>PYAF01002677.1:90029-109377 GCA_007407185.1 Glycine tomentella | reverse complement strand
CTACGAAAGCCAGAGTTAGATGGCTGGGCCAGGGGCATGGTTGAGACCCCGGAGAGATGGCTCTAGGAGCCAGTGAGAGGTGTAGACCTCAGATGCCATGGGCATCCCGTGTTATGATCCCAGACTGCTGGGAGTGTGTGTATGAGCGGAGAATGTATCTCTAGCTCTTTTCTCTGTTTATTTTATGTCTTGGTGGTGACCAGGGTGAGGGAGGTTTTTCCCAGGACCCTGAGCTTGCTGAGACGTATGTCTCACCCTGTGTGGGGTTTGTGGTTTTCAGGTGCTTCTGGTGGAGCAGAGAAGCGACCTCAGGGCAGGAGGCCCTAGTGAAGATATCAGGCTGGAGGAGGCTGCAGTTGAAGACCGGTGCAGAGCTTCCAGAGTGGGAGCTGGTTTAGGTCGGTTAGAGATAGGGTGTGTGTACACTCGATTCTGTACATATTTTATAAATGACCGCCTGTGGTCATGTTTTTGAGCATGTATATGTACAATTGTGAGATGGTATAGGTTATGTTTTCTCCTGAGTAAATTTGTATAAGTTATGTATCTGCCTATTGTGTATGTGTTTTATCTGGATCAGTGTTTGCTGTTTTATGTTTTGTTTGTGTTTTATATTTCATACATAATGTAATCAAGATAAACGATCTTGTCGCTTCCGCACACCGCATGTACAACGCTTTTAGCGTGGTTTGGTATCATTAATGTTAGCACGTCCGGGGTGTTACATCGAGGGTATACAGAACTATACATCATAAACAAAATCAAAATAGAGCCTTCAAGCTCTTCATGTCGCTCCTCAGTCAAGCAGCCTAGTCACTGCTGGGCCTCTTGCCCTGAGACTGCTCTTCTCTTCTAGAAAGGTCACCTGAAATCATATAAACCCCCCACGGGGTGAGATAACATATCTCAGTAAGCTTAGGGTCCTTGGGAAATCATTCCCACCCTGGCCCACAGATTCACAACACATAAACAATCAAACATATCACACATGGCCCACTGGCCTGGCCCTCCAGCCCTCATCATATCATGATCATCATCACAATCTCAACACATAGCAAATGGCAGAGTACCCTCAATGCCTGGGCAGAGAACCCTCAATGCCCCGGCAGAGAACACTCAATGCTGTTACACCTGGCAGAGAACCCTCAATGCCCTCAATTCAAGCAGAGAACCCTCCATGCCTGTATTCACTCAATTGGCCAACTCATATATCTCAATCACAACATACATTTATCCAATACAATGCACACAAGATCAATAGAATAATGCCACAGCCAATGCATGCATCATGAATCATGACCAACACTCCCCAGGAGTGTGGTGTGCAACCAAAGCGGGAATTCATCCCCCAGAGACACTGAACTTACCTGGTAAGGTCTCAATCTGCAGTTCCTTCCCAGGTCTATGGCTCCCGCCACAAACAGTCTCAGAATCAAAGCCTAATCAAGGCACATGCAAATCTCATATCAAAAATAAGCCCTCAGGCGTACAATTCACAAAACATATCATATCAAAATTCCCCTATCCTAGGGTTCAAGCAAGCTCAGCCACTCTATGCTATCACAGACCTTCTCAAGGTCTCTCAGGACTGCATATAAAACATTTGAGTCATCACAGACTCAATGCCTAACACATAGCAAGCATAAATCACAGCCTCATAATCCTCATAATCCAAGTATCATTAGAATGGACTGTTTCACTCAAAGTCCCATTCAACTAGCCTCTCAGGCTCAACATAAGCATAACTAAGGCTCTGGCATGTCAGAAAACAACCTAAGTGACCATTACACAGGCCACCCAAG
The DNA here is from genome assembly GCA_007407185.1 of Glycine tomentella. Classification (NCBI taxonomy): domain Eukaryota; kingdom Viridiplantae; phylum Streptophyta; class Magnoliopsida; order Fabales; family Fabaceae; genus Glycine; species Glycine tomentella. Next base: position 107,575 of record PYAF01002677.1, on the reverse strand, counting down.
CAACATAGAGCCAAGATTCAAAGTCATTTAAATCAGAAACTGAAAGCTAATCCTTCATCTATTCATCGCTCTAAACAAGTTTCTCTACAGGACCCTAGGCTAATTCTAGCCCCAGCTCATATAGGTCACTATTCACAGGAACCCCCAAAACTCAAAATCAATCGGAGGAACTTGAGTTTCTTACCTCAGTGGCGACTAGAAAGACCTCAGGACAGCTTCCTCGAGCTCTAGTGTCCTTTATACGCCGTGGGTCCTCACCAATCTCAAGTTCTCTGAGTGTTTCCTCTGAGAAATCACTCCTCACCCACAGGGGTTTTTTCCAAGAGCAAAAATTGAAGGATTTAAACTTCCATAGGTTTCTCTCGCACTCAAAGGTCTAAGGGAGGTGTTTAGACTCTCAAACAGGGTCCTAAAAAGCTTGGAGCAAGCTCTAATGGAGGTTTGGACGAAGGAGGAAGAAGAAAGGAAGAAAATGCCAAGGTTTCCAAGCTTTTGGGCCTTTATAGGCCTCTGACGCGACTTCCACGCTCCCGGCGTGGCCTCCCACGCTCCTGGAGTGGCACTCCAGTGAAAATCAACTTTCTCGAGCACTTCCCACGCTCCGGGCGTGGCTCCCACGCTCAGGGCGGGCTCACAGCAAAACCCCAAAAATAAGCTTTAAACCATGGTTATTATAATTACCTAGCCTTAAATCAAAACAATGCATGACTGCCTTAATCGATTACCATTCAATCGTAATCGATTACACAGTTTTATTTTGAAACCAAGGCTGACTAGTTTAATCAATTACTTTGTTCTTAAATCTTTTCCAGTTTGTGCCAAGAACACTTTAATCAATTATTTGGAATATTAATCGATTACATGAGTTAATTTATTGATTACTTTGGCGATTTAATCGATTACATTCAGTTACAGAAGTTGGTTATAAATAGTTTGTGAGCTTTTATGAAACTTACAACACTTGACTTTGAAATTGTCAATGTTTTCATAAGCCTTCTGAAAGTGAGAAAAGTTTCTCTGAGTTAGAAAGTTCTTATTCCACACTGTTAAATCTTATTGGTGTACTGAAAGATTTCTTGGGCAAGATTTTCAAAGAAGCTTTTGGAGAGAAAATTCTAAAACTTGTTTTTTCATTTCAACTCTGATTGGTAAATCATATTCATTGGATCATCAGATTGTCTCTCTTCATTAACTCTTGTTGTAAATTCGTTTCTATATTTTTGGTTATTTGTAACTATTACAAAGGATTCTTGAAGATTTTTCTAGAGTGGGTTTCTCTAGAGGGAAGAGAAGGTTCTCTATGTCTTGATCACTAAGACTCTAATAGTGTTTTAGATTTTTGTTCTTTATCTAGGTTTGATAAAGAGTGATTGTTATAAAGCTTGTAAGAACTGAAATTTGTTAATATTGGAACTCTTATCCAGTGTTGATTAGAAGAACTGGATGTAGCTTCTCTTGAGAAGTGAACTAGTATAAATTCTTGTATTGATCTCTATCCTTTAATCTCTTATTGCTATCTTAATCTGAGGTTCTTGGTGAAATCTTTATTACTTAACAAGTTAACTTTTTGTAATTGTTTTCTTGGACTGAGTAGTTTGATTGATTTGAGGCATTCTTATTTTAATTGTGTGTATTCCTATTGTTTTCAATACCTACAACAATCAAATTAAGTTGCAAAGAGAGGTACCCAATTAAGGTTGGGTCCATAAGGGTTAGCTATTTTCTTCTTTTTATTTGGAACCCAAATATAGTCTCCATTAGGCACATAGAACCTTTTATAGCATAGCACCTATGAGATGTGTGACCTTTCTTCATGTAGTAATTGGAAGTTACAGATTTTGATGCTTTTTCAAAATGAGTCATTTGATTATGCTTTGTTTTTTAAAAGTCTATTTGATTCTTCTATTTTGGTGGTACAAACTTTGTTTTTCCAAAAGATTTTGCGTCATGTTTGTAACCCAAACTAGAAGTATCTCCAACATATTTTTGTACACTTAGTATTTGATCCAAAGTGCATTGTCCTCTATAAAGCTTTTTCAAAAGATCTACCAAGTAAGAATTTTCTGAAAGCAATAGCATGTATTTTTCACCTTGACTCTTTTTTAAATCATCAAACTATTTTTGTAAAGCTTTACATTTGTCTACATTTGATGAAGAAGAGACACACATAATCCATTAGCTTTGTAGCTTCAAACAAGTTCTTCATTTTCTTCTTACAAAGTTCATCTTGCATTTCTGCAAGTTTGGTAATATGCCATCTAAGGCTACCTTTCAGCCTATTATTGGATTTTGCAAGTTTTTGAGCCTCTTCATGCATATCATGGAAAGCATCAATAAGTTGATCAAGTTCAGACTTTACTTCTGATTCAGCACTTTAGAGTTCTTCATCTTCATCAATTATTGTTGTTTGACATACATTTGCTTCCTCATTCTCACTTGATGATTCAGAGGTTGTTGAGGCATTGTCTTCCCATTAATTGCGGGCTTTCTTTGATTTCTTTTCATGTAACTGCTTCTTTAAAAATATAGGATATATAAATTTAAAATGGTCTGGCTTACAACATTCAAAGTAGGAGAATTTTATGTTGTTGTTGTCATTGTCATTTCTTTTGTTGAACTTTGAGAGTTTCTTGTTCTTTTTTTTCTTCAAGAACTTGCTGAATCTTTTTACTATTAGGTTCCGATTCTCATCATCATCTTCTTCACTTGAGTTTTCTTCTTTTTCCATATTAGAAGTTGCAGCTTTGAAAGTTATACTATTTTGTTTTTTATCTGCATTTTCATCATATGTTAATTGAGACAATTCTAATTCATACTCAAGAGTACAGATCAACGATTGACATTTGGTTCTCGTCTTTTGGTGGGGCAACATTGAGATTCCAGAAATGCATTCTCATCATCATTTTCTTCACTTGAGTCTTCTTCTTTTTCCACATTAGAAGTTGCAGGTTTCAAAGCTATACTATTTTGCTTTTTATCTACATTTTCATATGTTTTAATTGAGACAATTCTAATTCATACTCAAGAAGCTTACCAAATAATGCAGCCATGGACATCTTGGATAGATCTTTTGATTCCTTGATTGTCATCACCTTTGGTTGCTATGGTCTTGTTAGACACTTCAAGATTTTGATGTTTAACTCTTCAGCATCAAATATCTTCCCAAGACCAAGAAGATGATTTACAATGTGATTGAATCTTGTTTGGAGCTGAGATATGTTTTATGTGGTGTTCATCTTAAACCATTCATACTCATGAATCAAGACATGCTTCCTTGATCTCCTGACTTCATCTATCCCTTCATGAGTGACTTTCAACATCTCTCACATCTCCCTTACATTTTTACACCTAATAGTTCTAAAGAATTCATCAGAAGAAAGTGCAGAAGTAATCATGTTCTTAGCTTTAAAATCATATTGAACAACTCTTTTTTTTGCATCTGTCATCTCATCTCATTCTTTGGGAATCATATTATTACACACAATTTTCATAGGAACCAAAAAACCTTTTTCTATTGCATTCCATGCACCAGGGTCATTTGATTGGATGAATATTTGCATTCTCTTTTTCCAAAAACTAAAATGCTCTCCTTCAAGCATCGGAGGACGAATGAAGGAGGCACCCTCTTTGAAGGTAATCTGTGTGGTATTCATTTTCTTTAAAAAAGATAGTGATCTTGAATAACACTCAAGAATCAGCTCTTGATGCCAATTTAAAATAATATGAACACACACAATAACCAAGAGGAGGTGAATTGGTTTAAACTTTGTCTTTTTTAAAAAAATCTTTAAGAATCAAAGTAATAGAATCTTTATCACAATTAAACCAAGGATCCTTCAAACAATCAAACCACTCAGCTCAAGAATATAATTACTAAAAAATTCACTTGTTAAGTAATGAGATTTCACCAAAAAATTCACAGATTAAGATGATAAGAAGAGATTAAAGAAAGTAATCAACACAAGAACTTATATTGGTTCACCTATCAACAAGAGAAGCTACATCCAATTTCTTCTAACCAAACCTTGGCTAGAGTTCCATTATTAACCAAATCTATTCTTTACAAGCTTACAAAAGATCACCCTTTATCAACTCTAGATAAAGAACTGAAATCTAAAACCCTGTTAGACTTCTATCAAGACATAGAGAACCTTTCTCTACTCTTCCCTCTAGAGAACTCTACTTTAGACAAGCCTAAAGAACCCTTTTGAAATAGCAACTTACAATTTGAAATGTAAAAACAAATTACACACAAACAAATGAAGAGAAACAACATGATGATCCACAAATTTGAATGCATATGATTAACAATCTTTATCAAGATTGAAAGCAAATAAGTTTCAGCAAACTCTCCAAGAGCTTCTTAAAATCTTATCCAAGAGAAAACCTTTCAATGAAACATGAATATTGGAATTTGTGGACAAGAGCTTTGTTACTCAGAGTATCTCTTCTCACTTCAGAAGGCTTTTGAAAACTATGAAAATTCGTAATGTAATGATATGTCTTAGTTTTAAAAGACCTAACAGCTATTTATAATAAATTGTTGTAACTGAATATAATCGATAAAATCGCCAATGTAATTGATTAAAACTACTAATGTAATCGATTAAAAACTAATTCAATCAATTAAAATGTTCTTGAGCTTTCTGAAAAAGATATATAAGCAAAACCAATCGATTAAATCACCGTGTAATCGATTAACACATAAAGTCTTCTTTTCCAAAACACACCAAGTAATCGTAATCGGTTATCACAGGAATAACCTATTTTGTGTTTTGTACTATGTAATCGATTAGTGTTACCTTGTAATCAATTAATTGCTTCTTCATGGCTTAAGTAATAGATTACCAAATTTTGGTAATCGATTAAGTCAGTGTAAAAAGTAGTTTTTCCAAAACTTAACCATAAGTACTTGGCTTCTTTAAGCAAACATGAATACCTAAAGCTTTTTAACAAGACATGTGATTTGACAAAAAAAAATGAATGCATGCCAATGAATGATGTTAATGCAATACAAGGGATCACATGAATAAACTCTTAAACAACTAACAAATTACATATACCTTCAGTTGAATGACATGTAAAAAGCTAAAACTTGTCTAAGTCAAGGAGCCTCCTCATCTTGATCCTCTTCAAGCTCCCCCTGTATCTAACAATTAAAAATTTAACACATAACATAACATGAAATAGGATTTCTTTTGTAATGACCTAATATATTTTTTAGATATTATATTTTTATTAGTGTTTGTTTTTAAGGAGCGCATATTGCCTTAGTTTAAATAATATGTATACGTGTAGATTTTATAGTTTACAACCTTATTTCATTAAACATTACTTATCATTTTTACATTACTAAAACATAGGAGTACTATGAACACCTTAACCATCTATTTTCTAGAGACGACCCCTATTTAGATTCCATACACCAAGGTAACAGTTGCTTAGTTCAAAAAGTATCACCAACACTCTCGTCAGCTTCAGATTCATTATTTGAACTCATGTTACCTCCTTAACCTAGTACGAAAGGAGGATACGTGTTATGGTTGCTAGAAGATATGTTGATAGGTTCCATAGGTGGATTAGGGTAAACATGAGCAAACTGAAGGAAAGGATCATTAGGATTAAACATATCATTGAGAACTAATACAGGGAAATGTGTTCCAAAATATACATAAATGCATATAACAGGATGCATGGTGAAAAAATAACAATTCCTAGCTTCATCTCTATCCCACCTCTAGTCCAAGGCACAAAGAAAGATGATCATTGAGGCCATCTATATATAAAAACAATTGAAACAAATCTAGTGAGAAATAAAATTTCTCAGTAGGCAAAACTAAACCATCAAATAGGTTAGTACGTTAGTAATTCATCAATAAATTTCAATAAAATCAATATAAGTAAGTAACCATTCAAACAATATATGCATGAGGAAATTCCAGAGTGCACACGGTCTCTACATATCGTACTGTATGTAGTATCACTGCGGTCATCTTACGTAAACAATGCATGATCAATTCCATTGTGCAGCTGGTCTCTACATCTCTTACTGGATGTAGTATCCGATTCTGTTTCGCTAATCTTGTATTGGACTCAAAAACATGAATCAATATATATCATCACATAAAATCCATCATTTTCCTTAGTAATACACTCCATGAACAAATTTATACAACCTTATGGAAAAATTTCATCATAAACATCATAATATACCCAATATATGGCTCGACCACCGTACATTATTCAATAAAAGTCATGGCAACTTGTGCATGGAAAAATAATATCATCAAGTTAAGAACAACATGTTAGTACTCTATCTAGTAAACCATAATATACCTTCCAAAATAATTTCTAATTCCTTTACACTTTCACAATGAAAATTAGAACTTAGTCTAGATCTTAGTCTCTTTTCAACTTACCACCCTAATACTTAATCCTCCAAGTTGAACCACTTAAATATTTAAACCTTTTATCCACATACCATTCAACCTCTACTTCTTAAGATTAATTCAAGAGAGTCCCACAATATATATAAAAATAAACAGTCCAAATGTCATCAAAATCAATTCCAAAGGTCATCAAAATCAAATCCAAATATCACTAATATTCCAGCACTTCAATCATCCACATATCTTACTCCTAAATCCATCTAAACAAATCATAAAATACCCTTTAAATATTTGAAAACATAGCCTAGTATGATCATAAATATGCATCATTACACATAAAGGTTAGTTGAACTAAACACTTAAATCAAGCTTAAAGCCTAGCCTACCTTATTTAAACTTGTGTCCAAATCTTCCAAGTAGTGGCTATATACTTTAAATCTTTGAAAGATAGAGGTCTTAGGATAGTTTAGAATAGAGAAAACAAAGGAATAGAAGCCTAGGATACAAAAGGAATATAGGTCACGATTTTTGGGAGACAAAGAGAAAGTGAGAAAATGAAAGCTAGGTGTGTAGGAAATATCTAAAAGCTTGGATGCTAGCATTGTTAGATATAGGGGAAGCAACAAGAAGAATGAAGCCTATGACTTAGAAGAATGTTTTGAGCTTTTCACATGCCTTGAAGATTGTAATTCAAATAAATTGTAGGAGAAGCCAATCTTTTGATCCTTGCATTGCATGCATATAATCATTAACATGCTTAAATGTTTTCATTAAAATATCAAAAGCTACTCACACTTTGAAAAAGGAATTAATTGAGTAATGTTTTTGGAAAAATGTAATTTCACTATTTTAATTGATTACATAGCAGATTAATCGATTATTCAATTTATGTTTAAAACTGAAAAAGCTTTGATGAACACTTTAATCGATTACACAACTCTTGTAATCAAATACATAGTGTAAAATGGATTTTGTGCATTGTTGTGATAATCGATTACCACTATTCGTAATCCATTACATAGGCTATTTGAAAAATCTTGTTTCACTGCTTTTAATCGATTATTGATATTCGTAATTGATTACACAAGCTATTTCTGAAATAAAATATTTCTGATTTAATTGATTACAGCTCGGATTAATTGATTATTTTGTTTGTTTTTGTAACCCAGAATGTGCCTTTAACACTTTAATAGATTGAGTGGCAATTTAATCAATGACTTATGCATTTTAATCGATTATTTGGCACGTGTAGTCGATTACAGGTTGTTACAAAAATCTGTTATAAATAGAAGGAAAGCTTGGCTTGAATAGTAACTTGAACACTTTGAATTTTCTGAGTATACATAAGCCTTCTAAGAGTTAGAAAGTGATTTGCTGGGTTTACTAACTTCTTGTCCCATTCTTTAATCTTCATGGGTATTGAATGATTTCTTGGGCAAGAGATTTGAAAAGTGTAATGGAGAGCATGTTCTGAAATTCTATTTCTGCAATTCAAACTTGATTGGTAATTCATATGCATTCATACTCATTGGATCATCAGGTTGTTCCTCTCCATAATCTTTGATTGTAATTTCATTTTTGTAATTTCTATTATTTGATGCTATTGTAAAAGGGTTCTTGAAGCTTGGGCTAAAGTAGTGTTCTCTAGGAAAGAATAGAGTAGTGTTCTCTGATTCTTGTTCATTAGAAGTCTAATAGGATTTTAAATTTCTATTCTTTATCTAGTGTTGATAAAGAGAGTTTGTTGTAAAGCTTGTAAGAACATAAATTTATAACAGTGGAACTCTAATCTAGTGTTGATTAGAAGAAACTAGATGTAGCTTCTCTTGAAAAGTAAACCAGTATAAAATTTCTTGTGTTGATTTTCTTTATCTCTATTTCTATAAGTCATCTTGTTCATTTGTTCTTGGTGTCATTATCATTACTCAACAAGTTCTATTTTGAGCTATTGGTTTCTTAAGCTGAGTGATTTGTGTAAAATATGGGAACACTTCACACTTAACCAAGAGGGGGGGTGAATTGGTTAGGTTTGGTAATTCAAAAATTTTCTTGAACAAAATCAGAGTTTTTCCCTTTTGGATCGTTATCACTTTTGAAACCAAGAACCTTTATTCAATTCAATGCTCAACCCAAGGTATGCAATAGCTCAAGAACTTTGTTGATAACAAAACTCACAATCAAGATTAACAAATTATAACCAATATAAAGAATATAAATAGCACACAAAGATTTATACTGGTTCACTTCAAACACTATGAACCTACATCCAGTTTTCTTCCAATTCCACTATTGCAAATTTCAGTTCTTACAAGTTATTACAAAGTCTCTCTTTATCAACCCTAGATAATGTTCAGAAATCTAAAACACTATTAGATTCTTAGAGACAACCCACTGAGAACACTACTCAGCAAATCCCCTAGAGAAACTCTATCTCTAGATTACATGCAAGAAACCCATTTAAAATAGACAAACCAACACAAAATTCAAAATAGAATTACAACTTCAAAGATTAAGGAAAGAAGTCACCTGATGATCCAATGAATAATATGCATATGAATGATTTCACCAGATTGAAGAATGAATACAAACTCAAAACATCACTTTCCTCAAGCTTTAAAAAAAAATTCTTGCTTCACTAATCACTTAACAACCCATAAGAGTTTTGTGAATGCAAGAACTAAATGAACCCAGAAAAACCACTAAAAGAATGTTTAGAAAGCCTTAGAATACTCAGAATATGAATTAATCAAGTTAGTGAAACAGCTGAGCAAGGATTCTATTCATAACAGTTTTTTCTAACTGTCAGTGATCGATTACATACGCTCCTGTAATCGATTATTTTGCATATGTAATCGATTATTTCAAGATTGTAATCGATTAAACTGTTAAACAGAAATTCTGGTTATGAGCAACGAACAGAATAATCGATTATCCCATCTTGTAATCGATTAAGACAGGAAGCTCCATATTTTGAAATACACTATGTAATCGATTACGAATTCTGGTAATCGATTAAGCAAGGAAGCTTCAGAAATCATTTTGAACTATGTAATCGATTACTACATTTGGTAATCAATTAATGCAGCAAAACATGTTAACTATAGGCATATGATGTAATCGATTACTATCTTTGGTAATCGATTAAACTATTTATCAAAGCAATTTATATGAAATCATAGGTAAAATAATATATTAATCCGATACGTAATCAATTACATTGTTCTTGAAAAGTTTTCCAGAAAGCACAAAGAACAAAATAATCGATTCTTATCTTAGTGTAATCGATTAAGGCAGTAGAAACTTATTTTTCTAAAAACTTTTGATAAACTTAACTAATTTATCAAATACTCGTGTGTTTTAAAACTCAATCTAATTAACTAATTTCTAATATCCTTGTTGAACCTCGGTCACATTTGTAACACCCTGAAATTTCGATAACTTAAAATATATGTGTGATGTATTCCTTGTATAATTTGATTACTTTATTAATTAGGATTAGTTGAAATGTTGTGTGAATTATGCATGTGAGATTGCTTGGTGTAGATGTCTGTAACGCCTCTTTTTACTATCTTGTATTTTATTTATTTATAGTAAAAATTTCCATTCCAGTTTACTTAAAATTATTTTAGTTATAAATTTCGCGAAAAATTCTTTTTTTTTCCTAGCTTAAAGTATTAACCATAAATATTGTGAACAAGTTCTTTTTCGCCAAATGTTCGTTTCGAAGTCCAAAATAATAATACAGTCCCAAATATATGTCCAAAATAATATACAGACGGTCTAAAGCCTACTACAAATTACACATCAACAAAATAAACACAAAATGTAGAATACCATCCATCAAAGCTTCCTCATCACACCTTCTTCAATATCATCCACAGCTTATGCTTTACTGTTCCTCTGCTCGCCCAAATGAATTGGGGTCATCACAGGTGTCAACCACAGACACAAAAATAGGGTAAGTTTATGACAAACACAGTTTGAATAAATGAATATATACACAGATGATCATGATAACATAAGATGCATGAATGGTTCACACACAGTGCAAATCACACAGTATATACAGCATACAGATAATCATACCACATACTCATCATGTGATGCATGCTCATCTTCTTTATATGATGCATGACTCTCTCATCATTTTTCATCAAATGGCCATAGTCAAGATAGCCCCATCCCAGTGGCACGGAATTGGATCGAACAGTCGGGGTAGGTCAGTGTTGCAAAAAGACTCACACCTACACTACATGTGATCATCATGGGTAGGTGATCTCCCCACTATGGCTACCCCCTAGCTTAGACTCCTTATTGTCTAAACACTCGTCTCGATCCTCAGCTATCTGACACCTCCCCTTGAGGTAACGCGGCTTAACCCCCGCAGGGCAACACGGCTTAACCCCCGCAGGGCATATGCATATGAAACATGAAACTCATCATCATGTAATATCAAGTCCCATGTCAGTGGCCCCCAAAACTTATCCAATCAGTCAGGGTACCCCCAGTGTTTTCTAGGTTCTCACTTACACGAACACTTTCATGCTTAGTGATTCCGTACTGGAAGAGCACCCCTAGCCCAGACATCTCTCATCTGAACGCACGGGTTTCATTCTAGTAACCAACTGACATACAACTCTCTGTGATACCCATGAGATGGTTTCATTTATGCATGACAACTCATTCGTCTCATCATATCATTTCTCATCATTTTCTCAACATCAATATAATATACAACTCACTCATTTCTCATACACCGAAAATCATAGAACCACTTAATGTTCATAGCAACACACGAAATCCATAAAGATTCACAAACCCTTAGCAACTCATTCATTTCACAGAAACTCATAGAAATACTCAACAACACATGAACTCCATTTATTACCACATAACAATACTTAAACCATTTTTATTTCTTTAGAACATTTCATCAAACACATGGTAGACAATCTTTGTCTTATAAAATACTTTAAAGAAAGCTACTTAAACATTAATCTTTCTAAAGTTCAACATAATTCTAAGAATAAATAGACATGTTCAAGGGTTTTGGAAAACACTTTTATCAAAACTTATAAACTTTAGTAAAACATAAAACACTTTAACTTTAATAACATATTTCATTATATAACTTCAATTCTAATCAACCTTTTTCTTCAAAAATAGTCATAATACATATAGAATTAAGTTACTTAACATTTACCTATTTAATTAAATTCAAGTGATTCACTCAAATATTTATTCATTAAACCAAATCAAGTCACTCATTCAAATACTCATTTCCTTTAGCAATCTTTTATTTCTTTGAGGCATTTCATCAAACACCTAACATACAAGGCTTGGTTTCTTATGAAAATAATTAAGAATCTCAACAAAATGAATATCCAAACTTGATTATTATAAACTTCCCCATACCTTGCTTTCTCCTTTAAAATTGAATAATCCTTGCTCATAGGATTGCTAGTGCTTCACGTGAGGTTTCCAAGGGTGTAGACCTTTGCTTTGGTTTAGGTAAAAGGTAGAATTAGAAAGGAATGAAATGGAAAGGCTTTGGAGTGGGTTTTTGGCACGTTTAGCTTCCCTTTGGGCAGCCAAATTTTCGGTTCCCACTATCCTTTTATAAGGTGGTTAATGCTTGATTTTTGGTTCCAAATATCTCTAGGTCATTATGGCTAGTTTTCTACTTGGTTTCTCCTTATTGGCTAGTCATTCCTCACCCTCCAAGTGGCCAAGTTCAAGAGAATTCCACATCCTTCTCCCTTCTTTCTCATTTGCACGTGGACCTCCTTGACTTGGAGAGCAATCCACATTTGTTTCCCCATGATAACTTAGCTTTCCAAATGGACCAATCATATGAGTTTGTAATTTCCATCCAACCAAGTGTCCCTTTCATGAATCTTTTCAATCTTTCCCCCATCCTTGTGCACGTAGGATTGCTAGCTTGAAGAGCAATCTTTACAAAATTTTCCTTTCATTCTTAAGATTATCTCAAAACCCATTTTAGTAAAATACTTATTCTGGATTCGTTAACCGTTGGATCTCTTTAAAATTTAAAGGTGACCTACTATCCCATATATCTAACTTTTGACCGTTGGGATTTTTGAAATAATACCTAGAACTGTCCACGTGTTCAAGGGAGACAAGAGGAAGTTTGCTTCAAATCTTCTTAGTTCATTATTATCTTACTTTACAAATGGACCAATGACATGTATCCTAGCTTTTTCATCATCCAAGTATCCCTCCTCTTGATAATTCCATATCTTTCTCAACTTATTTCCTTTTGCACGTGGCCTTTCTAGCTTGTAGTGTAATCCTTTCTTTTGTTTTCCTTTCTTACAAATTATACCTTTAAGGATATTACTTAAATGGCTTATCTTAATTCCTATTGGTCCATTTTGCCTTGAATTATTAAAATTACTAACTCATTAAAGAAGTTCATTCCTCCTGTAATTAAGAGAAAATTTTATAGATTGTATCTCCCCTTTTTCCTGTGTTTTTCGGATGCTTGAGTTAGTCTAGATTGAGCTCTTTCCAAAATATCTATCAAAATTCTTAGAAATTCTAGTTTATAATTCTTGTCACCCACTATGTTAATAATTCATTATCTAAGAGTATCTCATCCATTTTCCAAGTTCCCACAAAATTTCTAAAGTCATCTGGTCATTTTTACCTAAAGGGTATTTTGGTAATTTTATCGTCTCCCCTAGGGGCATAATCATCATTTCCATTGTAAAAATATCTAAGGATATTCTTGTCATTTCCAAAATATCCAAGGGTATTTATGAAATGTCTTCCTTAAAATATCTTATCAAAATATCTAGAGGTATTTTGGTCATTTTCAAAAATAACCAGGGGTATTTTTGTCATTTCTCCTAACTCTTTTGTACTGCCTCTAATTAACATTTTATCCAAATAAATTGAATATAGATCATCAATTGACTGTAGTTCTAAAATTTTGGGGTGTTACAATGTCAAGTTCAAGTTATGTGGAGTTTGGTTGAGATGCGTTGTAATTTGAGTGATTCCGAATTTGACTCGAAACCTGTTTTAGTAATATCACCATTCTGGATTGGTTAATCGTTGGATCTTCTTAAAATTTTAAAAGTGGGTTCCTAACCCAAAAGTTTTGATCGTTGGGATTGACCACATAACATCTGAAGCATGATAAATTAATTTTTCACTGAAGCAGAAATTCTAGAATTAAGTCAGCTCGCCCAGGCGAATTTTATAGGCATATTTGCTCCCCTGGGTGAGTCAAGGCGGTGATAAATAGTACCAACAACATCGAAACTCGAAAAATGGCGTTTCTCTCTCCCCCAAATAGCACCCAACCCCCTCCCCTTCCTCCTCAACCACCCATGGCCACCGGTGATCACCACGAGCCACTGTTTCTTGCCGTTGAACCACTGTATGGAGAGGAACACTTTAATCAGAGCAGAATCTTCAAAACTCAACCCAAGGATTAGGTAGAGAACGAAGCCTCCAATCCTCCTTTCTTGGTTTCTTTGAGGTAACCATGGTTTCCTTGTCTTCTTTTAGCTAGTTTAGAGCCTCTATTGATATCTCTTGCGATTCGGGTACCGTTTTTGGTTGTTTCTATACTTTCTTTGAAAACCCTTTGAAAATGAGATGTTGTAAAAGTCTCCTTTTTATGAAAATAATTTCATTTTTTTGATCCTTGTTAAACCTTGGTTACATTGGTGTGATCAGAATTTCAAAATGATTTCTTTTGATGTGAACTCCCAAAACACCATTTAGCCCCTTTTTGATTTGAGTAGGTATATAGAGCTTTATGTTCGAACAAGCACGCGTACTCGAAAGATCGTGAAACAATACCGTTTAGCTGTAACAGGGATAACTTCCAGTTAGGTAAGGGGAGTTTATTATTTGGTTATAGTTTTGATACCATAGTTGGGGGCCAGAAAGTCCAACTATGAAGATAACTGTCTGTCGCTGCTGTGTGCTAGTTTTCAAGAAAAATTACACTCTTAGCTAATGTGATGCGATGTATTATGATTGATGTATGCTTGTTCCTATTGTGTGCTCGTTTTCAAGAAAAATTGTGTTTTTAACTAATGAGATGCGATAAATTTGTTATTGATGGATAAAACTGGGAATGATGTTGTTGTTGTAATTGATTGGATTTTTGGGAAAAGTCTTAATTACAGAGGAGACTTTGCCCAAAATTTTATAATATGTTTTCCTATTTAATTATTTATCAATTTTTTAAATGGGCATAAGAGTGTCTTTTCTATATTTTACTCCTCTTTAATTTAGAATTTTCCTAAAATACCAGTCTCGTGGTAATATAGATTGTGGATGAATGAGGTGATATTGATGTCATTGATAATGTTGACATGAGATGTTATTAAGGTGTTGGTGGTGATTGAATGAGATAATGATGATGTGGTTTATGATGTTTAAATGAGATGATGATGAAATGGATGTTGATGTTGAAATCAGATGAAGTTGATGTCTGTGAGGATAATGTTGAAATAAGATGAATTTGATATATATGATGATGATATCGAGATGAGGTGATGTGTGTGTACACTAATACCCATGGGGGTGCATGATTGGTCATCCTTGCGGGGAAGGATTTGTTCCTGACCATGATCATGCATTAATGGTGCCCATGGCTGTCAGTATGTGATGTGGATATACATGGATACCCATGGGGTGTATGACTGGTCATCCTTGTGGGGAAGGATTTGTTACTGACCATGGTCATGCTTTTCCCATATCAAGCACTAACCTCTTTTTAACGTACAATTAGATGGGGTAATCATTCAAATAAAAAATAAATGAAAGCTCGTTGCTTTTTTGTTTCCCTATTTAGTGCCTTGGTTGTATGTTGAGTATATACATGTGGGGTGCAGTGACCGGTTGGTTTTCCTTGCGGGGAAGGATTTGTTCCTAGCAACGGTCAATGCATCGGTGAGCCCACATTGATGTGTTATGCATGTACATGGGGGGTGTATGACTGGTCATCCTTGCAAGGAAGGATTTGTTCCTGGCCATGGTCATACATTGATGATGCCTATGTTTCATACTTCATGTGCATGGATGAAAATATAATGGTGGCAGTAAGTACTTGTCAGTTTCTATGGGCTGAAATGCAGGAACTAGGGGGCATGTCACTTTGTTTGGAACTCCCTTGAAACTCAGCGTTGATCACCATAGGGGGAGCGACCAGTGCACGACAGGGTGACCTCGACGAGCTAATGCATCATTTTCCTGAGAGAGGCTATTTCCATGAGGATGGTACCACATTGCATGTTGATAGATGAGTCAGGTGCATGCATAATTTTGTGCATGATTGTTTGAGTTGTGTAATGCATCGGTTGATTAGTGTGTTGAGTATGTATTGAACTAATAGAATTTTGGTAATAATTGTGATTGTTGTTTCCTTTCCAATTGTGGTTTCTTGATAATCGTTGGTTGTACATAATAAACTCACCCTTGTGTTTATTGTACCGTGTGGTTGATACCTGTGAGGATCATGAACCTTCTTTCGTGTGAGTAGATGAGCAACCTTAGGTGACTCTGGAGGGAGATTCTTGTTGGTTGGAGCCGCTAAGCCAACATGATGATGTTGGTTTCTTTTTGGGAAAAGTTGTATTTTGTTAATCAACTCTTTCGTAGTTAGTTCTTTGACTTTTTGATAATATGTAATTTCAGTTGTATTACATGTAAAACTAAAGGAAGTTTTAACAGGTGGATGACATGCACCGATTTAATATATATATGTACATATGTGATTAATTATGGAATTATAATATGTGTATGATAATTATATTATCACGAAAAATTTACCATCATTTTCATAATCTACTTAATGAAGTTTTCATTAAAAGTTAAATCTTATGCGGTAAGAGTTGATGATACAGTAGCGACGAGGCGAGTCGTTACAACATTGGTATGATTGGAATGTCAAAATGATGTCTTTTGATGTGGACACCCAAAACACTATTTTAGCCCTTTTTTTTATTTGAGTGGGTATTTGACCTCAACTGTTGACATTGACCTTGTCTTTGAAATCTATACTAAATTATCTTCAATTTGATATATAGAGCTCTGCGTTTGGACAAAACACGCGCATTCAAAGGATCTCGAAACAACACCGCGAGGCTTTAACGAGAGAACTCGAGTTTATTCTTTGGTAAGTTTTGACACCATAGTTGTGGGCCAGGGAGCCCAATTATGGAGATAACTAACTGTCCCTGTTGTGTGCTAGTTTTTCAAGAAAAACTATGTTTTTAACTAATGGGATACGATGAATTGGCTTGTTGATGAATAAAACTGTGAATGATGTTGTTGTTGTAATGATTGGATTTTTGGGAAAAGTCTTAATTACAGAGGAGACTCTGCCCAAAATTTTATAATATTTTTTCCTATTTAATTCTTTATTAAATTTTAAACGGGCATAAGAGTATGTTTTCTATATTATAGTCCTCCTATTTAATTTAGAATTTTCCTAAAATACCAGTCTTGTGGTAATGGGGATTGTGAATGAATGAGATGATATTGATGATTATGATTATGATGTTGAAATGAGATAATGTTTATGTGGTTGGGGATGTTTAAATGAGATAATGTTGAAATGAGATGATATTGGTGTTATGATGATGATGTTGAAATAAAATGATGTTGATGTTATTGATGACATTGAGATGACATGATGTGGATGTTGATAATGACATTAATGAGAGATAATGTTAAGGTGAACAATGTCATTGTGTGATGTGGATATACATGGATACAATGGGGGGGCACGATTGGTTATCCTTGCGAGAAAATATTTTTTCCTAGCCAGGTCATGCATTGATGGAGCCCATGGTTTATGCTATGTATGTACATGTGGGGTGCAGTGATCGATTGGTTATCCTTGCGGGGAAGGATTTATTCCTAGCCACAGTTAGTGTTGATTCAGATGAAGCAAAGCATCAATGAAGATAATGGATGAGTGTTTTGTGCTTTCAACATGCAAAGGATGAAAGAATCAAAGGAAGCTAAGTAATGATCAAGGATGTGAATCCTTAGTGAGTCAAATTGATTGTATAAATAGAAAATATATGATCTGATAATCCAAGCATGCATATCATTCATTAGTCATTCATATAGAATTATAAGATTAATGAGGTTAATTAAGAAAAT
>PYAF01002677.1:66838-89929 GCA_007407185.1 Glycine tomentella | reverse complement strand
GAAGTTTCTTCTTTCAATCAAAGTCAAGAAAAGCTGCATATCAGTGGTTGATCATCTGCATTCTCATCTGTAATTCATTCATTTTCGATCATCAATGGATTATCAGGTGATATCTTTTCTTGCTTAGTGATTGGGTTTTACAATTTCTGTGTAAAAGTGAAATCTTGTAAATCTATTGTATTGGATTTCTTTCAAGCATCGAGATAGTGTTTCTCTGGGTTTTTCAACTGGGTAGAGTTCTCAGGTTGAAAGGGGTGTCTCTAAGGATCTAATAGTGTTTTAGATTGCTGAACTTTGTCTAGGGTTGACAAAGAGAGATTTGTAATTGCTTGTAAAGAATATTTTGCAATAGTGGAACTTCTCTCTGGTTTTGAGTGAAGAACTGGATGTAGCCTTATAGTGTTTGAGGTGAACCAGTATAAATTGGTGTGTTCTTTAATTTTCTCAGTTTTACATGCTTATTACATTGTTTGTGAATCATATTCAAAGCACAGTTTGAGATACTCTGTTTTCTGGTGTTCTTGGAAGAGGAAGATTGATTGAAGACTGATTTTGTTTTAAAGATTTGTTTTTGAATCTGAAAATTGATTTCTGGTATCAAAAGAATTTTTAATAAGTGATAAAGATCCTGTGGCTACTCTGATTTAAATTTTAATTGGGCAAAGTTTTTCAACCAATTCACCCCCCCCCCTCTTGGTTGTTTTAAGTATTCATCTGTTTTTCAGTTAGTGCATCGGTGAGCCCATATTGGTGTGCTATGTATGTACATGGGGAGGTGCATGACTGGTTATCCTTGCGGGGAAGAATTTGTTCCTAGCCATGGTCATGCATTAATGGTGCCCATGTTTCATACTTCATATTGCATTGATGGAAATAGAATAAAGGCATGCTCGTACCTATGGATTTCTATGGGCTGAAAACGTATGTACTAAGGGGCCATCAGGTTTGGAATTCCCGTGCGCCACTAGTTGATCACCGTGGAGGGGAATTGCCAGTGCACAACAGGGTGATCCTGATAGGCAATGAATCACTTTCCTGAAAGAGGCTATTTCCATGAGTATAGTACCACATTTCATGGTGAGAGTAAAATTAGGAGCATGCATCATTCTGAGCATGATTGTTTTGATTTGTGGAATAAAGTGGATGACTGATTTGTTGAGTGTGTAATGAATTGATGAAATATTAAGCATGATTGTGGTTGTTATCATTGTGTTATCTTCTGATTATTGTCACTTGATGCTTGATGTTTATGAATAATAAACTCACCCTTGCATTTGTTGTATTGTGTGGTTGGTACCTGTGATGATTCCAAACTTTTGTTCGTGTGAGCAGATGAGCAGCAGTAGGTGACCATGGAGAAAGATCTTCTTTTGATGGAGCCGTCGAACCGACGTGTTGAAGTTGAAATTCTTTTTGGAAAGAGTTGTGTTTTGTCAATCAACTCTTTCTTAGTTACTCTCTTGTTTCTTTTGTGGACATGTAAATTTCCAAGTGTAAATACATGTAAAACTAAATTGAGTTCTAAACCTGCTAGTGATATGTACTGGTTTAATATATGCATACATGTGTATTCAATTCTGTAATTGTATCGTGTGTATAATAATTGTATTATCGCGAAAGATTTACTACCATTTTCATAATCAAATTAATGGATTTTTCATTAAAATTTGAAATTGCACGATTAGAGTTAGTGATATTGTAGCGATGAGGCAGGTCGTTACATTAGTGGTATCAGAGCAGGTTGACGGCAGGTGAGTTGTGAGTCTACTATGTTTCTCTATGCATTCTGTGTTTGCTTGATTGAATGTTTGATGTTTGGAGTAATTAATTGTTTTGTAGTTGTTGAGTTGTTTGTGTTTGAGACTTGCATACATTGTTGTGATGCATAGGTTGTGGAGATTTCTTGGGGTGGTCATAACATGTTTGTACTTCTAATGTTTGTTATACCATGAGTTCCAATGCCTAGTCATGAGTTATCAGACTGGTCATCTGGGTAATTCATGAAGTGCAAAGGAACATTATGGCAAACAATTAAGAATACAAAGAGTGAATGACAAATGTTAATGTCTCGAGGGAGAACTATTGTAGATGAGTGACTTCTCGAGGCATCAACTCTTAATAGTAATTAAGTGGGGACTTTTAGTAGGTGTAGAATTGTCTTGTGCTTTTGTTGTGTGTATTTCTTCCAGGTTCTCACTTCTTGGTGTGTGCGGGAAGTGATGGCTTTTAGGAATGATTGTGCTATAGCTGATGCTCTCCAAGCCTTAGCTCAGGCTCTGGGGAATCAAAATAGAGGAGAGACTGTTGGAGATGTTGAGTATCAAGGGTTGGATCGCTTTCAGGGAAACAGTCCCCCTGCTTTTAATGGAGGATACAACCCTGATGATGCTCAGAACTGGATACGAAAGATTGAGAAAATCTTTTGAGTTATGGCATGTCTGAAGGAGTAGAAGGTTGCTTTTGGTACCTACACCCTGGTAGAAGAAGTGGAGTATTGGTGGGAGAATACTCACCAATGCTTGGAGGCTGAAGGTCAAGCAGTGAACTGGGAAACCTTCAAGAGGGTATTTCTGGAGAAGTATTTTCCTAAAAATGTTAGAAACAAAAAGGAGATAGAATTCCTGGAGCTTAAGCAAGGGAACATGATTGTGGCTGAGTATGCAGCTAAGTTTGAAGAGTTGGTGAGATACTTTCCCTATTACCAAGGAAGAGATTGTGAAATGTCCAAATGTGTGAAGTTCCTGAATGGCTTGCGTCCGAAGGTGAAGCAAACTGTGAATTATCAAGGTGTTCGTCAGTTTTCGTTGTTTGTTAACATGTGTAGGATATAGGATGAGGACTCACGAGACAGGGGGATATATTATCGAAGTACAGGTCCGGTGAAGAGCAAGAAGACTGGGTCCCAGAGTCGTGGAAAACCATACCCAATCCCTCCTAAGCAATATGGTAACCATCCCAACCATCAAAGGACTGCTGCTACGGGGTTTTCTGGTTGTAGTGGTAGCAGACCCATTACTTTTCCAACCCAGATCACTTGTTTCAAGTGTGGTAAGCCAAGACATGTCTCTTTTGACTGTGTGCAAAATGACCTAATTTGTTACCATTGTAGACAGAAGGGTCACTTTCGAAGAGACTGCCCATATCCCAAGAAAGAACATAATGGTGGAGGCCTGAAGGACCAAACCGGACATCCGAAAGCCACGGGAAGAGTCTTTACTTTTAGTGGTGCTGATGCTTTGAAATTTAAAGATTTAATCCAAGGTAAATGTTTCATAAGTGGGATTGCATTACTTGTGCTATTCGACTTCGGTGTAACCCATTCATTTGTATCTTGTTTGTGTGTAGAGAGACTTAAACTTTTTGTGTCTTCTTTGAATGATGACCTTGTGGTAGAGAACCCAACTGGTGGTTCTATTATGACTTCTGATGTGTGTTTGAATTATCTTGTAGAGATTTCTGGTAGAGAATTTGTTATTGATCTGATTTGTTTGCCTCTCAGCCAAATTGATGTTATTCTGGGTATGGACTAGTTATCTTCCAACCATGTTTTGTTAAACTATTTTGATAAAACTGTGGTGTTTGGTGATCCTGATGTGAGTAAGAATGGGATGTTTATCTCTGCCAACCAAATTATGACATCTTTAAAAGAAAATACTGAAGTGATGAGATACAGTTGAACTCATAGCCATTAAGTTTTCCCAAATCTACCTTGCACTAGAACCCAAGCTTCAAGTAGACCTCAAGAACTCATAAGCTCAAACAATCATTGAATTGCGGCTATTTCAGAAGTTTAAATTGTAAAAAATAGAAGATGGAAGAAAGGATAGACATGAATTTGATTGACAATGAATGGCACCATGGAAAAGGATTCCCAATAAGCCTAGGAAGAATCACCACAATAGCATTGGGAAGCCATTGATAAGACTTAAGAAGTTCTTGAACAAGAACAAGAGAGAAACTCTCACAACAATTTTCAGAAATTGTATTAATGAACCAAAAGTTAGTTACATTTAGTTTTGGCACTTTATATAGGCCACAAAATTACAAGCTAAATGCCACTAAAATGTAAGAAAATACAAATTGAAATGAAGCCTAAGTGAAGCTTGAAGTGCAAGCTTTCCATAAGTGACCTTTGGCTTCCCAAACATGTGCAGAGTAGCTTGAAAACTGGTTTAATCGATTATTTTGTCCATGTAATCGATTATTTAACCTAAATAATCAATTACTTGGTTTGGTAATCTATTATTTTGCTCTTATCCATCCTGAAAACTGATATATGGCCAAAATAATTGATTAATTTGACATGTAATTGATTAAAACAGAGCTATTTACATTTTTCAGACTGATTTAATCGATTACAGGATGCTTTGAATTGATTACAGGTATCAAAAGATGTTTTTAATCTGTTACGGGATGCTTTTAATTTGTTAATACATACAACACTCCTTTTGTGTTTCCACTACTTTTGTGGGCTTCTTGTTGTTTTTACAAGAGATACAAGTTATATTGGATATGATCTTGAAGTGCTTGAGTCCTAGCTCTTTAGCTTGCATTGATCCTCCATCATCCCCTCCTTCTTGAGAGAAACTTGTCCTCAAGTTTGCCTCCTCACTTGTACCTACATCATACAAAGAAAGATCACAAACATTGAAAGTAGTATTCACACCATACTCACTTGGCAACTCAACATTCTCCTGAAGAAATCTATCCTTCCACTTGTGCTTATATCTCTTTTGCTTCCATGGAGGAAGTTTCACCATTTCCTTGAAGAAGAGATTGTCTACTTCACAACTTTCATCACTCTTGTGACAAGGAATGAAGTATGCCTTCTTTGAGAATCTATCAACAACAGCAAAGTTAGAATCCTTTCCCCTCTTGGATCTTGAAAGACCAAGAACAAAATCCTTAGAAATGTCAACCCAAGGGGAGTTAGGAATAAGCAAAGGTGTATATAAACCATGAGGCATTATTCTAGATTTAGCTTTATGACAAGTAATATATTGAGATACAAGCTTATGCAAATTGTGCCTCATTTTTGGCCAAAGGAATTGTTTATTTAAAGTAGCCAAAGTTTTACCTATACCAGCGTGTCCCATGAAATTGTTCCCATGAGTTTCCCTCATGAAAAGTTCTCTCAAAAAGCTTTTAGAAACACATAGTTTCTTTTCCTTTTCAACATGTAAACAAAGAGAGTTAGAAACCATATAATGAAGAGGTTGTCTTGCTAATAACACTCTCTTGACATCTTTTCCTTTCAAGAAAAAACTCTCTTTAATCTCATGAATTCTTATGTTATCATTTTTTTTCCTTCTTTTTTTCTCACTAGTTTTTCTCTTTGGTATCTCACTTTCCTTCTCTCTTTTAGGTGCAGTATTTTTTTTCAACTCCTCAATTCTCCTTTCTTTCATCCTTATTTGATCCTCACACACTTGTCTAGGAGTCAAAGGCCTCAAAATAATTTTCTTGCCTAGGTGCTCAAATTCAAAAGTATTTTCCATGCCATTGTGTATCACTTTTCTATCATATTGTCATGCTCTACCAAGAAGGATATGACCAGCCTCTATAGGAACAATATCACAAAGAACATTATCATGATAAGCATTAATAGAAAAAGGAATGAGCACTTGAGAATTTACCACCACTTCTCCACGTTCACTAAGCCATTGTAGCTTGTATGGCTTTGGATGCTTTGTGGATGGCAAGTGTAATTTCTCCACAACTCTTGTACTAGCCACATTGGTGCAGCTCCCACCATCAATGATAAGTGAGCATACCTTGTCTTTTACCAAGCACCTTGTGTGAAAAATATTTTCTCTTTGAGTCTCCTCTTTTTCTAGGCAAAAATTACTCAACATTCTCCTTACCATCAAGAGATCTCCCTCTTCGGCCTCTACTAGTGTGAGTTCGTTTTCTTCTTCACTTGAAGACTCACTCCTTATGCTTCCATCCTCAAGCAAAATCATAGTCCTCTTGTTTGGACATTGAGAAGCAATGTGTCCTTTACCAAGACACTTGAAACACTTGATATTGCTTGATCTTTTTGGAGTTGGCTCCACCATTTTTTTTCTTGGGCTCTCCACTTTTACTTCTTTATTTTTCTTAGGAAAAACCTCTCTTTTTGGCTTGTCCTTCCAGCTGGAAATTGCAACCCCTTTAGAGAATTTGGAAGCTTTTCTCCTCTTTAGTTGTTGTTCCACCCTTTGAACTTTGTGGACTAGCTCCTCAATTGTGGCATATGAATGTTGTAAAATATAGGAACACTTCACACTTAACCAAGAGGGGGGGTGAATTGGTTAGGCTTCGTAAATTAAAAATTTTCTTAAACAAGATCAGAGTTTTCCCTTAGGATCTTTATCACTTTTGAAATCAAGAAACTTTATTCAATCTAATGCTCAGCCCAAGGTATCCAATAGCTCAAAACTTAGTTGATAAACAAAGTCACAAAACCAAGAAAGACAGAATATAACAAAGATAAAGATAAGAATCATTACACAAAAGATTTATACTGGTTCACTTCAAACACTATGAAGCTACATCCAGTTTTCTTCCACTGAACACTAAAATGAAGTTCCACTACTACAATTTTCTGTTCTTACAAGTAATTACAAAGTCTCTCTTTATCAACCCTAGATAAAGTTCAAAAATCTAAAACACTATTAGATTCTTCAAGACAACCCCACTGAGAACACTACTCAGCACAACCCCTAGACAAAACCTATCTCTAGTTTACATGCAAGAAACCCAATCACAATAGACAAAGAGTTACATCCAAAATCAAAACAAAAAAATTACAGAAAGATTGAGGAGAGAAACAACCTGATGATCCAATGATTAACAATGCATATGATGGATTGACGTAGGTTGAATTAGCAAATTAAATCAGCTTCCCTTAATCTTGAATGAAATCTTGCTCAAGATTGATTCACAAACTCATGATCAATGTTGTAGCAAAGCAAGCATGTAAAAACACTTTGAAAACACTTAGAAAGGTTCTTAGAACTGTTATGGCTCAATAAGTATCAATATTCAATGTTCTAAAATCAAGCAAAGTGATTTCCTATTTATAACAAAAAAACGTAACATAAATAATCGATTAAGACGCGCCAAATAATCGATTGTTTTGCTTATGTAATCGATTAAAATGTTCATAAGCTTTTCTGGAATTTCTATAACAGAACAAATAATCGACTATCCCTTCTTGTAATCGATTAAGACAGAAGATCCATGTTTTCGAAATACACTAAGTAATCCATTACTGGAAATGGTAATCAATTAAAGCAGGAACCATAGCCTTTCTGATTATATTGTGTAATAGATTACAACCCATGGTAATCGATTAAAGTAGGGAGTGGCTATTTTCAAATAAGCCTATGTAATCGATTACAGTATACTGGTAATCGATTATCCCAGCAATTCTTAAAATTCATATTAAAGCATGTAATCGATTACTACTTCTAGGTAATTGATTAAAAACGTTCAACAAGGCAGTTTCTAAAAACCAAAGGTAAAATAATCGATTAATCCGATATGTAATCGATTATAATGTTCATAAAAGCTTTTCCAGAATAAGTAAAGATCAAAATAGTCGATTAATATGATATTATAATCGATTAAAACAGCAGGTAAACTATTTTTCCAAAAACCTTTGAACAAGTGTATAATCATTTTATGAAAGCCTTGTGATTTTTATTAAACCATTTTAAGTTATTTGTGAATTAGAATGAATGCAATGCTTTAGGATCATCAGAATTGCTTTTCTCTTACATTTTATCCTAATTAATCTCCAAGTTGTCCTTTGCATGTTTGAAAGTTCAAAACTTGAAACTTGAATCAAACTTTGCTTATACTTCAAGCAGCTCCCCCTGAATTCAACAAATGTAGCTCCATCACATCTTGAATTTCTCTATTCAAGCCATGAAGGAACCTAGCCATTGTTGCTTCTCAAACTTCCACAATTTCAGCCCTTATCATCATCAATTCCATTTCCTTATAATATTCATCAACACTATTATTACCTTGGAAATGTCTTTGAAGCTTATTATGGACTTCTCTTGCATAATAAGTTAGGACAAATCTTCCTCTCAAGCATGCCTTCAAGTCATCCCAAGAATTTACTCTTTGTCTCCTCCCTCTCACTATATCCATTTGAATTTGGTTCCACCATATCAAAGCATAGCTACCAATTTCTAGAGTTGCTAGAGTAACTTTCTTTTCTTCCTCAAAATGTTGGCATGAGAAAATTTGTTCTACTTTCATTTTCCACTCAAGATATTATTCCGGATCATTATTGCCAAGAAATTTTGGAATTTTTATTTTCACTCCGTTCCTCTCATATCTCTCTTCTCTTCTCACCCACCTATCTTTATCATCTCTATTTTGCCTCCTAGGATTGTGTCTCCTATGATTTTCTCTTCTATTATTATTTTCTCTTCTATTATTTTCTCTCCAATCCTCCCTCTCACTCCTTTCATCATAATAGTTTTCTCCATAAGAAGAAGGCAAAACACAAGTATATAAAGAAATTCCCACCCCTCTCTAAGTGTTTATCACTCTCACTCGTGTTTACACACTTTCTAGGCTTTTTCTATAATGTTCTCTCTTGCCTTTTTCCACTCTTATTCCTCTCTATAGTTCTTAAGCAAAAACTTCTAATCAAATCAAGCTTATTTACTATAGTGAAATAGGAAATGATTCTAGGCTAGACTCAAGAGTCCAAAGAACAAGAAAACTCTAAAAGCAAAACCTTGGAAATTTAAAGAGACAAGCAACAAAGCAAAATTTAGAAAAGCACGACTCAAATTGGATTTTAATGAAACAACTCAAGGAATACTATGGTTGTAGCAAACTGCACAAGGAGGATATGCCAAAATAAATTCAATTGCTAGAAGTCAAATTTCATCAAATATGCATGTTATGCAAGTTCACTTGATTTTGTTGTTCAAAGGAATTTTTTTTGAAACTTGTAATTTTGTAACTTTTCTTCTAAATTATGTTTTTCTTTCACCTTTTCCAGCCACTACTCAATAATGTATTTGGCTGTACCAATATGATACTATTTGATGTCTTTTTCTTTTTGCTTTTGTTTTTCTTTTGCACAAGTTCAAAAATTCCTAAAGAAATTCAATGAATCACAAAATTATGATGTATAAAAATTGTAAAATTTTCTTCTAACAACTCAATTCAGTTTAGGCATGAGAGTAGAATCAAAACAAGTGGTTATACAATACACAAATAACACTAACACCAGTTGACAAGAATCAAGACTAGAAAATCAGAAAAATATCAAGAACAGATGAAGAACATGAAGAACATAAGAACAAGAAATCACATAGAACTTGAAGAAAACACTAAGGTTTTGTGGTTGAACACACAACAAGCCCACACCACCAAGAATCAAAGGAAAACAACAAGAAACAAGGAATTAAAATGGATTTTCGTTTCTGGGTTTTAACGCAGAAATTTACCTTTGAAGAAATCTAAAACTGAACTTGAAGAAGAATTCTACAAGGATTAGGCTCTGATACCACATGATGAGATATAGCTGAACCCATAGCCGTTAAGTTTTCACAAATCTACCTTGCAATAGAACCCAAGCTTCAAGCAGACCTCAAGAACTCATAAGCTCCAGCACTCATTTAATTGGGGCTGTTTCAGAAGTTTAAATTGCAGAAAATGGAAAATGGAAGAAAGGATAGGGATGAATTCGAATGACAATCAATGGCACCATGGAAAAGGATTCCCAATAAGCCTAGGAAGAATCACCACAATAGCATTGGGAAGCCATTGATAAGACTCAAGAAGTTCTTGAACAAGAACAAGAGAGAAACTCTCACAACAATTTTCAGAAATTGTATTTATGAACCAAAAGTTAGTTACATTCAGT
Organism: Glycine tomentella; assembly: GCA_007407185.1. Taxonomy (NCBI): domain Eukaryota; kingdom Viridiplantae; phylum Streptophyta; class Magnoliopsida; order Fabales; family Fabaceae; genus Glycine; species Glycine tomentella. The sequence continues at coordinate 80,046 of PYAF01002677.1, read as the reverse complement.
TTTGGCACTTTATAGAGGCCACGAAATTACAAGCTAAATGTCACTGAAATGTAAGAAAATACAAATTGAAATGAAGCCTAAATGAAGCTTGAAGTTCAAGTTTTCCATAAGTGACCTTTGGCTTCCTAAACATGTGTACTGCTTGAAAACTGGTTTAATCGATTATTTAACCTAAATAATTGATTACCTGGTTTGGTAGTCGATTATTTTGCTCTTATCCATCCTGGAAACTGATATATGGCCAAAATAATTGATTAATTCGACATGTAATCGATTAAAATAAAGCTATTTACATTTTTCAGATTGATTTAATCGATTATAGGATGCTTTTAATTGATTACAAGTATCAAAAGATGCTTTTAATCTATTACGGGATGCTTTTAATCTATTAAAATAGACAACACTCCTTTTGTGTTTCCACTACTTTTGTGGGCTTCTTGTTGTTTTTCCAAGAGATACAAGTTAGATTGGATATGATCTTGAAGTGCTTGATTCCTAACTCTTTAGCTTGCATTGATCCTCCATCATCCCCTCCTTCTTGAGAGAAACTTGTCCTCAAGTTTGCCTCCTCACTTGTACCTACATCATACAAAGAAAGATCACAAACATTGAAAGTAGTATTCACACCATACTCACTTGGAAACTCAACATTCTCCTAAAGAAATCTATCCTTCCACTTGTGCTTATATCTCTTTTGCTTCCATGGAAGTAGAGAACAAGGTCTCTATAGGTGACCTCCCTGTTGTTGTAGAGTTTCCAGAAGTGTTTTCTGAGGATATATCCGGCCTACCGCCTGAGAGAGATAGAGTTTTCTGTAGATTTGGTACCTGGTGCTGGACCCATATCCATAACCCCTTATAAGATGTCCCCTATAGAGTTAACTGAGCTTAAGAAACAATTAGAAGAGTTATTGGATAAGCAGTTTGTGAGACCTAGTGTGTCTCCATGGGGAGCACCAGTGTTGTTAGCGAAGAAGAAAGATCGAACCATGAGGTTGTGTGTAGACTATCGTTGGTTGAATAAGGTGACAATTAAGAACAAGTACCCCTTGCCTAGAATAGATGATGACCTTATGGACCAGCTAGTAGGAGCTTGTGTGTTTAGCAAGATAGACCTTAGGTCAAGTTAACATCAGATCCAAGTGAAGTCTTAGGATATTTCGAAGACTGCTTTTAGGACCTACTATGGTCATTATGAGTATTTAGTTATGCCCTTCGGTGTGACTAATGTCCCTGGTGTGTTTATGGATTATATGAATAGGATCTTCCACCCCTATCTTGATAGTTTTGTGGTAGTATTCATAGATGATATATTGGTATACTCTAAGACTAAAGAGGAGCTTGAGGAGCACTTGCGGATTGTGCTGCAAACCCTTAAGAATCGACAACTTTATGCTAAGTTGTCCAAGTGTGAGTTTTGGTTAGAGAAAGTGAGTTTCCTAGGACATGTTATATCTTAAGGTGATATAGCTATAGATCCTTCTAAGGTAGAAGTTGTTCTTAAGTGGGAGAATCCTAAGTCTGTGTTTGAGATTAGAAGTTTTATGGGTTTAGCAGGATGCTGCCAGAGATTCATAAAAGGTTTCTCCAAGTTAGCCTTGCCTTTGACCAAGCTGACTCGTAAGGGTCAAGTTTTTGTGTAGGATGCCCAGTGTGAGCATAGTTTCCAAACCCTTAAGGAAAAAACTGACGACAGCGTCTCTATTAGTTTTTCCTAACCCAAGAGAACACTTTGAGGTTTACTGTGATGCATCAAAAATGGGTTTATGAGGAGTGTTGATGCAGAATGGCCAAGTAGTGGCCTATGCTTCTAGACAACTCAAAACGCATGAAAGAAATTATCCTACCCATGATTTGGAGTTAGTTGTTGTGGTGTTTGCTCTTAAGATATGGAGGCACTATCTTTTTTGGCTCTAAGTTTGAGGTGTTTAGTGATCATAAAAACCTTAAGTATCTATTTAGTCAAAAAGAATTGAACATGCGTCAGAGGAGATGGTTAAAGTTTCTTAAGGATTATGATTTTGAGCTTAGCTATCATCCCGGCAAAGCCAACGTAGCGGCTGATGCTTTGAGTAGGAAGTCTCTACATGTTTCTGCTCTGATGGTTATGGAGTTGGATCTCTTAAAATAGTTTAGAGACCTTAGTCTTGTGTGTGATGTTACCCCTAACAATGTGAGACTAGGAGCTTTGAGAATTACTAGTGACTTGCTAGGAGAGATCACAGAGGACCAGAAGTCTAATCCTTTTCTTAGAACTCAGTTAGAAGCCATAGCGTCAAGGAGAGATAGTAGCTTCTGTGTTGGACCAGATGGAGTTCTGAGACTTAAAGATAGAATCTGTGTTCCCAATGTACCTGAGCTTAAGAAGATGATCTTGGAGGAAGGACATAGGAGTAGTTTGAGCATCCACTGTGGTGCTACCAATATGTATCAGGATCTCAAGACAATGTTTTGGTGGCCAAACATGAAGAGAGAAGTTAGTGAGTTTGTGTATGCATGTTTAGTCTGTTAGAAGGCTAAGATAGAACATCATAGACCCTTAGAGATACCCTAATGGAAGTGGGACAGTATTTCCACGGACTTTGTTGTAGGACTACTACGACCCCGAGAGGTTTAGATTCTATCTGGGTTATTGTTGACAGATTGACCAAATTTGCTCACTTTATCCCCATCAATATCAGATTTTTCTTAGAGAAGTTGACCTCCCTATATATTAGTGAGATTCTCAAATTACATGGTGTGCCATCTAGCATAGTATCTGACATAGATCCTAGATTTTTACCTCTAGGTTTTGGGAGAGTCTAAACAAACCATCTAGCATAGTAACATCCTTGAGAAACTCCATCCACCTCTTTTTTCTCATATTCAAACAAATATTTATGACTTTTATGGTTACTAAAAACCTCAAATTTTGCACTATACAAGTAATGCCTCCTAATCTTTAAGGCAAATACCACAACTGCTAACTCAAGATCATGGGTGGGGTAATTCCCCTCTGAGTCCTAAGTTGCCTAGACACATATGCCACCACCTTGTCCTTCTACATCAACACACATCCCAAACCCTTCTTTGAAGCATCACAATGAAAATGATAAGAATACTTCAATAAAACCAAGAGGGGGAGTGAATTGGTTGAACCTTGGTATTTAAAAATTTTAATATTAAAGTTTCCACAGGATCTTTATACTCAATCAAATTCCTCTATCAAGAAAATCAATAGACAAATGGAAAGCTTACTGTGCAAAGAATATGATTCACAAATCAAAGCAATATTTAGATTGTTCTGCTCAAAGAGAACAGAGATGTCCAACAACGAATTGTTGGATGATTTAATTTAGGATCAGACTCTCCCTTCCCAAGAAGCTTATGAGATGAAGCTAATGGCGGAAGGAAAGATCACAGTGAGCATGAAAAAGCAATTAGGGTGTTGTGTGTGCCGTGTGAATGGAAATAGAGAGTTAGAGTTGTGTGTACCTTTCACCATGGGTCGTATTTTATTTATAGGAAACTGACCTGGTTCTTGTTGATAAGTTGTTAGAGTCTCTTATCAGCTTTCCGGGATATCTGGAGATGCAGATACATGTTATCTGCAAGTTCCCGCTCCTGCTCGATTGTAACAATAAGCTTGGTGATTTACGAATTCAAATTTATAGGATAAAGATAGAACATCTTTTATCCATAACAGATGCCCCTCAGCTCGGTCATCCAGTATTCTTGATGGCCGGGATGTATAAGGGTCCAACCAGTCTTTTGGCCGACCTTCCGTGAGTGAGATCCTTAGGCCGATCTTATATAAATGAGAGTTTTGGGCCGACCTTGTGTAAGCGTAACCGACCTCGCCTAGGGCCGACCACATATGGAATCGGCTTCGTATGGGCCAACCACGCGTGGGGATCCGAGTCGAGATATTCTACTCTTATCGTGTTATTGCCGACTACCCCTAGTGCCGAGCTATGTCTTGTCTTTTCAAGTAGACTGAGTTGATTCTGATCACAGAGAAACGAAGCGACCTTTCCTCCTGGATTGCCACGTGTCTCTGTCGTTTCACGCTTTAATCATTTCCTTTTGCAATAATGACGTAACCGCCGTTCCCACGTCCTTAAATGTCCATCAGTTATTACTCCCCACGTTCTCTTTTTGAATTTCGACGGTTACTTTTTTCATTTAATGGGGTTGTAGCGTTTCATTTTCTTCTATCGCTTCATTCTTCACTTCTTTCGTATCTGCAACTCCTGCGCTTTGTTCCTTCTAGCTTCTGAATCGTTTTCCCCTTGTTGCTTTCCACTTCACCACTCTTTCTCAATTCCAGGTATTTTTTCTTTTCATTTCCTTGTTATCCATTGCCATTTCTTATTTCCCATTTTGCTTTGTATAGTCCAGGAATTGATAGCCTTTCGCATTTTCTATTAACTTCCTGTAGTTCTTCTTCTGCAACCCCCATTCGTTTCCTGTAGCTCCCCAGTTTTTATTTGTAGTGTCTTTATTATGAAATATACTCCTGAAGAAGAGCTAGGATTCGAAGAACAGTTCCCCCTCGTTTTGCATTCTGGTTTTTTGAGCTCCCATTGTCTGATGAAGAAAAGAAAAAATCCTTGCTTAGGGTTCCTTCTGCCCCTGGTAGTTCAAAACCCCCATCTTCTCAACTTCCATGTCCCTCTAGATCAAGGACCCCTTGGTTAGGATCATCTTCGCGTCAAAGGTCTGCTTTGCTCTCTTTAGAGTCTAATGTACCCCTTGAAGCTTTTGTTCCTTCAAGCCTTGCCCCTGGGGATCAAACACAATTTGAAGTCCGGTATGAACCTTGTTCGAAATGTGTGGAAGAGTTCATGTACTTAGCCAGCATAGACTTGGATAGGCAGGCCGATGACTTACTGGATAGGTGCCGACACAATCCCATTAGGGTTCCCAAGCCTATTGATGTGCCACCATCTAGATTAGATGCTAATGTGCCGATGTCCGTACCAACTCGGACTTCATCAACTCTTATCCCTCTGCCAATTCGCCCTCCAGGTATTATTACTAATTGTTGTTTTTCTTTTATTGTCATAGGTAATTATGGATTCTCATGTCGGAAGTGTTAGGGATTCTACAACCGGGTCTCATCCTACAAGTGTCTCTCCTGCTTTGTCAACTAGGTTTCCGTGGGTAACCCACGAGGCGTTGCAGTATACCTCAGTATTAGATTCTGACGACCTTGCCCAATTGTCCCTTGGTATTTCTGAAGATTTTTATGTATGTTTACCTCGCCGGGGTGAACCTATTTGTTCCGCCGGGGAAGGTAATGATCCTGATTTTTTTCTGTTTTATAGTGAGGTAGTTACTAGGGTAGGAATCCTACTTCCCTTGACCGATTTCCAAATGCAGGTGTTAGATCACCTTCATGTTGCCCCTTCCCAAATTCATCCTAACGGTTGGGCCTTTATGCTGGCTTTCATTCAAACTAGCCGATCAGGCAAAGAGCCTGCCAACCGGAAGGGATGGACCTCTTTTCGGGGTCGGAACAACTGTGGTTCTGACCGTCGACTTTTTTCTTTGTTTGCTGACTCTTTTAAAAGTTTTAAAGATAAATTCTTTAAGGTCGTTGTCGTTCCCGGCCAACGTCCTTTTTTCTTAAGTTCTTCTAGTTCTTCTCCGGAATCTTGGAGATTTCCTTTATATTGGTCTTCTCGTCATTATGATTTCCCTCCTGCTTCCTATCGAACCGATGAGACTCAGTTGTCGGATTCTGAGGCTACTTCCGCAGCTCAGATATTAACATGCAAAAACTCTGGGGACTTGGCACCAATAAGCTATTATGTTCAATGTGGTCAGTTTGGATTTCAATTGACCAACTTTGTTTATTGTTCTCATCTTTCTAATGCTTCTTCTGCTTATTTTGCAGCGATCGAGATGGACTCTACCGGCATTCCCCATCATCTTGCCCTTCTGAAACCCAGGAAAAAGCGCCGACTTGCCGACGGGAAGGGCAAAGCTTCAGCTAGAGAGTCTAGCCCGACCCCGATTTCGACGACTCCAACGACTCCAGTTGCTACTTCCACTTCTCCACTTCCTTCCTCTCCAGTGGCCAAGGCCACAGTCGTGATTATTGACGATCCCGCAGCGGAGGTCGTTTCTGAGAATGTCGCTTCTGTCGACATTCCTATCCCAATGTCCGAGCCTGTCGAGGAGGAGCGTGTCCAATCGCCCTTGGTGGCCGAGCCCGTTAATGAGGATGAGTGCCTCCAGCCATCCCCAGTGGTCGAGTCTGCTGAAGAATATGTTCAGCTGCCCCATTGGTCTCTTTGGAGTCAGGGGATGACCCAAGAATTTTTTGAAGTTGCCAGGGCGCCTAAGAGGTACACGGATGCGATCCCCTTCTCGGATTCTGAGTTGGGTGAGCTGGACTGGATGCAGCTGGCTTGTTTGAAGAGCGCCACCTTGCTCGGGAGTTTAGTCTCTTTGAACCGAAAATATTGCAAGGTGGCCGCCAAGCTTGAGGCTTCCGAGGCTGAGACTCAGCGGCTTCGACTGGAGTTGGACTTGGCCCAGGCCAATGTCGCGATCTCGGTTGGGGAGTTGGAGGCTTCCAGAGCCACTGCCAAGAAGGCACAAGAGTCAGCAATGAAGTTGGTCACTGAGCTCGAAGCTTCTCGGGAGTCAGCGGCTAAACTGGTCACTGAACTCGGCGCTTCCTGGGAGTCGGAGGCTAGGCTGGTTGCTGAACTCGACACAATCCGAACTCAGCTCAGGGCTTTCCGAGCAGAGGCCGAGTCCTCCCGCCCCACTATTGCTAAACTCTAGAAGAGCCTGGCCGCAGCTCGTGATCGGTCACTTAAATTTCACAAGCGCTGCGACGAGCTCCTTGCTCTTAATACAAAGAAGAATAATGATGAAAAAGAGCTTCTCGGCGAGCTTGTACTCGTCCGTTCCCAGATGAAGAAGTCCATCTCCGCCTCCATCGACAATGCTGTAAGTCAAATCCGTTTTCTGAACCCCGGTGTTGACTTCAATACCGAGGGTATGCACTTCAGATCTTACGTCGGTAATGGCCAGCTGCTCACGGTTTTCGAGAGCGAGGAGGAGGAGGAGGAGAGCTCAGTCGGAACGCCTGACGATGTTGCACCCCCGGACAATGGGGAGGATTGAAGGGCCAGGATGCCAGTTTTCTTTGTAACTTTTGAACAATTTCTGCATATTTTCTTTTTCTGACAATGTTCATTTTCTTTGCATTTTCCCACAGACGGCGCCACTGTTCTGCTCAAAGAGAACAGAGATGTCCAACAACGAATTGTTGGATGGTTTGATTTAGGATCAGACTCTCCCTTCCCAAGAAGCTTATGAGATGAAGCTAATGGCGGAAGGAAAGATCACAGCGAGCATGAAAAAGCAATTGGGGTGCTGTGTGTGCCGTGTGAATGGAAATAGAGAGTCAGAGTTGTGTGTACCTTTCACCATGGGTCGTATTTTATTTATAGGAAACTGACCTGGTTCTTGTTGATAAGTTTTTAGAGTCTCTTATCATCTTTCCGGGATATCTGGAGATGCAGATACATGTTATCTGCAAGTTCCCGCTCCTGCTCGATTGTAAAAATAAGCTTGGTGATTTACGAATTCAAATTCATAGGATAAAGATAGGACATCTTTTATCCATAACAGAGATGATGAGAAGAGAATAAAGATCAGCCACAATTTATACTGGTTCACTTCATAAACTATGAAGCTACATCCAGTTTCTTCCACTCAACTCTAGAATGGAGTTCTACTATTGCAAATATTTGTTCTTACAAGTTATTACAAAGCCTCTCTTTATCAACCCTAGATAAAGTTCAGAAATCTAAAACACTATTAGATTCTTAGAGATAACCCACTGAGAACACTACACAGCAAACCCCAAGAGAAACTCTGTCTCTAGTTAACAAGTAAGAAACCCATTTACAATAGACAAATCACTACAGAAATTAAAAACAAATTTACAACTTCAAAGATTAAGGAAAAAAGTCACTTGATGATCCAATGAACAATATGCATATGAATGATTCACCAGGTTGAAGAAAGATTTACAGACTTAGAACATCCCTTTCCTCAAGCTTTGAAAACAAATTTTGCTTCACTCAATCAATCAATAACCTATATGAATTTTGGTGAAGGCAAGAACTTTGTGAACCCAGAAAATCACTAATAGAATATTAAGAACACTTATGAATGCTCAGAATTCGAATTTCTCAAGTTTGTCACTCAGCAGACCAAAGGGTTCTATTTATAACAGACTTCTAACTGAAAATAATCGATTATATACGCTCCTGTAATCGATTATTTAGCATATGTAATCGATTAATTTAAGAATGTAATCGATTAAAATGTTTAAGATTTGTTCTGGGTTTGAGCTATGAACATAATAATCGATTATCCCGTCACGTAATCGATTAAAACAGGAAGCTCTTCATTTTCAAATGCACTATGTAATCGATTACTGTTTCTAGTAATCAATTAAATCAGCAAAGCATGTTTGACACAGGCATAGTATATAATCGATTACAACCTTCTGTAATCGATTAAGATAGAGAGTTTAATATTTTATTTTTATCCTAGGTAATCGATTAATCCGATATGTAATCAATTACATTGTTCTTAGAAAGTTTTCTAGAAGGCACAAAGAACAAAATAATCGATTCCTATCTATCTGTAATCGATTAAACAGCATAACCTTATTTTTCCAATAACTTGGTTTTAAACTTGCCTTAATTATCAATTGCTTTTGTATTAACACACAATCTAACAATACTAAGTGAATGATATGAATGATATGCACACTGGATCATTAGAGATAGCTTCTTCCCTTTACAACAATCACAAATTGATTTCCAAGGCTTCAAGGAATGTTGAAATCACAAAACATCTGAGCTTGAGTCTTTGTTCATCTTCAAGTGACTTCTTTTGAATCAACAATCTCCCCCTTTTTGGCTTTAAACATGCCAAATCTTCAAGTTGATTAAGCAGTAGGACTTGGAGTTAACTAAGAATTTGTTTGATGAACTCCGAGCTTTTCAAACCTGTAAAATTTTCAATGCCTTTGCCAAGAACAAGTATTAAAAGCATATGTGATCCAAGAAGCATTCAATTAAACATCATTCATATTGATTAGTTTCCATTTAACATCAATACTCCCCCTAAATTCCAGCATCCATCCAGTTCAAAATTTTAGGCAAAAATTAATCAAAAAACAGAGGCAAACAGAGTATATGTTACACTACTCCCCCTTAATCATTTAAACTGCCCCTTAATCATTTCTCCCCTTATTTGGCTTGTTAAAAGACATAATTAATAAAAGCACAGTAGATAATGAACTGAAGATGCAAATGTCATTAAAATTAATCTGAGGAAGCAAGTACATTAGGAAATTTAAACAAACTTAAACAAAAATTCAAATAGAACAAATAAAAGGAAAACTAAAAGCAAACTATTTAATCCTAGAATTCTACTGAAGCATTGTCATTCATGTTTGCTTCAATAGAGTCTAATCTTTCCTTAATTTCTTCAAGGGCTTCATGAGTCTCTACTTTGAAGTCCTCTTGAATCTTCAGCATACTGTTCATCTTTTCAAGCATCAAGGACTCAAAGTCTAAGAAGACAGGTTGTTGAGGTTGTTGATGCTCTTCATCTCCTGAGTCAGCAGCAACTTGTTCTTCATAAGCAACAGCAGCTTGTTGTTGATTTGCCATAACCCATCCATTGGGTGTTTTTCTCATCCCCATTTTCGTAAGATGCTTCTCCTTAATCAGACTGTTGGAGGAATTTGTATTATCAACCACTTCATTTTCAACATCTATGTTGAAGTGGTCAATAAGCCTTGAGACAAAGACAAGATAAGAGAAAGGATAGTTCACCAACCTCTTTGATTTGAGCATTATCTCCTCAAAGATGAGTACCCAATTCATGGGTATGTTGTTCTTCAGCCCATAGACCAATTGAAGGTCCTCATCAGTTGCTTGGGCATGATTGGTGGCCCTAGGAGTGATTATGTAAGTAATGATGTAATGGAGGAGTCTATCCTCAGGTGTCATGGGTCTAGTACCCAATCTAGTCCTTAGCCTCATGTGAGGATCATGCAACATTTCCCTGTAGGTGTCCATCTTACTATACCCATCAGGCTCCTCATCAAATCTCCTTGCCCCATCACAAACTACCCCTGCCACAGACTCCCATATATCTGGAGTTATTCTCATAGTGACTCCCTTCACCTTGGACATCATGTCCCCTTACATTAAGCCCTTTAAACAAGTGTAAAACACCTTTATCAAATCAGGGTAAAAGGTACCCTTTAACTCTAAAAATCTTCTTAGCCCTTGGGCTTCAAAGAAAGCAGGGAATTGGAACCCTTACCTAATAAACCAATCTAATTCAAGGTATTTGGGAGAGGCAACAGGTTTGGTAGCATTGAACTGCAGGTAGTTCATCGTATTCAAAAAAACCACAAGTCTAGCCTATTAGTGGGTTGAGGAGGAGGTGGGTTAGAGGAGGATTCTCCAGCTTTTCTCTTAGAGGTCCTAACTCTTTTTGGTGTTGGGTTTGACATGGTTAAGGATAGGAAGGATTAGACACAGTCTATACTTAGAAAATTCAGAAATTTCAGAGAGAAAGAGGTAGACAATGGTGCAAGTGATTTTAGAATGAAATCTCACTATTTATAGGCACCAAATAGACTCCTAAACTGAAAAACAAATGAATACTCAAAACAACCAAGAGGGGGGGTGAATTGGTTGAAAACTTGCCCAATTAAAATTTTAAATCAGAGTTGCCATAGGATCTTTATCACAATTAAAAACAATTTCAAAAACAAAATCAGTTTTCAATCAACTTCCTTTTCTATGAACAATAGAAAACAGTGCATTCCAAACTGAGCTATGAATATGATTCACAAACAATGTAACGAGTAAATGATCTGAGAGAATTAAAGAAGAACACACAGATTTTATACTGGTTCACCTCAAACACTATGCGGCTACATCCAGTTCTTCCACTCAACACTAGAGAGGAGTTCCACTATTGCAAAATATCCTTTACAAGCAATATTACAAATCTCTCTTTGTCAACCCTAGACAAAGTTCAGAAATCTAAAACACTATTAGATTCTTAGAGACAAACCCTTCACCCTGAGAACCCTACTCAGATGAATCCTAGAGACACCCTATCTCTATGCTTGAAAGAAACCCATTACAATAGAGTTACAATAACCAAAATTACAATGAATTTGATTTACCCAATCAAAAGACAAGAAAAGATATCACCTGGTAATCCAAATGTATGCACGAAAATGAATCACAGATGAATATGCAGATTATCTACTCAATTATGCAGCTTTCCTTGAATCTTGATTGAAGGATGAAACTTCAGCACATGATCAACACATTCTCATGACTCAATGAAGTTTCTAAATTCTTCTTGCTAAGAAAATTATCACCACTGAATGTTCTTTGTGTTTGTGAATCTTCTCACTACGAGTTTCTCAATAGCTCATGAAAATTTTTCAATTCTACTTAGTTTTCAGTCGCAGAAATCTATTTATAACTGTCAGTTAACTAAAGATAATCGATTAAATCAGCTCCTGTAATCGATTATTTCAACAGTGTAATCAATTAATCCAAGATAGTAATCGATTAAAATGCTTAAAGCTAGTTCAAGATTTCAAGAACGAATGCTTTAATCGATTATACCGATATGTAATCGATTAAGACAGAGACTCATGCATTTGCAGTGTGATCTAAATAATCGATTATGATTCCTTGTAATCGATTAAGTCTGTGAGACATATATCTCAGACATATCTAGTAATCGATTACAATATTTTGTAATCGATTAAGCCAGTCAGCATGACTTTTACGTTTTTGCCAAGATAATCGATTAAACCGTTGTGTAATCGATTATAATGCTCATGCTTTGTTTACAAAAGGCTCTAAGAACAAAATAATCGATGTCAATTAACTGGTAATCGATTATTTCTATGAAAAATGATTTTTCCAAAAATTTAAGCCTTTTCAATCTTCCTAAATCGATTTTCTTAATCAAACTCATTAATCTTATAATCCTATATGAATGTATGATGGATGATATGCAAACTTGGATTATCAGATCATATATTTTCTTGTTATACAATCAATTTGAATTTCTAAACCTTTCCTTCTTTGATCATTGCTTGGCTTCCTTTGATTCTTCCATCCTATGCATGTTGAAAGCACAAAACACTCATCCATGATCTTCATTGATGCTTTGCTTCTTCTGAATCAACATAAACATCCATAAATTCAAAAAACTAGTTGTTGGTGACAGTTTAATGCCATTGGGTTCGTTTTAAAATGGATTGAGCTGTTAAATTTTTCATAAAAAACTGTCAGAACACGTTCAACAGCATGAATAATCGATTATTTTGTTATGTAATCGATTATTCCAGTGCAGATAAGTCACTGAATTAACACATGGTAATCTATTATTTCATATGGTAATCGATTACAAAGCACTCAGACAGAGGTTGAAGATGACATGTAATCGATTCTTATGCAAAGTAATCGATTATTTTGATAACTTTTGTGAATTACACAAGTATCAGGACATGAGTAATCGATTATCCCGGATGGTAATCGATTATTCCAGTGAGACTTTTACTTCTAATTTTAAAAGTAATCGATTACACGTCTTCAGTAATCGATTATTCCAATGAGACATGCAATTATACATTGAATTTTGATCAATGTAATCGATTATCCGGATGTGTAATCGATTATTCCAGAGATAGTTGGTTTCTAACAATATGAAGAATAATCAATTACCTCATATACGTAATCGATTACATGAGCACAATTTTCATACAAAATGTGATTTCTAATGATTTTAATCGATTAACCCGTGGTGTAATCAATTATTCCAGTAAGTTTATCAGATATAGAGCATTTTTAACAGCTTGATGCGAAGTTCCAGGGATTCAATCATACATGTGACATCTTGGCTTTCATTTATCATACAAAACACATATCGAACAAGCTAGTATATGTTACTTTCATCAAGAATACCTAGCATGTTTCTAAGTGTATAAAATCTATCCCTTGGTAATGGTTTGGTGAATATATCAGCAAGTTGGTTATTAGTGTCAATGAACTCTACCTTGATATTACCTTTTTGAACCTGATCCCTGAGGAAATGATGTCTGATCTCAATATGCTTTGTCCTTGAATGCATTAT
>PYAF01002677.1:35172-58928 GCA_007407185.1 Glycine tomentella | reverse complement strand
AATTTTCTAAAGTCATCTTGATCAGTTTTGTCCCAAGGGCATTTTGGTAATTTTGCCTCTCCCTCTAGGGGTAAAATCGTTATTTCCAAAAATGTTCGGGAAAACTCTGTAATTGTTACCCCAAAGGTGCTTAGATCATTTTTCAAGCGTCCCAGAGGGCTTATGAAATTTCCTTCTTAAGATATCTTGTTAAAATACCCAGGGGTAATTTGGTCATTTTTCTTAAATCCCTCTGTACTGTCTCTAGTTAACATTTTACCCCAAGATTTGACTGTGATTCCAAAATTTGGGGTGTTACAACATCTCCTCTAATTGTTTCTTAAGCTCACTTAACTCTAGAGGTGACATCCTATAAGGTGTTACTGATGCAGGTCCATTCCTAAGCACAAGGTCTATGCCAAACTCAACATCCCTATTTGGAGGTAAAATAGAGACTTCCTTAGGAAAAACATCTTGGAATTCACACACTACAAGTATAGCTAACAAACCATTTCCAGCCTCTACTTTATCAAAGAGCAAGAGCATGTATCCTTTAGCCCTCTCAATTAAAGAATTAATGTAGAATACAACAGAAACAATGGAATTAGACACAGAAGAATCAATTGACATTAGTTGTTTAGCAATGGAAATAGTTTTATCATAACAATTTATAACAACATGATTTGAAGACAATTCAATCATACCAAGTATGACATCCAAACTAGACATAGGCAAGCATATAAGATCAACAAGATAAAACACACCTTGATATACTAAAGGAAAATTAAAGAAAGCAATGGAAGTAACAAGTTTTTCCTTTGCAGAAGTAGCAACACTCAAATCAAAAGGCAATTTAGAAATAGACAAGTCTAAAATTTTCACACAATCAAGAGATATGAATGAATGTGTCGCTTCTGAATCAAACAATATAATTATTTCTCTTTCTATGATAAAGCCCATACCATGAATCGAACCATCAAACTCTTTCACCTTTTCCCTTTCGAGTATAAAGACTCTCCCTAGTTTTGTGGCCTTGGTTTGGATTGCACCTCACTCTTGCAACTTCTGGTATAGTGTCTCACTTTCCTACATTTGTAGGTCTGAACCACGGGACATGAGCGATCTCTATGAATCAAGCCACAACTATAACATCCGACACTTATGTCAATCCTAACTCCTTGCAATGTTTCCCTTTGTTGATGGTGGAGCAAGTGTCGCAATTACTTCTGAAACTTGCCATCCTTGTTATGGAATTTCTTCCCATCAAAGCTAGCCTTCTCCTTAGATTTTGGAGCCATCAATACTTGCATTTTCTGCTCTATTATGCGACACTTTTTCACTAAGGTAAGATCATCTCTAAGCTTCAATATGCTGATAGAACTCTATAACTCTGGTTTCAATCCCTTTCCAAACTTGATAGCCTACTAGTCATCTTGAGCATTATCCTTCAAATAATGAGAAAACATCACGAAGCTCTCAAATTTAGCCACGTACTCAGCAACGATCATTTCTCCTTGGTGAAGTTGGTGGAAATCGGTCTCCTTTTGGATACAGACACTATGAGGAAAGTACTTCTCTAGGAAAACTTCCTTGCACCCCTTCAAAGTGATAGAAGCTCCCTGAGTTGCCAAACTCCCTCAAGCGTTGTTCCACCAATGCTATACATCAGACTCCAACATGTAAGTGGCAAAGTCCACCTTCTGCGAATCATCACATCTCATGACTCTGAACATTTTCTTTAGCTTGTTTAGCCATTCTTCTGCTTCCAAAGAATCTCTGTTGCTACGAAAAAACATGGATCGTTCCTACAAAATTTAGTTAACCCCACGTATTGAAGGTTCGAAGGAAAAATCGAGTTGATGACTTCGCTTTTATTTGAAAACAATAGGAATACCCACAATAATCAAGAGGGGTGAATTGGTTTAAACTTGGTATTTTAAAATTTGTGTAAAGTAAGAGTCAAAGGATCTTAATCACTTTTAAATCAAGAATGTTTCTAATCAATCAAATCACTCAGCTCAAGAAATCAATTGATCAAAACAAGACTTGTTGAGTAATGATAATAATTCCAAGAACAAATGAACAATATAACTAATAGAGATAAAGGAATAAAAACAACACAAGAATTTATACTGGTTCACTTCTCAAGAGAAGCTACATCCAGTTTCTTCTAATCAACATTAGATTAGAGTTCCACTATTATAAATTTCAATTCTTACAAGCTTTATACCAAACACTCTTTATCAACCCTAGATAAAGAATAGAAATCTAAAACCCTATTAGACTCCTAGTGATCAAGAACTAGAGAATAGTACTATGTTCTTCCCTAGAGAACCCTACTCTAGCATAAGCTTCAAAGAACTCTTTATAATAACATCAAATAACAAAAATTACAAAAATGAATTTACAACCAGAGATAATGGAGAGAAATAACCTGATGATCCAATGAATATGAATGCATGTGATTTACCAATCAGAGTTAAATTGCAGAAAATGATTTTAGAACATGCTCTCCAAAACTTCTTTGAAAACACTTGCCCAAGAAATCATTCAATAGCCATGAAGATTAAAGAGTGGGACAAGAACTTAGTTAACCCAGAAAATCACTTTCTAACTTGGAGAAGGCTTGTGTATATTCAGAAAATTCGAAGTATTCAAGTTAGTTTTTCAGACAAGCCTTTATCCTATTTATAAAAGCTTTTTGTAATAGACTGTAATCGATTACAATGACTTATGTAATCGATTAAATTGTCATTTAATCGATTAAAGTGTTCAAAGTTTCATCCTGGGTTTTACAACAAACAGAATAATCGATTAACCCGAGCTGTAATCGATTAAAGCAGTGGAGTTTATTTGTGAAGCAAGCTTGTGTAATCGATTACAATTTATGGTAATCGATTAAAGCAGTGAGATTCATTGTGAAACAAGCTTGTGTAATCGATTACAATTTATGGTAATCGATTAAAGCAGTGAGACATGCTTTTTGTTTTTACTATGTAATCGATTACAAAAGTTATGTAATCAATTAATATGTTCTTCAAGGCTTTTCCAGATTTAAAAGCGAAGCAAATAATCGATTAAACTGATGTGTAATCGATTAAACCAGTAGGATTACATTTTTCCAAAAACATGACCCATTTAATTCCTTTTACAAACATGAATAGCTTTGATACTTTAGTGAAAACATTTAAGCATGTTAATAATTATGTGCATACAATGCAAGGATCAAAAGATTGGTCTCTCATACACTTCATTTGAATTACAATCTTCAAGGCATATGAAAATGTAACACCCTCATATTTCACTGTATCTGTGCATTTTCTTATAAATATGCATTCTTAGACAAATAACATAAATACCCTTGGACATTTTTGAAAATGACCACAATGCCCCTAAGCATTCTTGTAAATGACCAAAATACCCTTTAGTCCTGATAAGGCCAGAAAAGCTTCATAATGCCATGAATACCTGACAAAAGGATAGAATACTCCTAGATAAGGAATTATTGATATTCTTAGTAAAGAAAAACCATGAAATAGAATTTTTAGAAATTTTGAAAGATATTTCAAAAAGAATTGAATTTAGAATAATCTGAGTTCCATAAAAACACAGAAAAGGGAAAGATACAATCTAGGAAATTTTCTCTTAATTATAGATGGAATAGATTCTTTAATAAATGGTCTAAACATTTTAATAATTAAAAACAAAATAAACCAATAGGAAATTAGATAAAACTATTGGAGGAAAAATAATGTGACACCTTATTGAATGTTACTAAACCCTAAGTTAGTTTTTAACTAATTTTAAAATTTTACTTCTAAGAAAACAATTAGATTAAAGCTTTCATAAATTATAGAAACACTTTTATTCAATTTTAAGATATAAGTTCAATAAAACAAAGCATGAAAATTCTTAAAATTATAGTCATTCATGAGAACTAGTAAAATTTAAACATATTTGCCTCAAAAATCCTAGCTTGGCCGTGGACTACAAGAAGGATGAAGAAAGATTTAGAAAACTTGAGAACAAGGACACTTGGACGGTTAGGAAGCAAGAACAAATGCAATTGGACCAAGTGGAAAGTTATACAATCATGACTTTGGCTATAATGCAACAAAAATCTACAAAGGAGAAGGTTATTCCATGTGAAGAATTTAAACCAAAGGAAAGACACTAAGGCTGTCCATTTCACGTACAAAGCATGGGGTAGAAAAATCTGGATTTAGGAAATTTGTAGGATAGGACCAATGAGAAGAAAACAACTAGAAAGCTAGACAATTATGAGTCTTGAGATATTTTCCACTTATAGCCAATTAACCTAGCATATAAAAAGGATGGTGGGGACCAAAATGGCTGTTAGTTCACGGATAGCATCTCATTTTCAACCTACATCCCTTTCACTTTGAATTAATAAGTAAAACAAAGGCCCACACCTTGAGTTGTTCACGTGGAGGCTAGGGAGTTTTGGAAGAAAGTTGTTCAAAAATTTCAAAAAGGAAGCAAAGGTATGAGAAGTATTGTGATACACATGGCTTAGATATTGATTATGTTATGTTACCATCTATTTCTATAAGACTTAAGCTAGGTTGTCATTTATTTCTATAAGCCTTAAATTTTGTATACCATGTGCTTGTAAAAAGGCTTCAAAGAAATAAAAAGAGTACATGGATGATGATTTGGATAAGTAACCTTAAATGACTTAAGGAATAATTAACTTGAATCTAGTTTAGTAAGAAAGTGACTAGGAAATCTAATTATGTATATTTTGTGACTATGTATACTTGCTTTACTAAGGTTGTATGTTAATTTGTTACTTACTTGATGTTGTTGTGTGTTACTTACTTGATGTTGAATTTTGATTTGTACTAAGGTTGTATGTTATATTGTTTAAGATGTTCTATTGAAAGTTATGGAATGTATATGGAGTATATTATTAAAGATTTATGTGATGCATCCTTAAGAAATAATGGTGCACTTATATCTTATATATTGAATTAATCATGATGGGTGATTAAAAGTGTATAGTGCCAAGTTATGAGAATTTAAGAAATAAAATAATGATAAAGAGTAAAAGAAAAACATCAGCAAGCCATTACATATTTCATTTGCATAAATACCTCGGAGTGGAGGTGTGTCTCACTAGAGTGGGTGGGACTGTTCCACTGGAGTGGGTGGAACTATCTTGATTAAGGTATCGTTTAATACCTCGGAGTGGAGGTATGTTCCACTGGAGTGGGTGGGACTGTTCCACTGAAGTGGGTGGAACTATGTTAATTTTGGTACCTCTTACTAGGAATCTGAGATCTCAGTCATGCATCATGATAACAAAGAAATCATGCATCATTTATTTATGTATCTGTTTATGATTGTTATTTTATTTTACTATAAATCTGTTATTTATCTAACCATGTTTATCATATACTTACCCTATTTGTGTCTGTGGTTGACACCTGTGATGACCCCAATACATTTGGGTGAGCAGAGGAATAGTAAGCTATGGAAATCGTTGAGGAAGAAATAATGAAGGAGCTGGATGTACTATATGCTGTGATTGCGATTTTCTGTTTATCTGTATTTGGTGCTACGCTGAGCTGTCTGTATCTTATTTTGTAACAAACTATTTGGGACTGTACTTGGACTGTTATATTAAACTATGTTTGGACTATGTATTTTTGAGAAATTTTATAAACGTAGTAGATTAAATAGCTCGCTTAGAATGTTAGTTTTACGTAAACAAATTAGTTAGTAGAAAATTTTTCGTAAATATAATAAATAAAACGGTAAGTATAATAAAGAAATAAGCTAAGGAAATTTAGGCGTTATAGAAAAGCTTAAAACTTTCTTCTAAATCACAATCTTCATCTTCTTGTTGCTCCCCCTATATCCAACATTCGCCCCCTTTTTGGCTTTGAACATGCCAAATATTGATTGAACATGTGTTTAATTTTTGTTATCCTGAAAACAAATCAGCCTTTTTGCCAAAAACAAGTGTTAAGAGATATGGTTGCATAAACATTGATCATTTTACTTCCATCGTTTAGCAAGCTTTTATAGGAGATTTGTCAAGAACTTTAGTACCATTGCTTCTCATTTGAATGAGTTGATAAATAAAATCATGAGTTTCTCTTGGAAGCACGAACATGAAATTGCTTTCCAAACATTGAAGGATAAATTGTCTCGTGCACATATTTTTGCATTGCCTAATTTGAATGCTTCTTTTGAATTGGAATTTGATACATCTAATGTAGGCGTTGGGGGGGGGGGTTCAAGATAAACATCCTATTGCTTATTTTAGTGAGAAATTGAAGGGTGCATGTTTAAACTATTCCACTTATGATAAAGAGTTGTATGCACTTGTTAGAGTATTGCAAACTTGGCAACATTATCTTTTACCTAAGGAATTTGTGATCCATAGTGATCATGAGTCTCTTAAATATTTGAAAAGTCAAGGCAAACTCAACAAGAGACATTCTAAGTGGATTGAGTTTATTGAGCAATTTCCTTATGTTATTAAACACAAGCAAGGAAAGTTGAATGTAGTGGTGGATGCCTTATCAAGGAGGCATTGTTTGATTTCTAAGCCTGAAAATAAGTTGCTTGGTTTTAATCACATAAAGGAATTGTATGAGTGATCATGAATTCTCTAGTATTTTTTCTTTGTGTGAGAAGGGGGCTCATCAAGGATATTTTAGACATGATGGTTTCTTTTCAAGGAAAGGAAACTATGTGTTCCTAAAAGCTCTTTGAGAGAACTCTTCATCAGAGAAGCTCATGAGAATAATTTAATGGGACACTTTTGGTGTGGGTAAAACATTGGCTATTTTACATGAACATTTCTTTTGGCCAAAAATGAGGCATGATGTGCATAAGCTTGTATCTCAATGTATTACTTGTCATAAAGTTAAATCTAGATTAATGTTTCATGGTTTATATACATCTTTCCTTATTCCTAACTCCCCTTGGGTTGACATTTCCATAGATTTTGTGCTTGGTCTTCCAAGATCCAACAGGGTAAATGATTCTATATTTGTTGTTGTTGATAGGTTCTCAAAGATGGCACACTTCATTCCTTGTCACAAGAATGATGATGCTTGTGAAGTATCCAATCCCTTCTTCAAGGAAGTGGTGAGACTTCATGGATTGCCTAGAAGCATTATGAGTGATAGAGACACAAATTTCCTTAGCCACTTTTGGAAAACATTATGGGTAAGCTTTGCACAAAGCTCTTATTTTCATCAACTTTTCACCCACAAACGGATGGGCAAACGAAAGTGGTGAATAGGAAATTAGGTCAACTCCTTAGATGCTACATCAAGGGCAATTTGAGGACTTAGGAGGAGTGTATGCCTCACATTGAGTTTGCTTATAATAGATTGGTTCAAGAGACTACTTCCTTATCTCCTTTTCAAATTGTCTATGGCTTTAATCCTTTAACATTTCTTGATTTATTTCCATTACCTAACACTTTTTCTATAATTAATCATGATATTTTGTCTAAAGCTTCTTATGTTAGAAAATTGCATAAACAAGTGAAGGCCCATGTGGAAGTTGGAACAATATGCTAAACAAGCCAATAAGCACAAGAAGCAAGTGATCTTTAATGAAGGATATTTGGTTTGGCTTCATTTGAGGAAGGATAGATTTCCTCAAGAAAGGAAATCCAAGCTCCAACCTAGAAGAGATGGACCTTTTAAGATTTTAGAAAGGATCAACAACAATGCATATAAACTTGAGTTGCCAAATGAGTATGGTGTGAGTATTACCTTTAATGTTTGTGATCTTTCTTTGTGTGATGTAGATACAAGTGAGAGAGCAAACTTAAGGTCAAGTTCCTTTCAAGAAGGAGGGGATAATGGAGGTCCATCACAAGCTCAAGGTCAAGAAGGAAAACTTGAAGAACTTCCTTTGGGTAGCTTTAGAGGAGCTAGAACTCAAGCCCTTCAACACCACATCAAAGCTTACTTGTATCTTTTGGACAAGCATGAAGAAACACACCAACCCAGTACAAACACAGAACAAGTCCTGTCTGTACCATTTATCTATAGTCGATTACTAAGAAGTCCTATATGTGTTAATCGATTACCATTTATCTGTAATCGATTATTAAGCACTTTGTGAAATGGAAAAAATACGTGTTAATCGATTACATGATGTATTAATCGATTACTTTGTTCATACCTTTTCCAGAAAACTCAAGAACAAATTAATCAATTAAATAAATAATTAATCGATTACTTAAGAATAATTAATCGATTGCATGGACATCTTAATCGATTACATTCAATTACATCAGTTTTTTTTTTATATTTTGTGGCTATATATGGCTACCCAAAACTGAATGTAGACACTTTTGACAAATTAATACAAAGCTAAAATTTGCTTCTAAGAGTTTCTCTCTTATTCTTGTGCAAGAACTTCTTGGGTCTTATCAATGGTTTCTCAATGTTATTGTGGTGATTCTTAGACTTATTGGAGAGTTTCTCCATGGTGTCTTTCATCTTCATCCATTGTCTTCTTCCATCTTCCATTACTGCACTTTGAAGCTTCCTTCCAGCCTTGTGCTGCACGTGAATTGAGGGAAAGCTTGACTTCTTGAAGGAATCTTGAAGAGTGGGTTTCATTGCAAAGTAGATTAGGGAAATCAATGTCTACTGAGTTTAGACATAAATCACAAGAGGTACTCAAAAAAGATGTTTTTAGATACTTAGGATCAATTTTGAAAAAAGGTGATGAGATTGATGAGGATGTAAATCATAGAATCAGAGCAGGGTGGATGAAATGGCGGAGTTCATCGGGGTTTTTGTGTGACCGCAAAATTCTCCTTAAGCTAAAAGGAAAATCCTATAAAACAGT
Source organism: Glycine tomentella (assembly GCA_007407185.1). NCBI lineage: Eukaryota > Viridiplantae > Streptophyta > Magnoliopsida > Fabales > Fabaceae > Glycine > Glycine tomentella. The sequence continues at coordinate 50,096 of PYAF01002677.1, read as the reverse complement.
TGTAAGACCGATAATGTTACATGGAGCGAAATGCTGGCCAGCACATAGGCAACATGAGTATAAAATAGGGGTAGTAGAGATGAGGATATTAAGATGGATGTGTGGTCATACGAAGATGGATAAGATAAGAAATAAGGGTATTCGACGAAAGGTAACAATGGTACCGGTGTGTGAAAAGATGAGGGAGTATAAATTGAGGTGGTTTGGACACATTATGAGATGACCATTGGATGCTCTCATAAGAACAAGAATTTGTTACCAAGAGCTCGATACAAAAAGAGGTAGAGGTCGACCGAAACTTACCTAGGGAAAGATAGTTAAACAAAACCTAATGGAGTGGGATATAGATTGGCGGACGATATGTCTTAGGGCGGAGTAGAGAAAAACTATAAGCTTGGTGGAGGGTTAAACCCATTAATATTTCTATGTTTCAGTCGTTCCTTGTTTTAGTTCTTTTCCTCTTCATTTTTCCCCTCCTCCTTTCACCCTTCTTTTATTTTAGCTTATTTTTCATCTCTTTTGTCTTATTTCCACTTTTTCTTCCTCAATCTATTTCTCTTTCTTGGTCTTATTTCCGATCTATCATCGGGTTCATCTACCACCGACCCCAATTAACTTGGGTTAAAGGTGTTGTTGATGCTGATGTGAGGAAAAGAAAAAGAGAGGTAGATAGGCTAACATACCAAACTGCATGGTGTGAGTGTGACTAAGTGGAAGTATAAGCTAAAGAAGGATAATTAGGGTAACTTGATGGCTTAATTTATAATATTATTTTCTTACAAGATAATACTCTTTGTCTTTTGTAATTGTCGTGTAACAGGAAAAAAAATTATCACAAAAAATTATTATTTTAAAGGTGTTGTTGATGCTGATGTGAGAAAGATAATTACTTTTTTTATTTATATTTCTTATAATATTAATGGTGGACAACAAAATTTATAAATAAATTAATAATGATATAAGGTTAATATTGTAAAATTACTACTATTTTTTTATCTATTTATTGTTTGATTTTGGTATGTATAAAACAAAGTAAAACACTATTATCTTAAGAGAGAAAAATACTAATTTTTGTTATCATCACAAATATTACTCAAAAAAACAATCGTATTGGAGTTAGTGTAAGTTTCTTCAAACTCTTACCAAATTCTATAGACCATAATAAAATAGAAAAACAAAGTCTCATGTTCAAATTGTAAAAGCCCCATTTTACGGTGTTGACTCCATGTTTTAGCACATTTGTTAGTAGGTGAAGCCGTGACAATAAATATTAGACTCATATTTTGTCTTATCTCCATGTAAGGTCAATATTTTTAAAATTAGATGGATGATTGAACCGACCAATATTTCTAAAATTGTTCCTATCATTGAATCGACCAAGACAGTGATTGAATGGATTTTAATAAATAATGTTAATAATTAAATAATACATTAGATAATATTAAATAAATATAATAGTATAACTTTATATAACACTAAAAACTAAAATAAAATGTTATTATATTCTTAAAAATTAAAGTATACATAAAAATCTAAATCAAATATATCACAAGTTTAAATTTTAACAAAATACAACAATCTTTATTAACAATAACATGTTTACATTTAAAATGAAAAAGAAAATAATAGCTTAATATAATACAAAATTATTAGAAATCAAGATGAATAATTTATATTTATTTGTAATTCTTATTAACTGTGTGTTTTATATTTTTTACAATATTTTATATTAAAATTTAAAATTCAAAGAAAAACAACAAAAAAAATTAAACAATACCAATTCAAATCGACTTTTTGTCGATTGTATATCGGTTTTAGGTCGGTTCTAAGATTTTCATAAAGTCTTTGAACCGGTCACCATTCCTAATTCAACCAATTGAACTGATGGTCTGATTTTAACAACCTTGCATAAGATTGGCCTATCAACCCATATACAATTATGTCAGGAAGTTATCACATGGGTTCGGAACTTGGGATCTTGTATTGTTTTTTTTATGCGTTTTCTACACTTTTGTATTAGCAATGGTTGTTTATGCTAACTGACATATCTCTTATGTTCTCACTTAGTTTCAACAAAATTTTGATTTATTAAAAGAAATAAACTAAAGTTGCTAAAATATATTATTTCATTACCTAATTAAGAGATCACACACATTGTAATTATACGCAAAAATTGAAGTAGGGGAAATGCAAAATTTATGTCTTCAACAAGAAAGAAACTTGTAAACAACCATCATGCGCATGATATCCTTTCCAGCTAGCTACCTATGCATCAATATAAAATAATGTTTTTAACAAAAAACAATAACAAAGAATATGAGAACACAAAGATTGTGAACTATTAAACTATACAAAGGAATAAAAGAAAACCACTTAGATCCATTTAGTCTAAAATATGATATAAAAGGGTTCAAATCATAATTGAAAACAGGGAAAACATTCAATTTAATGGTTGCAAAAATGCATATCAAGACCATTGGAAACAAAGGGTGTACTTGAAACAAAACCTTTTGCTTTGTTTAGATCAAACACTTTACATTAGAACATGGATTTGACAACATTTATCTCAACCTTATTCCTAGGCGCACTAGTCTCTACAATCATTCGACATTGGCTCATAGGAAGGTCTCTTTCTTCTCACAAGAACAAGCTTCCTCCGGGCCCACCAAGGTGGCCCATTGTTGGTAACCTCCTCCAATTAGGGCAACTTCCACATAGAGACTTAGCATCTTTATGTGACAAATATGGACCCTTAGTTTATCTAAAATTAGGTAAAATCAATGCCATCACCACTAATGATCCAGATATTATACGTGAAATTCTTCATAGCCAAGATGATGTTTTTGCCTCTCGCCCACATACTTTTGCTGCTGTTCATTTAGCATATGGGTGTGGTGATGTTGCATTGGCCCCTATAGGCCCTCATTGGAAGCGGATGAGAAGAATTTGCATGGAACATTTGTTAACAACAAAGAGGCTTGAGTCTTTCTCGAAACACCGTCTAGATGAAGCCCAACACCTTGTCAAGGATGTTATGGCATGGGCCCAAGATGAAAAGCCCATTAACTTGAGGGAGGTTTTTGGTGCTTTCTCAATGAACAATGTCACTAGAATGTTATTGGGAAAACAATATTTTGGGTCTGAATCTTCAGGCCCACAAGAGGCTATGGAGTTCATGCACATAACCCATGAGTTGTTTTGGTTGTTAGGTGTTATATATTTGGGTGACTACTTGCCAATTTGGAGGTGGGTGGATCCTTATGGGTGTGAAAAGAAAATGAGGGAAGTGGAAAAAAGAGTGGATGATTTTCATTCCAACATTATTGAAGAGCATAGAAAAGCAAGGAAAGATAAGAAGGGTAAAAGAAAGGAGGGTGATGGAGATATGGATTTTGTAGATGTTTTACTATCTTTACCTGGTGAAGATGGAAAAGAGCACATGGATGATGTAGAAATCAAAGCCTTGATTCAGGTACTAGCATTTTTTTTTTTTTGCTCTTTCAATGGGTTCATTTTCTATTGTTTATTTATACAATGTAATATAAATGGATAAGATAAAATATTTTTCACTTTCTCTTAACATTGCAGATAAGTTTTTTTTAAACCTAACTATAACTTACAATCTATCTCCTCATCAATGAATAATTTTAAATACTCCTATAAGATCCTTTTAGGAATCTTTCCAATTACTAATTGAAGAAAATATTACATATTTTAGTTTTTAAATATTAAATGTATTTATCTTTACAAAAAATTAAGCAGATTATTGAAAATGTTCTTAATATAAGTATTAATCTCTATAAATATAATTTATTTTATTTTTCGTATCTCAAAAAATTGATTATTAGTTTTGATACTCACAAAATTTAAAAACATAAAAAAATGTCATAATTTGTAATAGCCATGTATTTAACAATGTCACATTAGTAACTAATCTAAGGTAATATGTGACGCCGACATGACTAAATAAATACCACATGTCACAATTATTAAGTGAGGATAGAAAATACTTTTGAAAATTTTAAATTTTAAATCAAATACTGAAATCAATCGATTCACATCTTGAAGAATTAAATTAAATTAATTTTATAAGAACTAAAAATATAACATTACTTTTGTTTAATAATATCAGTAAAACTATTCTACCTTTAGTAACATATTTGAAAATTGGTATTAAAATAAAGTTATATCCTCATATAAATCTTATTATTATCTTATAAAGAAAATATTAAAATAAAAAATAATGTATTTAATGTATTGAAAATATGAAATGTATTCTAATACTTACTACATGAAAGGATATAATGGTTTATAAAATATATAGAATGAAGAAGATTCAGAGTTATTCTTAGCATTATTATGTTGAAAGGTTAAACTAACAATTGACAATATTATTTATCAAGAGGGAATAATTCAATTGGTTAAATATGATACATAAGTTGTTATAAATCCTGGTATATGTCTACTAATAAAAAAATTGACAATATTGTTTAGGATATGATAGCTGCAGCAACAGACACTTCAGCCGTTACCAATGAATGGGCAATGGCAGAGGTAATCAAACACCCACATGTTCTCCACAAAATCCAAGAGGAACTTGACACAATAGTTGGCCCAAACAGAATGGTGCTAGAATCCGACCTACCCAATCTTAATTACCTGCGATGTGTAGTACGTGAAACCTTCCGCATGCACCCAGCAGGGCCCTTCCTCATTCCACATGAATCTCTTCGTGCCACCACCATCAATGGCTACCATATACCCGCCAAGACACGTGTCTTCATCAACACACACGGGTTGGGCCGCAACACCAAGATTTGGGACAACGTGGGTGAGTTTAGGCCTGAGAGGCATTGGCCTAGTAATGGGAGTGGTACTAGGGTTGAGATTAATCATGGGGTTGACTTCAAGATATTACCTTTTAGTGCTGGCAAGCGCAAGTGCCCTGGTGCACCACTTGGGGTGAAGTTGGTTTTGATGGCTTTGGCTAGATTATTTCATTGCTTTGATTGGGAACCACCAAAAGGCTTGAGTTGTGGAGATGTTGATACTAGGGAAGTTTATGGGATGACTATGCCTAAGGCTGAGCCCTTGATTGCTATTGCTAAACCAAGGTTGGCTAAGCATTTGTATGATTGATTTATAGGACTTTCGAATTTGAAATAGTTTGATATTGGTTAGGTAATGAACTAAAGTTGAAAGTGTTGTATGAATAAGATGAATGAAAAGTATATATGTAGTGTTTAAGTTGTAAGATTTTATTTTATTTATCACATTGTAGTTATAACAATGAAAAGGACATTGTAATGTTGGTAATACATTTTTATGTATTATGGATTGTTAAATCCATAATCGAAACTATATGAAGCTGTGGATGTTCAAGCATCACAATAATGCACGTGGTGATGGTGGGTGGTCGGGTGGCGGCATAGTGGTTTGGTGTGGTATGGAGCTGGTATCGGGTGTTGTGGTGGTAGTGTTTGGGTGCGGCAGTGGTGTTGGGTGGAAGTAGAGTGTTGTGGTAATGGAATGGAGGTTTGGGAGACAACTAGGATTAGTTTGGGAGAGGAAGGGTAAAAAGGGAATATTAGAAATTTTGGGGTACCCCAAGTAAAAAATAGAATGCATTAATTGCCTGATTTAACGCCTATTCTAAAACACAGGATCATTAGATCATATAAGCAAGCAACAATTACTTACTGCACCTCTCAATTTGCCTCCTGCACCTAGTCCAGAATATAAAATTACATCCCGGAAAGACTAATTTTACATTCCGGAGATTAGGTGTTACAAAAGCTTAAAAAGGCGCAGGAAGAAAAATTAGAAGTGCAGGAAACAACTGCCTAAGCAAGCAATCAAGGAGACCACTAAAGTATAATCTGATGTCAACTCAGAGAGTTATCCTAAATAGTCATTCACATTAATGGTGATTAAAGTATCTACGCTGAACCAAGCCAAATTAAGGACAATTCACTAAAGAAAAGAACCTTACGGGACTAGTTTACTTGGTATATAATGTATGTGACTCAAGTGATTGGCTATATAGATTTTGAAATGGCAAAATCATAAGGTAATGTTACAAATGTGTTATGAGAATCATACATTATGTGCAACCAACACAATTGTTAAAAAAACAAGAGTGTCACATAGAGAATGTGCAAATGTGGGTTTTGCTGAAGTGGAACAAGTAACAACTCTAGAATCCACAATGCCCTGTTAAGCAATGTTGTAGACTAGTAGTTCATTACAACCCGAACTTTCAATAGTCAATTGTATTGAGTAAGCTTTTCTGATACAATATAGAGACATTTTATAAAACTTTCATAGGAGTGAAGCAATGGGGTGATTCATTCTGCAGCCAAAAAGTCACTTCCATGTTGTATACCATCAACTCCCAGTTGAAATGGAGCTAATTTCATTCGTCTTTATTTTATTTCTCAACCAGACTGTTGTATCTTAACCACACATTGAAGATTTCTTTAATAGTGGGAGAAAGAGAGATCAAGATTTCTTTACACAGAAACAGTAATAAGAGCAAATGAGCTGGACTAGAAAGCCCAATAAAAGCACGAGTTCAAATTATTCAGACCAGTTTCCTATTCTTTAACCAACATACTACCAATAATGGCTAACTTGTTCTCCCTACAACTCATCAGCTATTTTTACATAGAAACTGTAAATGTAATATGTATATAAACATCCAAGTAAATGAGCAATCAGAATATGAAGTAACATGAAAAAAGGAATGTGAAGAAGGTTAGTGATCAGTGGAGTTTGCCTTTATTGTCTCTAGCAGCTTGGATCTGTTCTGCAAGTGATACTTCTTTCTGCATTTTTTCTCTCTTGATAAGCTTTAGATCCAATTTATTGTGGGTTGGAAAAATGGAATTAAAGACATCGTGTTCTCTATAGGTACTTCACCATTGAAGTTCTTACTTATATGAATCTAAAGACAAGACAAATATATCATCATTAGAAGCAAAGAGGCATACGTAAAAATAGGTTAGTTAAAAATTTGGTCCTAAGACCTGACATCAATTTTTGTTTTAGACCCTATGTAAAAAGAAAGAAATAAAAAACTCTACATTTTAGTTCCTACATGAAAAAACATTTACAAATTAATCATTGATGTTTGCCAAAGTTATAACAGTATTAGTTTTGATTCCAATAGTTTAAAAAAAACTCTACATTTTAGTCCCTACGTGAAAAACAAAATTATATTACATTTTGGCCCTTAGATAAAAAATTCTACATTTTGGACCTAGACATATTTCATTTTGGTCCCTATATGAAAAAAATTGTAACATTTTGATAGGAGTAGGAGGTGGGGAAATGTTAGGAACCTGGATCAGACAGAGAAGAAAAGAAAGAACTGACTGAATCTTTATTGCTTTCTTGGAGACTAGCTCCAGCTTGTGTACAATTCTTGAGTGAATTCGAGGTTCACTCAGCCTCCCAAATACTCTCAGCTTCTAGCTAGCTTCCCACCAGCCATCCCCTGTTATTTATAATATCTAACCCCTCCCCCAACTAACTAACTAAAATCAACAGCATATTAACAGAATATTACTTAACAGCTACTGAATATTACTAACAGCAGTCCTAGCTATTATTAACAGCAGTCCTAGATCCTATCAGGAAAAGTGTATAATAGGAGGGTCAATTAGTAAATAACAATTAGTCAATTAGTTATAACTGATTGTTAGTAGTTATAACTAACTGTGGGTTTAGAGTTAGAAATAAACAGCAGGTGGGTGGCTGAGAAATGAGGAGGAAAAACAGAGATAGGAGGTTGTGATCCTCGAAATCACATTGTAGCTGCTGCAATTGTTTTCTTTTTCAATAAAGATTTTCTGTTTCATCTATCTTTCTGGTCCAGTTACTATCACATTTATAACTTTAATAAGCAATAGGAACTAACTTGTAAACAATTTTTCATTTAGGGACCAAAATAGCTTTTCCATGTAGGGACTCAAACAAAAAGTATCGGATATAGGGGCTAAACATATAATTTAACCATAATAGTATAACAAGAAATGGGTTCGGCATATCATTTTGGAATGAACTTAAGAATTAAGGTCATACTTGACAGCTACACAGCATATATGCTTTTAGGAACTACACATCACCCTAAAGGACGTTTCTTCTACTAATTTCAAAATGCCCTATTTCTTAGATAATGCCTTCTAATTCAGCTTCTCTCTCTTCCTGTTCCAAACTAAAACTATTGCAGGGTGTGTTTTAAGTATCTAGAATGATAACAAAGAGTGAAAGTGTTTTTAATTGACAGAAGCAAACAATTAGTTACTGGATTTAACAACTGAATTTCTTATTTCTACAATAGATGTAAATTTGCGCAATTGCGCAGAATTCTCTATCTTTCAAATGAACTAGGATTGCAGTTGAGCCAAGATTTATATTCACTTGCAATCTCAGTAGGTATGCTACCTCATTCTTAATTGCTCCATAGTGCTGCATTTATAAGCAGCCAATATAAACAAGGAAACAACAAAAGCTCACCTTAGTTACTTCAGTGCAAAGTTTGAACTCTTTAGTAACTTCCAAGGAACCTTTGCCTTCCTTTGCATTTCCGCAGGAATGACTCTTTATATTCCCTTTTAATTTAGCCCTCTCTTGATGATCTTTTTTCTTTTGAGTGAGGATTACCCTTTTAATTGCTTTTATTTGTGCTTCTTTCTCTGCTTTTACCCTTGCCATCTCTTTTTCCTTTGCCTTTTCTGTAGTACGCTGAAGTTGACGGAGGCAAACCATTTCTTCTTGTATCTTTTCATAGCTATCCCAATCAAGTTCTTGTTCCCCACTCCCTCCTTTCTTCGCTGCTATGGCTATGCTTTCTCTCCATGACTGGATAATATTCTTTGCTCCAGCAACTGCCATCAGCTTTTCTTTTCCCTTTTTCTTAGACTGCAGAAGATGATGAAGCTCCAACTGTTGTTTTATCTTATTGTAGCTACCCCAATCTAGCACTTCCTGACCAATCCCTCCTTTCCTGGCTGCATTTGCTATGCTTTGTGCCCATGAAAGACAAAATTGCTCCACCAATCTTTTTGACTTCAGCCGCTCATGCCAAACACGTCTCAGTGAATCACTTATCTTTTCCTTGGTTTGATCACTGCAGGAAGGTTGATACTAGATGAAGACTGACACTATGATTAATATCTCACCAAACATCATACAAATTTCTCAGACATTACTTAGCACTTATAGAAGTAGGAACATATTAGTGTGACAGCAATTAGAGTAAAAATGTAGAATGACCTCACATTGTTAGACATATGAGCTTATATATTACTTAGAAAAAAGCAGAAATAACTTAGAAATCAAGATGTCATATATCTTAAAATAGACCTATTATAATCTAAGTAGTAAGCATTTTGTTTCTCTGGGCCAAGTAACATATAATATCATGCCATTTTTACAACCTTACTACCTACACCATCCCACCATAATTGTGCACAGTAGGAACTTCCATAAGATAAGTAATCTAACGTCTAAACCCAAGTCTTTAGTCTCAATTACTTCCATGTCTCCATACTTTTTCCCCCCTTCTCTAAATTAACAAAGGAGTAGCCGAGTAGGAATATTATTTTTTTTGGAGAAATATTTCTATGAACACCTAAGAATCTAAGACCAGACATCCTCACTTTATTGATCCATTATATTTTGTTTTCCATCGATAAACTATAGTTTTTCCATGGTTTAAGATCACAGTCTGTTGTGAGGAAAGCATCCATAAAAACAGTACAACAGATAGTTTACCTATGAGAATGGGGATGTTCAGCCATTTTCTTCCTTACCTGAAATTTTGTAAAGTACAGAGGGAAAAAGTAAACATTATTTACATGATATATCAAGAGAAAGGAACTACCTAGCAACAGAAAACCTATTCTTTTGTAAGGCAGCTAGCATTTCAATACTTATATAGACATGAAGAAACGTAAAACCAAAATACAACACTTAACATCATTGCAACAATAAGGCAAGTCATGCTGAATACACATAAAAGGAGGAAAACAAAACACTCCAAAAACTGAATGACTCTTACTTGACTTCACCTTGGGGTCCCTCAAAGCCTCTAAAGTTCTTTGCCTGATTCGCTCCCGGGTCTCTGCATTGTGTCAAGAATCACAATCACTTTATAAAAAAAAAAAAAAAAATACTACAAGGTACACACAAGGTTTTAAAGAACAGTCCACAATCGCAATTTCGGCCTCAACATCAACTGCAATAGTGGCCATATTTGTTTGCAATTTCCCGCAACATCAAAGACCGCGAGGAAAGGCACAAAAACGCAACCGCAATTTAAAACCTCGGTGCACACATCAATGTCCATTTAATTTAATGATAATTACTTGCACTGTGTTTCCTTCCTTTGTTCCAAGGCACTTTTCCCTTGTTTGCCAGCCCAATTCTCATTCTCCTAATCCTCTCTTTAAGCACCTCTTCACTGAGGGAGTCACCAAGGGCAACAACCCCATTACCATTGCTCAAGTAATCAGAAGGATCAACAGTACTAGCATTTGAGGGGCCCAAATCACCAACACTTAGTTGAAGAAGCTCCTCAATGGGGAGAACCCTTTGGGAGGAACAAGCAAAGATTAACTTGGGGGTTGCAGCCTTGGCCCGAGTTGTTGGAGGGTAAAATGGACAAGTGCAAGTGCAATCCATCATGTTGTTGGTCAAGAGAAGGCGTGAATCGGGTAAAAATGAAACGGACATGGCTCTCACACTGACACGAGAAATTCAAGTTAGAAACGTTGTTAGAAAATGTCACAGACCTGTCCACTTATGCATATATTAGGTCCAGAAAAAGAAAACACACACGCACTAGAGATATGTTAAACCCAAGTGTGTGTGTGTGTGTGTGAGAGAGAGAGAGAGAGAGAGAAAGAGATTACAGTGAGTTGGAGTGGAGCATGTTGGTTGAAGCTTGTGAAAGACGGGAACATGAATGAGGGGAGCTGACGCAACACCTGCTAGTGCTAGGGGTCTAATCCTATCCTTACAAAGGACCGGTTCTCAGTGTCTACCTACGAAGGTTTCCATTTTAGATTTTCTTTTTTCTTTTTCGGGTGGGTTCATTCACACGGTTCATGTTTTGTATTTTTTTTTCAGGGTTTTTTTAATCTGTTTAAAGTTTAGTTTTCATGGTATTAAATATGTTTTTATTCCTTAAATTTGAGTTATTTTGTTTTTTTCCTTAATTTTTCTAAAGTCTTTTAGTTTAAAAAGTTGTTCTTTTCAATTAATCTGACCGATTTTTGTTGGTTTGAATGAAAGATTTGAGATATTTTTTACAACAAGAGTAATTAAAAGCAATTTTTTTAAAAATCAAAGAATTAAAAAAACTGAGGAATCAAAAATAAAAATAACATAATTTGATGGAAAAACATATTTAAGTCTTATTTTAATTTTAACTTCATTTTTAATCATAAAGATTATTAAAATAAGGAAAATGTAACGATAAAAATTAAATAAGATAGAATATAAAATATAAATAGTGTATAAATTTCATTATATTGTACTTTTTGAAATAGTTTTTACATACATTTTTTTTTATTGTTAGAATATATTTATGAAATACATGAAATAATTAGAAAATATTTTATTCATGATGTAAGCGAAGAAATAATTTAAAACTATTTTACAATATAATAATATTTGATGAATCAATTACTCATTTAATTCAAAAAATCATTTAAAATATTACATGATGAGGTTTTACAAATTATAAATAAAAATTATTAATTTAAAATAAAATATGGATATATTCAAAAAAATATAGTTTTTAAGACATTTTCATCGTCATTATTAGATATTATATTTTATGGTTTCTAATTATGATAGTAATGAATTTTGACTTTGTACAAATTCTACTTTCAATATAAGGAATCAAGCATTGTTACTTTGTAAAGGCAAAAATTATAAGAATACGAGTTGAACTGTGATTTAATTTTTTTTTTCTAACTTAGTTATCGTCTAACAAGCTAACGACTATAAGAATAAGGTGTTAGTAAATTGGTATAACAGGCGAAAACTCTCATACAGATTTTAACAAATAGATTTTACAAAAATCAGAATTACAACTCAAAGTCAGTTAACCAACAAGGAAGTAAGAATACAAGCACACAAATTTTATACTATTTGTCTCTACCATTGAGATTGCGTCCAATTGTTGACAAATTACTAAGTTTTCACTAACATTCAATAAAGTTACAAGTATTTTTAGTGTCACTTTTGACTCTTACAAAAAGTTATCCTTAAGCTTTTTACAATCCAAGCATTTTTTTTTTTTAATCTTAACAACCCACTTTTGATTCTAAATAAATCAACAAAATTGTTTGAAGGTATGGTGCACACAGACAAATCTAACATCTTACAGATGGATATACAATATGAGCTCACTAACTTTTTCTCTAAAAATTTACAAGGTTTTTTAAGGGCTTTGCAACTTAAGAGAAATTCAGACATAGAAAGAGAGAATGCTTGAAAGAATGTTCGGTTCAAAAATTATCACTTGAGCACTTCAAATCTTCTATAGTTAACAAAAAGCGAAGTAGAAAAACTTGATTTATACTGATTCACTCAACTTGAGCAACACTCAATTTTGCTTTACAAAATATAAATAATTCTACTAATCAAACTGATTACAAATAATTATTTTGATCTGTCACTCCTAACTATAACAATTATTCTCTAGGTCACTATTGACACGCCTTTAAACTCTCCCTGAGTTTAAGAACACTCAAGTATTGTTTAACACTAAGTCACTTCTAACTTTCACAAACAACAAAGGTTTGAATAAATACAACAATTCAACTCTCATAGAGACGATATAACAATATACAATCATTTTACACAAAATAAGCACGATAACAAATTTAACCTTATGTAGACTTTTGTCCAATATCTTTCTAATGAGCACTAGAGAGAATGTGATAGTTTGTAGTAATTCTTTGTGCTTCACTCATAGGCTTGAGGGTCTTTATACAGGCTTTACAAATGTATCCGTAAACAATTCTGTTATCAATAACTTGTCTTTTCTACTATATGGGAGCTCGTTGAGGAGAGAGAGAGGGGACAACAGTTCATTGTGTTTATGGCTCTCTGCTCCACTACTTGTACAATAAGATTCTTGTTATTGTGATATCTTTCCATTTTGTCTTTGTCTTTGTACACTTGAAATTCAAATGTTAGCAATTTAAATTATAAGAGACAATATGAAATCAACAAGATACAAATAAGAATGATTGTTTTGTGTTTGATAACATGAATTCAGTACACCAATGAACGTCACTTTGCTTAGTATAAAACACTTAGTTTAAGTGATTGTTTCCTACGGACGTGCAAATGAAGACTCAGTGTATTGACACTGATTTTCATAAATGGTTGGATGTTTGTTTTGTAACAATGTGTTGGATGCTGAATTTAGTTATAAATAAAAACAAGTTCCAGTTCCTTTGGACGATTACTTATAAAAGCATAAGGATATGGATTTTTACAAATAGAGCTTATAGAAAGTATGTCATGTTTCACTTCATATGAATCATCAATCCATTAACAATTTATATCTTTGTTATCATCAAGACAATAAGTATTTTGGGTTGTACATATACCATATATGACCATCCAGATCTAGCAACAATAAAGGAACTTCAAACCAAAATATTAAGTTTAGGCTTTTTACATGCGAATTCAATAAGGGGGAGCTAGAAAGGATCAATGAAGATGAGACATTAAGTTTAGGCTTTTTACATGCGAATTCAATTAAATGGCATTTGTAATTTGTGTATGTCTAGGTTGATGCTTCCTATGATCCATTGCATAATTCTCATTCATGTTTATGCATTCATGTTTTCAAAAAAGCAAAAGATTCATAAAAAGCTTTTGTGAAACACAAGGTTTTCGTGAGTGCATAAAAAGCTAAGTGTTCCAAGTTTCAAAGTTTTGGAAAAAAATATTTTCTAATTGGTTTAATCGATTACCAGCAAATGGTAATCTATTATTTGAAAACAGAGAACCTATTTAATCGATTACGAATATGTGGTAATCGATTACACAATTCAAAATCACATAATGGACTTCCTGTGATAATCGATTACAACAATATGGTAATCGATTACTTAGTGCTATTTTTCATTAGAGCTTTCTATGATAATCGATTACATTGTTCATAAAGCTTTTTTAGAAAGCCTCAAGAATACTTTAATTGATTACTTAAGTGATTTAATCGATTACTAACAATTATAATTGTTTTCTCTATAAATAGCCCCAACTTGTTTGACTGAAAAACAACGAATTTTATAACCTTTTCTGAAGAGAGAAAATATATTACGCGCTATTTAGTGTTTGACCTACAAATCCTCCAACTTCATGAAACCATGTCAAGATTTCTTTTTGGGCTTTTTCTAAAGAAATTTTTTTGGGAGAGAATGTTCTGAGATTTTCATTCAACCTTGATTCAAGAATTTTAATCATCTGTATAACACCTCTCTTTTCTCACTCGTGCTTGATTAATTTTATGTAAGATTCCGTGTCCACTTTGTATTAAAATCAAATTAGTTATAAATGTTTACAGAAATTTTTCTCTTCGCATTTCGATTTCGCAAAACACTATTCTAAGTGCTTATCATGTTTGAAAAATTCATCATAACAAATAGTCTAAGTAATTCAGACATGGTTAAATATAACAGTCTGTGTACAATTATCCAAAATAAAATACAGACCCTCACCAAAATAGTCTAGTACAAATTACATAACTTCAGAGGCAACAGCAGCAGACTAGTACAACAATTTATCAAGCCACGGCACAACATGCAAATCATCCAAGATTCTTCATTATATCATCTCAACTTTTCTCTGTTCCTCTGCTCGCCCAAATCAATTGGGGTCATCACAGGTGT
>PYAF01002677.1:23374-35072 GCA_007407185.1 Glycine tomentella | reverse complement strand
CCTTTCCTTGAGATTGTCTGGTGCTTAAGATGGCTTTGAACTAGTTTCTATTCCAAAATATTTTCAAAATCCATTGAAATTCAATTTTATGATTCCTTGCTTCCTAATTAGTTAATAATTTGTTACCTAACAGTATTCTATGCTATACTCAGGTTCCCACAGAATTTATAAGTTCGTCTGGACATTTTTGACCTAAAGGATATTTTGGTCATTTGGGTAAATGTTCAGGGGTATTCTGGTCATTTTCCCCAGGGACCTAACGGTCATTTATGAAATTGTCTAAGGATATTTTGGTCAATTTCAAAAATGTCCATGGGTATTTATGTCATTTACTCCTAAAGGTATAAATATAGGAAAATATGGGGTGTTACAATCTGCATTCATCTGTTTTGGATCATCAGGTTGTTTCTCTCCTTACTACTTTGGTTGCAATTCTTTTTGGAACTTTCGTAACTAGTGCAATAGCTTTCTTAAATTTTGTCTAGAATAGGTTTTTCTAGAGGGAAGATTAGAGAAGAGTGTTTTTCTAAGTCTTGATCACAGAGGGTCTAAGGGAGTTAGATGCCTTGGTCTTAAATCTAGGTTTGATTGAGAGTGATTGTATACGCTTGTAAGAAACAAATTGCAAATAGTTAGATTCTAAGTAGTTGGTTAGGAATTTGGATGTAGCTTCTCTGGATTGAGAAGTGAACCAATATAAATCTTGGTGTTGATTACTTCTTCCTTTATCTTTTCTTTTGGTTATTAATTGTCATTCGTTGGTATAACTTTTCATAATCAATAGAAACCTTCTTGGTGTAATTACTTTCTATAAAGATTGGAGTTTGATTGATTAAAAGTGTTGTATGTTTGTTTTGTGATACGATCCCTTTCAACTCTGATTGTTAAAGAAATTTTAATTGGCCAAGAACAACCAATTCACCCCCCTCTTGGTTTGTGTGCTACTAAGTGTTTTCAAATATAACAACTAAAATCATTGCAACAATAAGGAAAGTCACGCTAAAAACACATAAAAGGAGGGAAAACACTCCAAAAACTGAATGACTCTTACATGACTTCACCTAGAGGTCCCTCAAAGCTTCTAAAGTT
Source organism: Glycine tomentella (assembly GCA_007407185.1). NCBI lineage: Eukaryota > Viridiplantae > Streptophyta > Magnoliopsida > Fabales > Fabaceae > Glycine > Glycine tomentella. The sequence continues at coordinate 33,983 of PYAF01002677.1, read as the reverse complement.
CTTTGCTTAATTCTCTACCAGGTCTCTGCATTGTGTCTCGAAGCATAATCACTTACAAAAAAAAAAAACTAACCAACTCCTAGGTACACAAGGTTTTAAAGAACAATCCATAATCACAATTTTGACCTCAACATTAACTGCAATTGTGGCCACAACGACCATATTTGTTTTAAAACCTTGAGCACTGATATACGTTCATCGAAACGCACCAAAACAAATTAACTATGCTAATTCTGTAGTTCAGGATTAACCTAGGTCGACTCAAAGACACTATCAATATGGTTCTACGTTCAAATCACTAATAACAGTAAGGGGGATTTTATCAAACAGTTTGTGTGCAACAATTAAAACATATGAAAACACAAGCTAAGATTAAAGATCAATGCAAGAACTAGCAGAATCGATAACAAGTAATGTAAAGCAAATTAAAAAGCATCAATTCAATTCACCAAACCAAGCTATTCGAATCATCATAATTCTCATGAATTTATCCTATTATGAACATTCATTCAATCTCACTAGAAGCAGTTCAATCGAATCAACTCCCAACTTAATTGAAATCACAATCCTAACTGAAATATCATCCAATTAATCGGTGATTAATAAGTGAAATTAAGACATGAATCCATAACCTAATCTACTTACAATCCTAAACGCATTCATAATCATGAAAACAGAATAGAAATCGAAGAAGGTGAACATTCAAATAGAATTCGAAATATTAAACCGGAACTTCGATTCTCCTCTTGCTTGGGTTGGATCCTTGGATTGCTTAATGATTTAGCCTCCCATGATCATCATCAGTGAAAGCCCCATGAAGTAAGTGCAAGAAAATGGAAGAATAGCAAAATGAAAATGAAGAAGATGAAGAACAATTGAGAGAAAATGAAGAACAAGGGTTTAATCCTAAAAACTTAAAGAGAGAAATGTAAAACTGTTTTTATTAAATGAAATGTAATGTAAGTGTGTTAAAATCTGTACAATGTCACTAATATGTAGTGACTATGTCTAAAGAAAAGAATGGACTATGAACAAAACCCATCAATTCTAATTATTTACTATTTACAACCATAAAAATCAAATTCGCAGCCCAAAATATAAGTGCAGTGATTCTGACTTCAAAGCCCAAAATGACTCTCCAAATGGCAGAATTAGCCTCGGCTTATTTCTGGCAAACCTATAAATCTTTTTGTTATCTTTCCAGGAACTACTAGAACGCTCCATTCGGAGTTATGTAGAGCTCTGTAGGTCCTATACAAGGTAGATAGGTCAAGTGAGTATAAAATCCAAAAATACTCTACAATTAGCAATTAAGCCCACTTACTTGCCTAAGACAAAAACTGAATTAGAATGGAAAAATAAATGTCCAAGAGAAGTCAATTAAACTAAGAAGGATAGAAAAATATTTAACTAAAAACACTCCATCAAGCATAGAAATGGATGTCCAATTAACTTAAATGATAATTAACTACAATGTTTTTCCTTCCTTTGTTCCACCCCACTTTTCCCTTGTATTCCAGCTGATTTCTCATTCTTTTAATCCTCTTTTTAAGAACCTCTTGAGAGTCAGCAAGGGAAATAACCTCATTCCCATTTCTCAAATAATCATAAGAATCAAGGGGTCCACATCACAAACATTTTGTAGATGAAGGTCCTTGTTGGATCGAGCACTTACTCTAAGCCAAAAGTTATAGTTGATAGTCAAGGCACAATTATTTCTACTTAAGAGCCCAAGCACCACGAGTCAAGTGTGACTTGACCAACTTGGGACACCGTCATAGGACAATTGATGTCATAACTCGACAAACAATCTCCCTTTTTACAATTGCCCTGCTGGGAATTGAACTCATGACCTTGGTTCTGATACCAATTGTTGGATCAAGCGCTTACCACAAGGACAAAAGCTATAGTTGATAGTCAAGGTACAACTATTTCTACTTAAGATATTTACAGCCCAAGCTCTATGAATCGATTTTGACTTGACCCACCTAGGCCTCTGTCAGAGGACAATTGACACCACAACCCAGCAAACAATCCTCAATGCAGAGAACCATTTGAGAGGAACCAACAAAGGTTAACTTGGGGGATGCAGGCTTGTCTATAGGAAGAAGCAGTTGGAGAGTTGTTGGAGGGTCATATGGACAAGTGCAATTGCAATCTGCCATGTTGTTGAAAAGAAGGCGTGAATCAATATTGGAAATGTGAGGTAAAAATGAAATGGACTTGGCTCTCACATTGACACGATAAATTCAAGTTATAAACTTTATTAGAAAATGTTACAAACCTATCTACTTATTATGCATATATTTTGTCTAAACACACACACAACAGAGACTATTAAATCCAAGCGAGAGATAGAGAAAGATTATAGTGAGTCGAAGTGGAGCATGTTGGTTGAAGCTTGTGGAAGATGATGAATAAAGGGGAGCTAAGTCAACACATGCTGTAATCCTATATTTATAATGTAAATGACTGGCTCTTACAGTGGAATGCGTGAAGTTGGTAACTTAGTGGCACACCTGTGGAGAATCTTTTGTGATCGTATTATCTATGATTGTTTCAACATGTCTTTTCTAATTTGCGCTTTGACCCCAATATAAATAGATGGTGGGGGGAAATGGGATATTGAAACTTAGTTTTGAAAGTGGGTAAACATGGTAGTTCATCACCCAAATATCGTGTGGGTAAGCTCATTTTTGTTCTCTCTTGTTTGTGGTTATGCATATTATTTTCTGGATTTACGTAAACCGTCGGAGCAAGGAGTGGTAGTGATGCCTCCTGCTCTTCGTGTTCCTTTTTTCTAGATAATTTTGCTTTTTCCCCCTTTTTATGGAAATTTGTTTGATTTTATTGATATTTTTTATTTTTTATTTTGGTTTGATGTTGTAGATTGGTTGACCATGAACAAGAACAACACGATGTGGAAGGAGGTCATTGCGATCTTCATTGTGGGGTAGAGAAAGTATGTTCATTTAGTAGATGCATGATAAGAGCGTTGCACTCGAAGAATAAGTTAAAGTTTGAGAGTGGTCCAATTCTAATGCCTGCTGAAATAAATTTGCTATGCGAAGCTTGGTAAAGATGCAATATTATGGTAATTTCTTGGATTACCAAAACTTTAGGGACTTAACTAAAGGTTAAGAAAAATGCCCATTGACCACAAGTCCACAATTAATGCCTAACTCCAGGCTCATAAAACTCTTCATTTGTCGCTCACTACATAAAATCCATTTTAAATCCCTTCAATTATAATGCCAAAAAATCACTTATGTAATTAACTACTGAAAACATTTACACAACACTTATATTATTTAAATCAAGAAAAACTATAATAGCATTTTTACATAAATGATTTTTGAGGTGCTACACTTAGCAAGGATTTCAACTAAGGTATCAAAGAAAATTTTCTTATTAAAATGTTCAAAATGAGCTTTTGATGCTTTAGAATGCTCAAAATATGCTTCTAATGCCTTAGTAATTGTTAGGAATTTTCGGCAAGCGCACCGATTTGTCATTGTAAGTTACAAAATTTATAAGATCGTCTCCACAGGGACTTGAGCTTATTCAGTTAATCAAAATATAACTTAACAGTTTAATAGTTATGTACAAGTAGGTTGAGCGAAATTTCATTTGTTTGAGAAAGTAACATAAAATTACTAAACTTAGTAAAATGAAATATATTTATGAGAAAGTGAGATTGGATTTCATCATTCTTATCCTTTTATATCCAATTAATATTACCTTGCATAAATCGATTTCTATTTTTATTGATGCACACTATTTTACCTCGAATCGATCCCTTGCATTCGAGTTCTAAGGATATCTACCGAATATCGATCCCTCGCATATGAAGTAAATACCCCAGCATTAAGAATTATAATCGCGTGCTTTATGCAATCAAAACGTTATGCCCTATTCCTAGCAACATAACGTAATGAGTAAAATCATTCGGTTCAAACCCTAAAATTACTTTCCAGTCTCACTTAGAGTTAAGTTCATGAAACTAGTGATCAAGTAGAATCAAGCATTACGGACAGAATGAAATTACCAACAAGGAATAGAAACGATTAATGCGTAAATAAATATTAAAAGAGAGACATATGGATAAGAAGATTACATCCAATCCTTAGAGAAGTTAACTGCTTATAGTGGAGAGAACCTCCTCAAGAGAAGAATTGATGAAGAAATTCGTCATCGCCTCTTTCCGGCAGAATCTCCGCACTAATCCTCACTTCTCTCGCTTTCCTAACCTATCTAATACTACTATTTAACCTTCCTAAACCTAAGGAACAACCTAAGTAAGAAAGGTGAAGCAAAAAGCATGCATTTCTCTCCAATTTCATGGCCTATTTATAGGAATCTGCCTCCTGCTAGCTTCACTCACCCAGGCCACCATTTTCTTCATGTTTTGGTCGCCTGGGCGAGCTTAACATATCTTCTTGGTACTTGTAGCTCGCCTGGGCGAGCAAAAACACTATGGTTGGTCGCTTGGGCGAGTTAAAGTCTTAATTCTTAAGAAAGCTTTGGGCCTTGATGGATTCTGGGCCTAGATTGCTTGTTACACCTCCCATACTTGTTATGTAAGCCCTCTTTGCTTGCTTTGCTTATTCGGAAACTTTGAACATGCACAATATCTATTAAAATACAAAACATGATTGGTTTTATCTTCCAAAACAACATTTATTTAAGTACTAAGCATATTTTAACTAGGTTTAGGCAAGTTTATAAGCAAAGTTAAATGGAATCAAAAGATAAGTGCCATCATTTGAAACATAATTTTAACTAAAATATGGCACTTATCACACCCCCCAACCTAGAATCTTACTTGTCCTCAAGAAAAGTAACTAACACTACAATAAGAGTATAAAGATGAACATGCTTTGTAAAGAATCAACTTTCTAGAATGATCAGAACATATTAAAAATTAGTCACCTTCGAGATTTGAAAATACAAATGATGGAATTCACAAAACCAAATTAAGATCAATTCACATTTCATTTCTGAAGAACATCAGAGGAAACATGTAATTAATTCAAACAGAGGAAAACCTCTCAAAAGTGTTTAATTCTCCCACAGGTAAGTGTTTATTCTTAAATCGATCACTGATATTTCATAGATTAATTTTGTAGTTGATTTTCCATCAAATCAAAGACAACTTATCATGGATCATTAAGGCTTTTTAGGTTGGGTCTGGCTAGAAAGGAGTCTTGGTTTTTCTGGATATTCAAAAAAACAATGGTAATAGGAGAGCAAACAAAGATAAAACAATTTGATCGTCACTTCCTATTTCTATTTTTCTTTTTCCAAGATATTGATATTTCTCATATCAATCTTTTCATTCACCCAACTTTGTATCTTTTTTTTTTAATTTGTTTCTTTTTTCTTTTCTATTTCCTTTCTTTTCTTTTTCTAGCTTTTGAGTAATAATAGCCACTTTTAAACATTTTCATCATATTAGCTACCCACTGATAAAAAAATTTCCAGCAAAATAACATAACCCTTTTGCTCTCCAAACCTAAGGCAAGGTAGGGAATTCTTATCCTAGGTTAGGGTTCAACAAAATATTAAGTGTTTGGCTCAAAGGGCTTTCAAAGGATAAATCATTATATACATTGAGATAGCTTTTTGGCCAGTGGCTTAAAATTTGTTCAAAAAGAATGATGATGGCCTAAGTCATATCCATGAATCATATGTTATGACAATTAGAAATTTATGCAAAATCAACTATAGACTTTATCAGTGAGGTCACTCAATATAATTTTTGTGGTTGCACACACTCACTTGGGCTAAAGGTCTGTTTTCATGTTCAAATCAAATCAATGTTTCGAAAGATGTTCTTTATCAACTCTATGTAGAAAGTCTTGCCTTCATTTGGTATTTTGAAAAACCCATTACTATTATCAAAGTTTCCAAAAATCATTTTTGTTGTGTTTTGATCTAATTCAAAAAAAAAAAACAAGTTTTAAAATATTTATCTGTTGATTCTTTTCAAAACATGAAATATCAGTTAAGCCCCAAATATATTTATACAGGCATATTAAGAAAACACAAAAGTATTTAAAATGTGTATTTTCAAAAAAAGAGAAATCTCTGTGTGCAAGCAAAAAGAATAAAAATGTAAATATAAACAAAGTGACTGAATAAACAAAGTACTACAAAGTAGTAAAGAAATATAAAAATAATGTCACTGATTTTTGAAGATTGTGGCTGAGAAGCTCTATGTCCTGCATTCAAACAATCAATAAGATCTGCCACGTTCTTTTCACCTGCTATGCCCTTTTTCTAACAAAATGGACTTGCAGCCAAGTTCTTGAAAATGAGGAATACTTCAACACAACCAAAAGGGGGGGTGAATTGGTTGAATCTTACCCAATTAAAATTTTAAAATCAGAGTTAACCCTAGGATCTTTATCACTTTAAAAATTGTTTCTAAAACCAAGAATCAATATTCAATCAACTTCCCTTTCCAAGAACAATAGAAAACAGAGAATAACTTTCTGTGCAATGAAATTGATTCATAAACAAAGTAATTCAAAGATGAATAGAAGAGAAGAAAGATTAGTCACAAAATTTATACTGGTTCACCTCAAACACTATGAGGCTACATCCAGTTCTTCTACTCAACACTAGAGTAGAGTTCCACTATTGTAAAAATATCTTTACAAGCAAATTTACAAGCCTCTCTTCATCAACCCTAGATGAAGTTCAGAGATCTAAAATCCTATTAGATCCTTAGAGACCAAAACCCACACTGAGAACACTACTCAGCTGTCTTCTTAAGAAACACTATCTCACACTTGCAAGAAACCCATTTACAATAGACTAATCCTTAAAAAATTCAAAGAACGAATTACACCTTCAAAGATAAAGGAAAGGTATCACCTGATAATCCAAGAATGAATGAACAATGAATGATTCTCAGGTTGAATGACAGATTACAAACACATGTGCAGTCCTTTCCTTATGCTTTGAATGAATGAATCTTCACCTTCTTGATTTACAAACCCATATGAATTTTGTGAAGCAAAGTGTGTTTAGAACTCAGAGAAACTCACTAATGAAAGCTCAGAATGTTTGTGAAAGCCCAGAATACGAATTATAAAAAATTTCAAGAGTTACAAACCTCAGCATAAGAGGCTCCTTTTATAACAACTTTTAACTGAAAATAATCAATTAAACACGCTCCAGTAATCGATTATTTCTCATTTCTAATCGATTAAATCAAGATAGTAATCAATTAAAATGCTCCTAAAATTTCTGGGTTTGGGCTATGAACAATATAATCGATTATTCCGTGAAGTAATCGATTAAATCAGTTAGACATGTATTTCTAAATGAGCTTAGTAATCGATTAAAACGCTTTGTAATCGATTAAGACAATGAGCTATGATTTTTCAAGAATGCATGTAATGCTTTGTAATCGATTATCATGGTGTGTAATCGATTAAGACAGAGAGTTGTGATTTTTCTAAGTCCACATGCATAGACTTGTAGTCGATTACTAACACTATGTAATCGATTAAGACAGAGAGTTCTATCTTACATAAAAAGTCTTAGTAATCGATTAAGCCGATATGTAATCGATTACAATGATCATACTTTGTTTTCTAAAGAACACGAAGAACAAAATAATCGATGCTACCATTCTTGTAATCGATTATTAATCATGTAACTTTATTTTTCCAAAAACTTTACTTCCTAAGTGCCTTTCTATTTTATTGCTTTTACTTAATCAATTTATCCAATGATTCTAAATGAATGATTGATGCATGATGTGCAAACTTGGATTATTAGATCATATACTTCCTTTTACAATTGATCAAATTGATTCTTCAGGTATTCCTTTAAGCATTTCCTTTGTGCATGTTTAAAAGTCCAAAACTTTGAAGCTTGATCTTCATTCCTTGATGCTTGACTTCACTTGAATCAACAGTTCTAAAAAACGTACTTTCAAACAAATAAGATATCAAAAAGTAAAATTCAAACATATAATTTATAAGCTTAAGACATAAATAAAGACAAAAATTAAAAACATTGGGTTGCCTCCCAGGAGCGCTTCTTTAACGTCGTATTAGCTGCGCCTTTGTTATGGCTTTGGCTCCTAGCAATTGGATAATATGGATGAGCCTTTAGCTTTTGCATTTTCCTCCAATATTTTTACCATTTTCTTTTCTTTTTCAGAAATACTTGAATGGTTGGTAACTGGTTTTTTTTTTAAATTTCCTACAAGGAAAACATTGTCAGCATATGGAGGTACTACGTTTACCTTTATCTGTGATTCTTGATTTTTCACTTCCTCTGACAATTCCTCAAAGATAAACTGTTGGTAAGGAATTTTCTTGAAAGCATCTAGTTGATGGAGATAATCTAAACTATCATATTCTTTAGATTGACTTATCTCCTTTAATGCTTCAGTTAATGTTTTCTCTGAATAATCTTTTCCTTGAACCAACTTCTTGGAGTCAGAAATTCCTCCATTCAAGACATCCACTCTAAAATATCCTCTTGGTTCTCTTAGATTATCATATGTTTTTGTTGAAGAGGGTCCACTTCTATTTTCAGACACTTGTTTTGTAAGTTGTCCACCTGAACTTCAAGATTTTTGATGGAAGCCTCAATGTTCTTTTGATTTGAAATGGTCATCTGCATAAACTGAGTTAGAGTGTCTTCCATTTTTGATATTCTATCAGGCTGAGCTTCTTCTTGTTGTTGAACCCTATTTGAAGAATCTACAAAAGAGTTGTTAGGGGGACCTGCATAAGAAGAGTTAGTGGGACCATAATATGCATTTTCATATTTCTGCTTCTAGCCATAAGAACTTGGACCATCTCCTGGCCTTGGTAATTTCCTTGGAAGTTCTGTTGAGGTCTGGTCTGATTCTGCATATAATAAGCCTGCTCTTCTTGTTGGCAATCACCATGTAGTTGATGAAATTGTTAAGGAAGTTGGCCTATTTGTTTGGTCAAGGCCTCTATTTGTTGAGTTAAGAGCTTATTCTGAGCTAGAATTGCAATTTGAGTATCCAGCTCCATTATACCTTTCCTTTGAATCGGAGATCTATCATGATGAGATTGATAATCACTAGCTGCTATGGAGTCGATGATTATAATTGCTTCCTTCGGACTCTTTGACATTATGGTACCTCCAGCTGAGGCATCAAGAATCATCTTGGTTTGAGGTCTCAAACCAGTGTAAAAAATATGTATCTGTGCAATATCATCAAAGTTATGGTTTGGGCACCTACGCAGTAATGATTTGAATCTCTCCCATGTTTCACAGAGAGGTTCATTAAACCCTTGGGAAAAAGTAGCAATTGCTGACTTTGCGCTAATGAATCTAGAAGGGGGGAAGAATCTGGCAATAAATTTTTCCTCCACTTCTTCCCAAGTACTAAGACTTTTGTTAGTTTGGGATTGAAGCCATACCTTTGCCTTACCTATCAAGGAAAATGGAAAAAGCTCTGAGATAGACAACTTCAGCATCTGCATCAGAGGTTCCCATGGTACTACACAGCTCCATGAAGGTGGACAAATGAGTGTATGGATCTTCATTATCTAGTTCGGCAAAAGGATGTGATCCAATTAGACTGAGCAATGTGGGCTTGAATTCCACAACTTTTTTACTGAAAGAAGGAATGACTATACTATTGTAATGCTTTGGTCCTTGTTGATATGCATAGTCACCCAGAGTCCTCCTTTGTGGTCTATTTTCCTCTCCCTCTTTATCAGCCATATTTAGAGGTGGTTTTACTAGTGAAGGAGAATCAAAATAGAAGAAGATTTACTCGGTAGCTTTTTGGCTGTTTGTTTTCCTTTTTCCTTTATCGTCTTGGTGATTTCTAAATTAATATTGATGTAGCTGCAAGAAATTTACCTCAAAAAGGAAAAAAGGACAATCTTCCAATAATTTGTAAGTACCGAGGTTTAGGGAAAGTAAATAAAATACAAGATAATTTATACAAAATTAAAAATAACATAAGCAAATAAAAAGTCCTATTCAACTGAGAAATTAAATTTGAAAGAACCGAGCGAGCGACTCAAGTCCGCGGCAATGGCGCCAAAAACTTGTTAGGAATTTTCAGCAAGCGCACCGATTTGTCGTTGTAAGTTATAAAATTTATAAGATTGTCTCCACAGGGACTTGAGCTTACTCAGTTAATCAAAATATAACTTAACAGTTTAATAGTTATGTACAAGTAGGTTAAGCGAAATTTTCATTTGTTTGAGAAAGTAACATAAAATTACTAAACTTAATAAAATGAAATATATTTATGAGAAAGTGGGATTGGATTTCATCATTCTTATCCTTTTATATCCAATTAATATTACCTTGCATAAATCAATTTCTATTTTTATTGATGCACACTATTTTACTACTGTTATAACCATGCGTTTTAAGCCTTGTTTTTGGTTTTCTGAGGTTCCACGCTTGGGGCGTGGGGGTCCACGCCTGGGGCGTGGGAACCAGCTCAGAAATGAAATTTTCACTGGAGAGCCACGCCTGGGGCGTGGGAGCCACGCCTGGGGCGTGGGAGCCACGCCTGGGGCGTGGGAGGTCCACGCTTGAGGCGTGGGGTCCACGCCTGGGGCGTGGGAAGCAGCCCAGAAGT
>PYAF01002677.1:7552-23274 GCA_007407185.1 Glycine tomentella | reverse complement strand
AGCTTTGTTATCTGTCTTATTATGTTGAGTTTGATAAACTGGATCAGCAGGGGCGTGATGTTATGGTTCTATTATGTGTTTCCATACATAATGTATCAAGAAAACGATCCTATGTTTCTGCTGAACTGTATATTTGATATTTTATACACTAATTTGATATTATTAATGATAACACGTCGGAGGCCTACGGGGTGTTACAACTACGAATCGATCCTTCACATTCGAGTTCTAAGGATATCTACCGAATATCGATCCCTCTCATATGAAGTAAATACCCCAGCATTAAGAATTATAATCATGTACTTTATGCAATCAAAACGTTGTACCCTATTCCTAGCAACGTAACGTAATAAGTAAAATCATTCGATTTAAACCCTAAGATTACTTTCCAGTCTCAATTAGAGTTAAATTCATGAAACTAGTGATCAAGTAGAATCAAGCATTACAGACAGAATGAAATTACCAACAAGGAATATAAATGATTAATGCTTAAATAAATATTAAAAGAGAGACATAGGGATAAGAAGATTACATCCAATCCTTAGAGAAGTTAGCTGCTCATAGTGGAGAGAACCTCCTCAAGAGAAGAATTGATGAAGAAATTCGTCATCGCCTCTTTTCGGCAGAGTCTCCGCACTAATCCTCACTTCTTTCACTTTTCTAACCTACCTAATACTACTATTTAGCCTTCCTAAACCTAAGGAACAACCTAAGCAAGAAAGGTGAAGCAAAAAGCATGCATTTCTCTCCAATTTCGTGGCCTATTTATAGGAATCTGCCTGCTGCTAGCTTCACTCGTTCAGGCCACCATTTTCTTCATCTTTTGGTCTCCTGGGCTAGCAAAATACACTATAGTTGGTCGCCTGGGCGAGTTAAAGTCTTAATTCTTAAGAAAGCTTTGGGCCTTGATGGATTCTGGGCTTGGATTGCTTGTTACACCTCCCATACTTGCTATGTAAGCCCTCCTTGCTTGCTTTGCTTATTCGTAAGCTTTGAAAATGCACGAAATCTATTAAAATACAAAACATTATTGGTTTAATCTTCCTAAACAACATTTATTTAAGTACTAAGCATATTTTAACTAGGTTTAGGCAAGTTTATAAGCAAAGTTAAATGGAATCAAAAGATAAGTGCCATCATTTGAAACATAATTTTAACTAAAATATGACACTTATCAGTAATATATCATTATATTAATTGCTGGGAAAAATTAACTTTGCGTATTTATTTTACTAAAGGAGTCACACCACATAATGCATTTTCATTTTCTTATTGTAACCCTAAATAAAAATATACAAAAATAATCGATGAGATAAATGGTAGATTGAATCCTATTGTTGTTTGTGGACAAAAATAACTTCTCTCCTCCAATTAGATAATGCAACATTAATTAAAAATGTCACAATTTTTTATTACATATGCTAAACATTAACGTATTTGTGGCCTTTAAAGAGAACGTCGTTTGTGTGTTATCTTTGGTTCACTTTGATCCAACAATTTTAATGCATCTCTAATTTTAGAATTTGGACAATTCTTAGAAGATTTACCATTTCAAAATTTGGACATCGACTCAACTCATTTTCTTTTATTCTTGTTGTGTACTTGATCTACCTTAATGTGAATTCTCAAACAAATGATTGGATTAATAATATTTAATGTGTATAAAAATTTATTAAGTGAATTAATAAGCTAAGCATAACTTACTCTTGGAGTAAGTTATATTTAAAATCTTAAACACAACTCTGGTCTTCCTATTTAGCTCAATCCACAATTTCGGTCAAATCTTCAATTTTGTCTACATTTATTTCATTTATTAATTTATTACCTTTTAATTAGTTGAATCATTTCTTAATGATACTTTACATGGATATGTTAGGTTTAGGATTCAATTAGACCAAAATAGAAGAAATAAAATGTATGCAAAATGGAATATTTGACCAAAATTATCATTTTTTTGAAAATAGGAAATCAAATGTCTCTATTCTTAAACAAAGAGACCAAAATTATGAACTGGACAACAAATAAGGGGACCAAAGTTATACTTAAGGCTTATATTTAATAATCCTCTTTGACTTTTTCATGAACCTCAACCTTATTTGTCTTTGAGACCTTCATCTGTGTTCTTAGCACCTTAACCTTGTTGAGGAAGTCCCTTACAAATGGATCCATCATTATCGTTGGGTCCCAATTGCCACAATTCTGTTTAAAAACCTTGATGTTATCCTTCCTCATGTCTACAACATAAACATGCACACACACATTCAGAGAGATCACAACACAAAGAAACTAAACCATATGAGATAAAGCAAGTTACCTAGAGACCATGGTGTAACACCCCAAATTTCGACCTAGTAAGTAGACACATAAGTGAAGTAGTGAGGATTTGCTGAACTTTATTTGTTTTTAATAAGAAAATATGTGTATTGCGTAATTGCTTGTGGTTAGTAATTAATTGAGTAATTAAAGAAAAGAATGAAAAATAGAGGAAGTTAGTAGTTTTTAATAATGGTTAAATTCAAGAGTTTAAAATATCACACATATATTTTGTTTTTGTGACTAATTTCTTTAACTGTTTGTTGTCATTAAATTTGTTTGTGATTAAATTATCTATAGAGTGTGATTTAATAAAACTTGATTTAAATTAATTGAGTTCTATGTTTTTCTTGGAGAAATTTTGAAAATACCTTGAAAGGCTTGGTTTGAAATTACAATTGTTTTATTTAGCACAAAAAATGTTTGTTTGAAGAGAAAAATGAGTTTTTGTAGAAAATTATTTTGGTTGTGGAAACATTCTTGAAATTAGATGCATGTGTTGTTTCTCTTCATCTTTTTGCTTTTTTTTTATTGGGGGAGCTTTAAATAAAATGTAGACTCTACCAAAATTTTATCAAGTTTTCAAACCAAGCCTTTCAAGGTATTTTCAAAATTTCTCCAAGAGAGGCAGTGGCTAGAATTGTGATTTCTCTGGAAAAGCCTTGACTATCTCAAGTTTTTCTTAAAATCTAACTGTTTGATTTTTATAAAGTAGACATAAAATTCAAAAAATTAGTTGTTGGGCTCGAAAACAGATGAGTTGAATTGGAGGTTATTTGTGGCCTTCAAGTTGACCTCGTTGTTCTGGAGTTTTAGACTAGCAATGCTATGTTATTCTCAACTATGTAATTTTGTGGTTGCCATTATGAATATGTGATGATTGATCCTTGAACTAGACACAATAGGCTTTTGAAACATGTATATTAGAAAAGTTATAGAGGTGATCTTAAAATTTTCAAAGGGCAAGGAAAAACAGAGTTGTTGTTGGAAAAACCTCTTGTGAAGTTTGGGAAGGGGTTGAAACAAAAATTTATTGGGAATGATAGGAAACCAATTTTTGAACAATTTTTTAACTTTTTGGAAAGATGTCTCTGTTAAATTTATACTGCAAAAAGTAGAACTGAAATTTGTTTTGGTAAGGGCGATAAATTTACAAATCTTTGGACTATGTGAAAACTGGAAAACACTCTATATTGTTGTCTTTTGGAATTTCTAGGATTTTTTGTATATTTTTTATAGCCAATTTGTTTACCTTGTTAGAAATATAAGAAAATATTCCTCAATGCTATGTAAGATTGTTGTTTATAAAATATTTTGCTAAACTTCACAGAGCCTTGCATCTATCTTATTTTCTAGGGTTAGGGTTTTGATGCTTGTTGCATTGTTGTGTTAAAATTGCCTATTTTTTTTACTAAGTGTTGGCATGTTGAATTTACTTATTGATATATGTGTTATGATCTACTTTGAACTATTTGGAAGACATAGAAAGTATGAATCTTGGGCAATTATTATTGTTGAGTGCACTAATTTATTTGGAGACCAAAAGGTGTGACCTCGGGCACTAAAAAATGCATGTGGTTGTTGTGTGTGACACGGTTGGTTTTCAACCATAGTCCGTAATTACCTATGTTTTAGATATTGTTGTTTGGTAGTTATAGAGACTCGGGCATGAGTCCTGGTGTTGACTATAACCCATTTCTTGTAGGCATTGTATGTCTTGAAAGATGTATCATTTGTGTGATAATTCACAAGGACTTGAAAATGATACCAGAGTGAGTAGGATTCTATTCTTGTGAGAACAGTGTGCTTGAGAGATGTGCAAGCAAACACAAATATGCGGTGGAATGCTAAAATACAAGGTGAGGAAAGTCGCGTGGCGGGGGGGGGGGGGGGGGGGTTCACGCTGGAAACAGAGCTTGGAAATTGGTCCTTGGTTGTCCATATGACATGTTGTTGGAGCCAATAATTGGTCTCAAGCTTGTTTGCCAATCACATCATTTAGTACCAAGTGCAGCAAAACCCCACAGTGACAAAGAACATAAAATAATTGTGAGATATATACCTATATAGATAGTACAAAGATACTCTTAGGAATGCGTGTGAGATCCGATAGAGAATGTAACGCCTCAAATTTACCATCTTATTATTTATTGACTCTTAATGAAAAATTCTTTTAACTTGCTTAAAAAAATATCAAATCAACGTTTGCTAATAACTCGCTAAAAATTCTCGTCACAGATTGATATTTATAAATCCGACATAATATAAAATAAAATACAGACCGATATCAGTTCTTTTACATGGTACAAATCATTAAAATATTTTGTTACAACAAATATCTTCAACTAAGACGAAAATATGTCATTACAACAAGCATCTTCAACTAAACATCTTTAACAAAATCCTTTCCTCAGACATCAGCTTGCCAATCCTTCTTTACTGTTCATCTGCTCACCCAAATAGAGTTGGGGTTATAGCAGGTGTCAACCACAGACACAAAATACAGGATAAGTTTATGATAAACATAATTTAAGCAACAATTTATAATCAATATGCAGATATTTATAACAACATCCTCAAGATGCATGATTCTTTCTTATCATGATGCATGTTTCTCTTTGATTCTTATCATGTGGTACCAACAGTCAAGATAGCCCCATCCTAGTGGCACAGAACTTATCTGATCAGTCAGGGTGCTGTAGTGTTGCAATAGAAAGGTCACCCACACTTCATATGATCATCATGGATGGCGTGGTCCTCACTGCCAATCACCCCCCAGCTTAGACTCCTTTTGTCTGAACGCACAGACTCAGTTTAGCTATTTGACACACTTCTTCTTGAAGCAAATAACGTGGACTAACCCCCGCCGGGCATATGCATATGAGACATATAAGACTGATTCTTTATCATCTCATATTTATTTTAAACATTAGTCTTCAACTTCTATCTCACATACTTTACTCAGAAATTCAACAGAATTCAAGTATAGAATTTAGCTTGTATAGAAAATTCATGGAAACACATGAAATTCATAAGGATTCATGGAACACTAAGCAACATATGTATTTCATAGAAACACTTAACAACACATGAACTTCAAACATCTATTTGAATAAAACAACACTCAAAATATCTTTATTTCTTTGAAGCATTTCATCAAATACATGGTGTGCAAGCTTTGTTTTCCATAGAAATAAAAGATTCATAAATACTTATTTGAACAAAAGCAATACTTAAACTATATTTAACATAAACTTCCCTATACATACCTTATAACCTTTTTGCTAAGCTTGTTTACTTCCTTCTAGCTAGCTCTTCTACACGTGATTCTTTCTATGCTGGTGGGGTCTTTTCTATTTGATTTAGGTTTTTGAAAATGAAAGGATGAAAGTGATATGAAATAGAGTTTTCATGTGAGGTGTTAGTAGAAGGAAGGTCTTGAAAGTGATTTTCAAGCAAGGTCCCCACTACCCTTTATATAGTGTTTAAGAAATGATTTAATATTCAAGGACATTTTTGCCCTTCCTAACTAATTTAGTTTCATTCTAGCTTAGTTTCTTCTTGTTTCATTATGTCCTAACTTAGTTTCTTCTTATTCCTTTGGGTTTTAACTTGATTCATTATTATCTCTTTACTTTATAAAAAAAATCTCTTAAACCATAGTGACTTACCTTTCCACTTGGCCACCACTTTACAAGTGTCCCTACACTTGTCCAAGCTCTTGAATCTTCTTCATTCTTCTTGCTTTACAAGTGTCCAAGCTCTTGAATCTTCTCAATTCCTCTAGCTTTTCACGTGGACTTTGGAGAATGAAGGGTAATCTTGCTTCATTTCATGTTTTCTTGCATCATTATTCAAAATATGACTTCTTAGCCCTTTTTGCTTGCCTTTTTTTTTCACGTGAACTTTGGCTTAGCTAAGGGGAAGATTTTTATCTTCCTTTTCTCCTTCTATATTATATTTCATTTTCTTTTAAAGAAGAGAAAATTATATGGTTCCTTTTGGATACATATGTCACCTTTAAATGAAGAAGAATATTTTAGTTCATGCTTTTCTTTACACATGACATTCCTTGAAAGGAAGTCAAGTTCAATTCGAACTCTTCTACCTAAAGGATAATATTAAATAATAGGACTCCAGAGATTTCTAGAAACTGATTTCAGTTACAGTATAAATATCTTACAAGCAGTTTACACAGAGTGCTACACAAACCTTACCTTCAAGACTGCTTATGTCTTAATTCTGATTGGTTTGTTCCACTTCTGACCATCACAGTTACTAAACCATTTTCTTAAATAAATCTATACATCCTAAAATTTAGAGAAAATTCTATAGATTCTTTTTATTATTTTTCCAATACTTGAATTCTTCTAACTAATGTTTCAAAGTTGTCACCTTATAAAATTCATAGAAATTCTATTCTAGAGTTTCTTGTCACAAACTATTTTGATATTCTGCCAGTCAAGAGTATTTTGTAATTTCATCAGGTTCTCACAAAATCTCTAAGGATATCTGGTCATTTCTGGCCTGAAGGGCATTATGGTAAATTCATCATTCATCCTAGGGGCATATTTGTCATTTCCACCATAAAATATCTAGCCAAAAATATCTAAGGGTATTCTTGTCATTTTCAAAATATCCAAGGGCATTTATATAATTTTCATCTTAAAATATCTCACTAAAATATCTAGGGGCATTCTTGTAATTTTAAAAATATCTAGGGGCATTATCATCATTTTTACCTTAAGGGCATTTCTGTAATTTCTAATTTAAGGAAAGGGTAATATGGTCATTTCAGTTCAAACATTTCCTTCATGTCTCTAATTAATATTTCGCCTAAATAACTTAAATATAGATCAATCAAATCTCACATAACCTAGCATTTACATCAACAGTTGCACAAGAATAATTAATATATATTTGCAATTATTGAAATTTCAAGGTGTTACGGAGAACCACATCGTCATGGTTGACAATTTGTGTGTGTATGACTTGTTTTTAAGTAATTTGGTGTTTGGTTGATGAAGCAAGAAGATTTACCCCTTACATTTTTATTTAGGATCAGTTGGTGGGCAAGGAGCCAATACTCCATCTTGAGGATGAGTGCACTTGGAGGCGATGGATACCCCAGACATGACCAGTGGTGTGGACCACTCCCTTGGGTATCTCTGTTATGCGTGAGCACCTACCAACTTATACTTTTGTGTAGTTCCACATCAGGTCGAGTGTTAGAGATGACTGCTCTAAGCCTAGGCCCTTTTTTGTTATATGTATTTGATCCCAGTAGGCCTAGGCTTCAGTGTTTTTTATATGTATATATCCTAATCATTTACTTTGTTTTCATATAGAGCTATACCTTGAGGTTGTACATGTTCCTTACTCAGGGAAAAACTTATACAAGTTTATATATTTTGTAATTTGGATATGTGTTGTTTCTTGTATTCTACCTCTTTTATTTGAGAAGTAAGCTTTTGAGAAAAATTGCGTTAATGTTCTTTTAGAAAGTATGAAGAGTAGTTTTATTTATTACACAATATTGATTTTAGAAGGAAGCTAACAAGAAGTTTTATAAATTCACTAAAATTCCAATTCACGTTTTCAAAGTTTTACATGTTTGTGCAAAAAATGGATTAATGCACTTTATAAAATAAAAAATGAATTAATTAAGGTATAATTACAATCTTAGAAATTAGAGTGTTACACATGGAATATAAGGTGAGTGCGTTGTCATGGATTTTGAGACCAGAAAAGAAGATGAAGTTAGTGAAAACAATATGAATACACACAATTAACCAAGAGGGGGGTGAATTGGTTAAAACTTGACCTTTTAAAAAACTTGTAAGAATCAGAGTTATAAGATCGTATCACAATTAAACCAAGAATACTTCAATCAATCAAACCACTTAGCTCAAGAAAATAATTACAGAACTTCTACTTGTTGAGTAATAAAGATATCACCAAATAGTCTCAGATTAAGATAGCAAGAAGAGAATAAAGAAAGTAATCAAGACAAGAACTTATACTGATTCACCCCTCAAAAGAGAAGCAACATCAAGTTTCTTCTAACCAAAAATTTGATTAGAGTTCCACTATCAACAAAATTTATTCTTTATAAGCTTACAAAATATCACCTTTATCATCCCTAGATAAAGAACTGAAATCTAAACACCCTTTAGACTTCTAATGATCAAGACATGGAGAAACCCTTCTCTATTCTTCCCTTTAGAGAACCATACTCTAGAAAAGCTTAAAGAATCATTTTGTAATAATAACTAATTCAGTTAAATATTTTTCTATCCTTCTTAGCTTATTTGACTTCACTTGAACTTTTATTTTCCCATTCTAATTCAGTTTTTGTCTTAGGCAAGTAAGTGGGCTTAATTGCTAATTGTAGCGTATTTTCGGATTTGATGCTCACTTGACCTATCTGCCTTGTATAGGACCTACAGAGCTCTACGAAACTCCAAATGGAGCATTCTAGTAGTCCCTGCAAAGATAATGAAAAGACAAGTTTGTCAGAAATAAGTCGAGGCTAATTTTGCCATTTGGAGGGTCATTTTGGGCTTCAAAGTTAGAATCACTGCACTTATATTTTGGGCTGTGAGTTTGATTTTTATGGTTGTAAATAGTAAATAATTAGAATTGATGGGATTGTTCATGGCCCATTCTTTCCTTTAGACTTAGTCAATATATTTTAGTGACATTGGAGAGACTAAAAACATAACATTACATTAGCAAAAACAGTTTTTACATTTCTCTTTTTAAGTTTTTAGAATCAAAACCTTTACTCTTATTTTCTCTCAACTGTTTTTCCTTGTTTTTCATTTTCGTTTTGCTGTTCGTCCATTTTCGTTCACATTTCATGGGGCTTTCATTGATGATGATCATGGGAGGCTAAATAATCAATCAATCCAAGGATCCAACCCAAGCAAAAGGCGAATTTGAGTTCTGGTTTGGTATTTCGAACTTTATATGAATGTTCACTTTCTTCTTCAATTACTATTTTGTTTTCATGATTATGAATGCATTTAAGATTGAAAGCAGAGTAGGTTATGGATTCATTTCCTAATTTTGAATATTAATCACAGATTACTTGGATGATATTTCAGTTAGGGTTGTGGTTTCAATTAATTTAGGGGTTAATTCGATTGAACTGCTTCTAATGAGATTGAATGAACTTTCATAATAGGATAAATGTCTGAGAATGATGATGATTCGAATAGCTTGGTGTGGTGAATTGGATTGATACTTTTAATTTGTTTTACATTACCTCTTTTCAATTTTGTTAGTTTCTACGTTGTTCTTTAATCTTAGTTTACGTTTTTGCAAATTTTACTTAATGCACCTAAGCTGTTCGATAAAAATCCCCCTTACTGTTATTAGTGAGTTGAAGTTAGAACCATATTGATAGTGTCTCTGAGTCGACCTAGGTTAATCCCATGCTACAAAATTAGCATAGTTAAATTGTTTTGGAGCGCTACGACAGACGCGTATCAAACCCTACTCTAGAAAAGCTTAAAGAACTGTTTTGTAATAGCAACTAACAAGCTGAAATGTAAAAACGAATTACAACTAGAGTCTTAGAGGAGAGATACAACCTTATGATCCAAGGAATGCAAATGCAAATGTTTACCAATTTGAGATCAGGTTGAAAGAAAGCAAGTTTCAGACCAAGCTCTCCAAGAAACTCCTTTGAAATCTTGTCCAAAAAGAATTCTACCAATGATGCATGAAAATCTTGAATTATAGGGCAAGAGCTATGTTACTCAATGTATTTTGTCTCAGTTCAGAAGCCTTTTGAAAATCAGTGAGAATCTTGAATTGTAATGATCTATATTTTCAAAAGACTTAACAACTTTATATAGAAAAACTATTGTAACTGAATGTAATCAATTAATACATCCTTGTAATCGATTATTTACTCTTAAGTAATCGATTAATTATTCATTTAATTGATTAATTTGTTCTTGAGCTTTCTAGCAAAGATGTATGAACAAAGTAATCGATTAATACGTCTTGTAATCGATTAAAGAGTTTTTCCATTTCACAAAGTGCTTAGTGATCGATTACAAATAAATGGTAATCGATTAACACAGGTAAGACTTGTTCTGTGTTTGTACTGAGTAATCGATTACTCAATGCTTGTAATCGATTATTTTGTTCTTCAAGGCTCAAGTAATAGATTATCAATTTGTGGTAATCGATTAAGGCAGTCAAAAAGAGTTTTTCCAAAAACTTGAACCCATGAGCACTTGGCTTTTATGCAATCATGAAATCTTAAAGCTTTTTTACAAACCATGTGCTTTTGTAAAATCATGAATGCAAGCCAATGAATGAAGTTTATGCAATGCTATGGATCATAGGATGAAAACTCTCATACATCTAAATATTACAAATGCCTTCAATTGAATGACATGTTAAAAGCTAAAACTCATCCAAGCTTCAACATACATCTTGATCATTCTTCAAGCTTCCCCTGTATCTAACAGTTAGGACCTAAATGTCAAGGGATTCAAATATATAGGTAAACAAGGATAACAAACAAAAGAAAGATAAAGGTGAGGTAGATGTGGAGAAGCCTTCTTATTTCGATGACTACAAGAATAAAGTAGTTTATAAGGGTGAAGGTTGGGGTGGTGAACTCTTGCAATAACAATTAGAGTTTGAAGGGGAAGGATGTTTTTTTTTTTTTTTTTTTTTGCTTATCTAATTGTTTTCTAACCTCCAATCTAAAAAATGTTAACTTTGCTAGTGACATTTATTAATGCATTTAATTAGTAATGTATATTTATAATTATGGAATGCGTTTTTCATTTTAATATTGTAGCAATAAATAAAAATGTACAAAAATAATCAATGATATAATGGTAGATTAATTGAATCCTTATGGTTTGGGATAAACGTACTTGTTCCTTTCAATTAGAGAATGACACATCAATTAAAATAAAGTCACCTTAACTTTACATTACATTTGGAGAAAAATAATTCTTTTTTGTGTCTTGTCTTTGCTTCACTTGATCCAACCAATCCAACGCATCTCTCATTTCAGAATTTGAATAATTTTTAGAAGTTTTACCATTTCCCTTAATTCATGCCCATTGCTAATTGCATCATAAACCTTTTCTTCCTCTCCCGACCTTGGATTTTTTCCTCATTTTCAAAATAAATAAATTTTTAAATTTTCAATTACATGCATGAAGAAGGGGAAGGAGCTCTAAAAGAGGAGGGTTGGGCTGATGAACTTTTGTAACAACGAAGAGAGTTGGAAGGGGAAAGAATTTTTTTCCTTATCCATTTTTTTCTAACCTAGCTCCCCTGATCTAAAACTTTGAAAGTTCCATTTATTAATGTCATTTAATTATATTTATTTATACAATGCATTTTTCATTTTAATATTATAGCAATAAATAAAATATACAAAAAATCAATGATATAAATAGTAGATTAATTAAATCCTATTGCAATTTGTGGACAAAAATCACATGTCACCTTTGAAAACAATATGAACACATACAATAACCAAGATGGGGGTGAATTGATTTAAACTTGGTCTTTTAAAATCTTTAAAACAATCAGAGTATTAAGATCGTATCACAAAAACACCCTTTGAAATCTTTCAGTCAATCAAATTCGACCTTTAAAGAAAGCAATAGCTGAAAATATATTCATATTGATTCTGAAAAGATTATCCAAATGAATAACAATCAATAACAATAAGAAGAGATAAAGAGAAAGTATTCAACACCAAGAACTATATTGGTTCACTTCTCACCTTGAGAAGTTACATCCAGTTTCTTCCAACCAACTTGGTTAGAGTTTCACTATTCACAAAATTCTTTTCTTACAAGCTTACAAGAATCACCCTTAATCAACCCTAGATTAAGATCATAAATCTAACTCCCTTAGACTCCTAGTGATTAAGACATAGAGAATCCCCTCTCTATTCTTCCCTCTAGAGAAACTTACTCTAGATAAGCCTTAAGAAATCTTTTGTAATAGTAACAAACAAAACTGAAATTGTAAAAGGAATTACAAACAAAGTTTAATGGAGAGAGACAACTTGATGATCCCATGTATATGAATGCATATGATTTACCAATCTTGATCCATGTTGAATGAAAACAAATTTCAGAGCAAACTCTCAAAGAACTTCTTTAGAATCTTGCCCAAGAAGAAATCTTTCAATGTAACATGAAGATTTAGAATTTGTGGGACAAGAGCTCTGTAACACCCCGTATGCATCCGGTGTATTAACAATTATTTAATCAGATAAGCGCAGTAACTAATTTTAATTAAAACCCGCGGAAGCGATAATAAAACCTTATTTCTTGATTCATTATGTATGGCACGCAACAGTTTAAAATAAACAAAACCCACGTACTAAAGTCAGCCTCAATGATCCAAAACAACATAAATAACTGTAGATACATCAACAATTTCTATACAGATATATCAGGGGAAGACCACATGTATACATATATACATCATCAAAACACTCACAGTGTATATACAAAAGAATAAGCATCAAGTGCTCTGATCTCAAAGATCACTTCCTCACACGAGGGCATACAATCATATACAGTCCATATACATAACAAACCCAAAATATGTGTGTACATAAACATCTTCCCTTACAGGGGTACAAAATACATCAAAACAAAATAAAGGAGCCTCCATGCTCTCAAAGTGCTGCCAAGAAGCTGCACAGGAACTGTCTCTACTGGGGCCTCCTGTCCTGAGACCTATCATCTCTTCCAGATGAGTCACCTACAAAACATAATCCCCACACGGGGTGAGATATACATCTCAGTAAGCTTAGGGCTCTTGGAGAATTCTCCTCCTCCCTGGCTCACTTCCATGACACATGTCATTAAAGGCATCACAATCACTGGCCTCTCGACCCTCACAACAATACATAGCCATCATCTAGCTCTAATGTATATCTGTGGTACTATGCCCACCACTAGATGCATCATCATCAGCATCTGGGACTCTCAATCCCCAGTGTGAGACCGGAACTCACATCCGTGCCATCCCATCGGGAGCTACCCCTTTACGCATGGATGCACGTATATGGCACCTCCAAGAATAAGCTTCAACCATGACGGGACCACCTATCTCTTGGTCTTAAGGGATCATCATCACCCTTTATGTGAGCAAACCAAACTAGGAGGTGCGTTCTACTCCTAGGGAGGTCCATATCTATCTAACTAGCCAGAAGATCTATTCAACAGGCAATCATACATATAAAGCATAGAAGCATGCAAACATATCAATATGAGGAAAGCAACAACCAATTCAATGCACATGCATCATGAATGCAACCATCACTCCCTCGGAGTATGGTGGAACGCAGTAGTGGGAAACATCCCCAAGAGCGAAGAACTTACCTGACAAAGCCGTGCTTTGCAGTTCAACCTCAGAATGGTGGTCTACACCACTGACACCCTCGGTGTCACGACCTATACAAGGCATACAAGCACAATCAATCATCAACACAACCATACAAGGCACATAACAACGGTTTTCAACCGTTACAAAGAAAGGAACATCCTTCCTTTCCATAAACCTCTCAGTCATCTATCTTAAGGTTATCAGAACTAACCAATACACTAGATGACTCATAGACCCTTAGCGGTTTATCTCGGCCTAACCAAGGCACTAGAGTCTCCCCAAGACTCGGTATAAGCCAAAACAAAGAGCTCAAAGCTCTATATAGGCCAATACTCAAGAATTAACAACATGGCTTGAACGGTTTCTTTCACACAATATCACCGTTCCTAAAGCCTGTCAAACACATAAAGAGAAAAGATCAAGGCTCATGCATGTTCTACAATCATCAGTTAACCATCATACTACCTACACATGCATTTCTCAGAGCCAAGAACCAAAGTCCATGAAACTAACATTTCAAAGCTAATCCGTCATCACAACAACTTCCTAAACATACTTTTCTACAGGACCCAAGCCTAATTTCAGCTCTAGCTCAAAAGGGTCACTATTCATCCCAAGAACAAAATCATAAATCAAACGGTAAAACTCGAGTTTCTTACCTCTAAGATGACAAGGAAGGCTAGTGGACCACTTTTCCAAGCTTGGGTGTCCGAGAATCGCTTCCTTTCCCCGCCGAACTTGAGTTTTGTGAAGTTCTCTAGAGAAAAGGATCTCTCCGTTTGAAGGTTTTTAGGGAAATGTGATGAAGGATTCTAGCTCATAGGAGGGTTCCGTACAAGTTCCATGTTGGAAGGGAAGTGTTAAGGTTCAAGGTTGAAAGTCTATGAAGCTCCAAAGCTCATCAATGGCAGCCAAGGTCCAGAGGAAGAAGAAGAAAAGGTTTTTCCCCTTCAAAACGCGAAAATGACCCTTTTATACATGGTCTGCCCGAGCTCCCGCGCTGATCGTGCCATTCTAGCTCTATCTGCGCCAGATCTCCATATCAGCAGGCCTTGTAGCACTTATGGCGCTAACCGTGCCATTATGGCGCTGATCGTGCCAACTTCACGAATTAGTGGCACTACTCGCGCCGAGTCACCGCATGAAAAAGGCCTCTGGGGCATCTCCCGCACTATCGACGCCATATCCGGCGCTACTGGCGCCACCAGTTCGAACCCAGGCGTCATATTTTCTAACGTGGCGCTAACCGCATAGCTCCCCATGCTAACCGTGCCATCTACTCGTGGGTTTGGCGCTAACCACGCCACAACCCCAGAGGAATGGCCCTCTGGACACTATTGACGCTACTAGCGCCATCCTCCCGAATGCTTGGCACTATCCGCACCACACTGGCGCTTATGGTGCCAGAACTTCGTATGTCTGGCGCTGATCGCACCGCACTGGCGCTAACCGCGCCAGACCTCTTGGTCATCACAAGCTCAGTGACTCAAAGTATCACTTCTTACTTCAAAATACTTTTGAAAGTCTATGAAAATTTCATTGTGTAATGTTCTGTTTATTTCAAAAGACCCAACAACTTTTTATAGAAAACTATTGTAACTGAATGTAATCGATTAAATCATCAATGTAATCGATTAATTTCACTTATGTAATCGATTAATAACATATTTAATTAATTAAAGTGTTCTTGAACTTTCTGGAAAAAGATACATGAACAAAGTAATTGATTAATTGACCATGTAATCGATTAACACAGGAAGTTTTGTTTCAAAAACATGCCAAGTAATCGATTACCACCATCTCATAATCGATTAACACAGTGAAGTGGGCGATGTGGTACTAGAAGATGTAGCTGTTATGATTCTCTGCTTGTGATGATCTATATTTAGTTCTGTATCATGGACTATTTATATATGGACTGTAGATTTGTAATGGACTGTATGCTGTGGACTGTATATTATGGACATGTGATATATATATCTGTGTGAATGAACGTTATGGATTATGTTAGGTAA
>PYAF01002676.1:161329-194496 GCA_007407185.1 Glycine tomentella | reverse complement strand
GGGTTGATATTCTTTTGTACCACCACGGGATGTGTGGTGTGGACTGTAGATACTCATATGTATATGTACAGAACTTGATATATATGATATGTAACTTTTCCCTGAGTACCAGTGTCTTATATCTGTTCTCTGCCTGTATGTTTAAGTTGTATGGCTTTTGATACATGATTTGAGAAACTGGATCAGCATGAGTTTGTATTGTACTTTACAGTTGTGTTATTCCATACATAATGAATCAAGAAAAACGATTCGATGCTTCCGCTGAATACTATTTTATGTTTAGTAAGCGCTACACTGATATTATTAATGTTAACGCACCGGAGGCCTACGGGGTGTTACACAATCTTTCAACAAGTTTTCAGTTTTCAGAGAGTTCTCCCTAGGTATACCTTTGAGCAATCTTTTCTAATTTCAAGTGTGTAATCTTTAATCTTTTTTGAGAAATAAAATCTTATTTTCTCATACTGCATGTTTTAAATCTGTAATTGAATTCTTCTCCTCTCATCCACTCCTTCTCATCCCAACGGCTTGCTGCGCTTGAGAGTTTCACTTTATTTTAT
Organism: Glycine tomentella; assembly: GCA_007407185.1. Taxonomy (NCBI): domain Eukaryota; kingdom Viridiplantae; phylum Streptophyta; class Magnoliopsida; order Fabales; family Fabaceae; genus Glycine; species Glycine tomentella. The sequence goes on along the minus strand of PYAF01002676.1, from coordinate 193,936 downwards.
GTTTTAAGTTTACATTCTTGCATTTGTGTTATTGTTCATAGCCATGTGAATTCTGTATTTGTTGCGAAACGGCAAGTGCACCGTTCGTTTCAAGTAATAAAGTGAGTAAGTAAGTATCGTCTCCACAGGGATTGGTATGAAATTCACACTAATTCTAAGTCTTAGCAATTGGAAGTGAAAAGAAAAGATTTGTGAAGAATTGGATTGTTGTGTGTTGAATATTGCAAATAAGGACAGAATTTAAAGAAGTAAATTGCAGTAATAATTGAGTTGTTACCAATGGATTGAATAATTGTGGTTAGGCACAATTCCCTTTGATCCCTACCTCTTTCACTTAACTGATTATCAAGTTTAATTGATTATAATTACTCAGCGAATAAATCTTTCCTAATTTAGCTAACCCCTAATCCCTTAGTGAATTAACCCTTTAACCTGAATTGAAAACCTAATTCCTTAGTGAAATCTATCAGTTTAAGCATTTAAAAGACCATATTATAATTTCTGCAACCACGCATCCCTATCCCTAGGTGATGAATAACTGTTATTCTAAACAGGTCAGAAATTAGAACCCCAACGTCCCCATTGCGAATCCTAATCCTCAGCACTTACATAGAATGGCCAATTCCAAATAAGAATAGACAATAAAGAACAGAATAGAACAAAATAATTATGACAATCTCATTCAATACCAGTTAATTTACAGAGGAGTTCACATTGGTTCTTGGCCTAACCACAATACAAGATTTAGCCTGACATAGGCTTCAAGAATACAAAAGCTATCATTGAATACATAATTCTGTTGAAATCCTAGCCTTGATTCTTGATTCCCTAGGGTTTTGAATGATAAAATATGATATTCAGTGATTCCCCAGATGTTTCCATTTATAATTGCCTTCAAGATAGATTAATTCTGGTAACAAAGGCTTTTTCCTTGCAAATTTCGAAACAGATAAGTTTAATTCAGGAAAGAAAATCAATTCCACGCTGATCGCGCGAGGTCCCGCGCTGATCGCGCGGACCTTTCGAATGGATGGCGCTGGTAGCGTGGCCTATGGCGCAGATAGCGCGGATCTTGCGGCTTCCTGGCGCTAATGGCGTGAACCTCCACGTTGATAGCGTGGAGTCTTCGAAACTGGGGCCTTTATTTTAGCTCTGGCACGAATCGCGCGGATCCTGGCGCTATCCGCGCGAGACCTTCAATTTTGTTTTCTTCTTCTTTTTGCTTGAACTTCCTCTTTTCAACCCTGAATTGACAAATTGGTAATGAAAATGAGATTAATTGGAATATAACAACAAATTAACTTATTCTATTCTATTTTCCTAACTATTTAATTAAATTATAAACTAAACTAGCCTAAAACTAAGATGTGTTTGCAACACATCAAACAATTCCCAGATTTGAAAGTTGTTGTCCCCAGCAACAGAAAGAATTCAAGACTAATCAAGAATCAATAATCAAACACAAACCACATTCTACAATCCTAGAACCATCATGATGTGTATGATCAAATTCAAGTCACAACTATCCATGACACTTTCAAGGCTGTCAATTTAAGAGAGCAACTTGAGTATTCCTCACAGACGTGTGTTTAATCACTCATTTACTCAAGTGTATCAAGCTGATCAATCTCTCACTCAACATAATCACAGCACTACCATAAGCTTGAAAATATTCTCAACAGATGCAAGCACAACTTGATCAAAAGGTCTTTCTAGCTTGTAACTTGGCTGGGCTAAGGGTCGGAAATTCTTTGGAAAAGTAGCTCATATGAGGCTAGATCCAGTCCTTAAGTCCCAATCATATGGTTATCCATATTCCTTGTCTTCCTTCTCAAACCCTGGCAATTTTATTCAACAATTTATTCTTTATAGAGCAAAACAAACAATCTTTTTTTTTCTTTTTCTTAAATTAAACAAAATACAGCAACTATTCAGATTTCTAACTGATATTCTCATGCTTATTATTTTCCAACTGGCCTTATTTATTTTCTCTCTTAACTTCCATACCAATTGGTATCAACTTGTTTTCCTCCATGCCTTGATGGACAATTCCCTGTTTTCTGCTATCATGGACTTGTATTCTACTTTCTCTAGCCTCAGGAAGATTGGTCAATGGATATAGCTCTGATTTGGGTAATTTGAAATGAAAGGCTCAAGCTCAAAGGAGGTACAAATGGAAAATAATTGAGGGTGAGTCAATTTGGCCCTGGTTTCAGAAGAAGAAATCTGCCTTAATCATATCAAATCACACCTGCATCCAGAGAAACAATTCAAGTTCTAGAATACCATGAAAATGGAGTCTCTCGGAAAGAAAAATTACCACTGTTTGGCTCAAAACCTCACAGGTGTTTAAACTCAAGTCAGTCTCAGGTGACTTTATTTCAAGCATCATTTCAACTTCAACATGCATATCACATACCAACAATCATAATTCCATTCATGTATCATGCAGTTCATGCTATGTTTCATTTCATCAAGCTTTCATCAGAGAACTCTTATCCATTCCTGTGTCCATTACTTTTATTCTGAAAAATCTGATGTGCTGCTTATTTTTGAAAAATTCTGTTAGACGTCATTTGTGTTTTGACTGTGATTTGCGAAATAATGCGTATACACGTCCATTCCCAGATTTATAAATTGTTGTCCCCAGCAACAACAAATAAGGTCATAGCGCTTTTGGAAAATTTTCAGCATTATTTGGAAAATCGCAACCATCCCGAAACATTGATCTAAACAGCTTTTTATTTGCAAAGATGAATCATAAACTGTACTGTGAATATATGCAGAAATAAAAATGTGCAGAATGTATGAAATGTAAAATGCATAATCCCAAAATAAAACAGAAAAAAATAAAAAATAAAACTAAAATAAATCATGTTCACTCCTCTCCCTCTCCTCTCTCATCAATATGTGCAGCCTCATCGGGAATAGCTGGCTCTGCAGCTGCTGCATCTGAGGGAACAGAAGGAATATCTGAAGCTAGCGGTGGTGGTGTTGTAACATCTGAGGGCCCAGGAGTACTATCTGTAACTGGTACTGCTGGTGGTGTGGCTGGAACCTGGTACTCAGAAGGTGGAATGCCTAGATGCCGGCATACAGCTTCCCACATGCGAGTTTGGAGTGTCAACTGTGTGCAAACAAACTCCTGGAAGGCCAAGAAACTCGGAGAGTCCTCATATAATGGTGCATGTGCAGGAGCTGTGGGAGGAGCTGGCGGGGCTGGCTCTGCTGGCTGGGGCTCATCTGGTGCTGTATGTCTCTGGGGCTGCGAGCTGCAAGTTCCTCAGGCTTGAGTTTTGAAGCTCTAATCACTTGTTCATCAGCAGCTGATTCCACGACGTCCAAATAGGTCTTGTGGCCCATGAGTGATGATATTGGAACATCCATGGGTTCATCATCCAAGACTTCTACCCCTGCATGACGACACAGGTGCAGAATTAAAGAAGAATGAGCTAGCCAAGACTTACTGCTGGCGTCCTGTATCATGTGAAGAATACGGTTAGAAAGAAGGTTAGAAATGTAGAGGTTACCGTCACCCCGGAGTGTCTAAAGCAAGGTGGCCCTCTCCACGTTCACATCAGTCATGTTTGTAGAAGGGATGACTGTGTGGTTAATGAACTGATGCCAGAAAGCTGCATCTCCAACTAAATCATGCTTTCGCAGCTTCTCTGGTATGTAATCAAGCCCTGCAGTGTAGAGGCTTGTAATGGCCCTACGGATGGTGGTAGCAAGCTGAGGGACGTCGTCCCTGTACATCTTTGTCAAGGCGTCAGGCTGCATCCTCAGATACAAGTGGCTGAAATCGCATCTTCCAAAAGGATTATAGCGGGTGTCCAAGAAGCGCTCAATGGTCTTCTCGTCAAATGGCACTTGAACACCCCTCACCCAGTTGATTCTACTTCTCGCTACTGTAGATGGATCGACGTTTGCTAGAAACTCCTTCAGGATAGCACTGGAAATGATAAATATTTGTTTTTTTTTTCCAATATTTTTCCTACATCTCGCTATCTTTAGATAAATGCAAGAGCAATGGAAATATTTTGATGACATATAATTTATCACTCAAACAACCAAAATAAAATAAAATAAAAAGCTGGGACATGATTGCAAACGCTATATATAGGTAAATTAATGTAACAATATTTTAGGAGATAAACTGCCTGTGCAGCAATGATTACATCTACATGCGTTTAACATTGATAAAATATATTTTTTATCTTTATAAATATTAAAATATTTGAAATTCAGTTTTTTAAAAGTTTTCATATATTTTTTATGTTTGGAAAATCAAAATCGGTTATTTTTTGGCATGAGGGTTTGGACAAATTAGAAAAAATTCACAAGAACAGATTTTTGACATTTGGACATTTAGGAAAACAAAAAATATATTTTAACTTAAATTAATTACCTTTGCAACCATCGGGATGGTATGGGTTTCCCTCAAAACCTTCGTTACATTTGCATCGGTAACCATATCCCGAGTCCAGGTCCACACAATCGCTATTATTCTTGCACGCATAGTCGAGTTTACACTTGGAAATGCTACATTTCTGGTTTCCAATAGTCCAATCTACGACAAAGGGTGCCTTACTGAATTCTGAATGGGAGTCCTTTAATTAAATGATCCATCGAGAAAGTATAGTTGTCATTTTTCACCACTAAGGAAAAGCTGCAATTGTTGAAGTTGGAAGAGGAGTTGAAATTGTAAACTAATATTCTTCATTCCAGGTGGGATATCGATCTGGCAACACCCTATGCCCGTACATTTTCCGTGTCTCTGCATGATTTGCACACTCTCTTCGCTGTCACATCTTGTCAAGCACCCCATAGAAGATTTGGTGCCGTTGCGATAACTGTTGAGGTAGCCATAAGTGTTGCACCCTACGCTTACGAACTTGTTGCCCTCGCTAGAAATGGCAAAAGCCGGAGTTGTGAGAGTGGCTACATTACCTTCTGTTTCTACTCCGCCAGCAGATTTTTCTTTGCAAATCTTCGACATGTAGGTTAGCATATCCATTTTACCATCGAGGGTTATGTTCAGAATTTGTACTATACCGCGACCGCGATATAAAGTGGATTTTCTGCAAGTGAGCTCCAATGCGTCCTCCAAGAAACAGAATTCACCGGTTTTGGAAGAGTTGCCTATTCCAAATGGATACGGAATTTGTGAAAACGCTTCCGGCCGCAAGAGTTCGGTCAGCCGAGCAGGGCTTGGTCAGCTGCTTCTGCTAACGCAATCCGCAACAGCAGGGCAAGTTGTATTTGCATGGCCTTCAAAATTAAAATATGTTATTTTTTTCCTGATACAAATGAATGCGATAAGATATAGAAACTTAGACAGCGTCAGCATTGAAGAATTAAGAGGCATTGATAAGAGGAAGAAAGTGAGATGACATATAGACAGTCGTAAGCATGGCAAAACTAATTGGAAGCACTGATAGGAGGAAGAATTGAGAAAAGGAAAATGAGACTAAGAGAAATGCTAAAACATTTTAACCGAAAGCATTATTTGAATTTAACTTTAAAAAAGTCATTTTCTTTTTCGTAACTTTATTTCTCTTCTGTCTCTCTCAACTTTCTGTCATGTTTATTGTGTTGGAATTAATGCATTTACTTACATCTCTCCTGAATATTCTAGAGAAGCCTACTTCTTAGATATTCTAGAGAAATCTATATTTTCCTACACTTGATGATTCTAGAGAACTCTATATTTCTCATGTACTTGATGATTCTAGAATATGATAGAAAATGAGCCACTAGAATAGAAGATTATAGGTTCTCTATTTTCTAAATAAATCTAGATGCATCTATGGACTAGTATAAATAGCCATGAGATCCTAGCATTTGTGACAACCATAACAACAACAACTACATCAACAACAACTTCTAATCATTTCTTCTAATACATTCTTGAGCTCTACAATAACAACTCATTCCATAAAAATAATTCTCTACATCCCTTCCTCTCCTAAAAATATTTCCTACAAAAATAATCCAACAATTTGGCATCAGAGCAGGTTCGATTTCCACCATGTCATTCTCAACACAATCTAGTGTTCGTTCTTCTACATTGTCCCTTCCATTCTTCGATGGTGAAGATTATGATTATTGGAAGATCAAGATGAAAATAGTCTTGAAGGCAGAAGGCTTATGGAATATTGTGAAAACGGGTTTTAAAGAACCGAAAGATGAAAATGGTCTTTCCGAAGACGAGAAGATGAAACTGGAGGTCATACAATGCAAGTGCCTTGAACAAGATTCAAATGGGAGTCTCAAAATCAATCTTCATGAGGATTTCAAGGGCAGAGACATCCAAAGAAGCTTGGAAGATCCTTGAAGGAGAATTTCACGGTGATGAAAAGGTACGAATTATCAATCTCCAAACTCTTAAACAAGATTTTCAGAATTTAAAAATGAATAATTCTGAAAATGTACAAGATTATCATGCTAGAGTAGTAATGGAGATTGTTAATCAAATGAGAAACTATGGTGATAATATTACTGATCAACAAGTGGTAGAGAAGATGCTCATAAGCTTGATAGATAAATATGAGTATATTGTCACCGTGATTGAAGAAACAAAGGATATTACCACTCTTACGATTAAAGGATTGATGGGTTCTCTTCAAGCCCATGAGAAGAGAAGATTCAAGCAAGGAGAACAACCAAGCGAGAATGCTTTTCAGTCCAAAGCCAAGGAGAAAGATCATAAATTTGTGAAGAAGGGAGAGCACAAATAACAATTTCAAGGACAGCAAGACCGGCAGACAAAGAAGGAGTACTCAAATGAAAGAGACATTCACTGCAGGATTTATGACTCCAAGAAGCCCGAGCATCCAATTGTTGAAGTAACAATGGAGAGAAATAAAAATTTCCCTCTGAAGCTACAATATCAAGCATTAAGAGCTGAAGCTGCTGATGACTCGTGGACTTGGCATAAAAGATTTTGCCATCTTAACTTCAACGGGCTAAAACTTCTTAAGCAAAAGAACATGGTGAATGGTCTTCCAGAAATTCAAAACAACTTGAATCCATGCGAAGCTTGTATAATGGGCAAGCAACATCAAGAGCCATTCCCCAAAGGAAGATCGAGGAGAACTCGTGCACCATTGAAGCTTATTCACACCGACTTATGCGGACCTATGAAGACACCTTCATTGGGGCAACAAAGGTACTTCTTACTCTTTATTGATGATTATTCACGAATGACTTGGGTTTATTTTCTGAAAGAAAAATCAGATGTCTTGACAAACTTCAAGGCATTTAAAGCCCTTGTTGAGAAGCAAATTGATTGCAAAATAAAGAGGATAAAAAGTGACCGTGGAAGTGAATACACCTCACAAGAATTTGAAGAATACTGTAAAAACGAAGGGATTCAAAAAGAACTCATAGTCAGTTATACTCCCCAGCAAAATGGAGTTGCTAAAAGAAAGAATCGGACTATTGTGGAGATTGCTCGAGCTATGCTAAAAGAGAAGGACTTGCCAAAGAAGTTCTGGGCAGAAGCTGTTAATACGGCGGTTTACATCTTAAATAGATGCGCCACAAAAGCAGTGAAGAACATGACACCATATGAAGCATGGACCGGAAGAAAGCCATCTGTAAGTCATTTGAGAATTTTTGGTTGTATTTGTTATGCTCATGTTCCTTCTCAAAAAAGGACTAAGTTAGATGTTAAAGGTGAGAAATGCATATTCATTGGATATAGTTCTGATGCGAAAGCATATAGACTGTATAATGTTAATACTAACAAGCTGGTTGTTAGTAGAGATGTTATCTTCCATGAAAATGCAGTATGGGATTGGAAGGAAAAACAAGTTGATGATATTCAAGTCAATCAATCGAGACTTCCACCCATAAATGAAGAAGAGCCAAAACAAGTGGGAGATCAAGACTCAAGTGATGCTGGAGATTCTCCTCCATTGAGAACAAGAAGGTTAAGTGACATCTACGAAAATTGCAACTTCATGGTTGTTGAGCCTTCAACATTTGAAGAAGCAGTAAAATATGATGTTTGGAGGCAAGCAATAAAGGAGGAAATACATATGATCGAGAAAATGATACTTGGGAGTTGGTCGATCAACCACAAGGAAGGAAGATTGTTGGGCTAAAGTGGATCTACAAAACAAAAATCAATCCAGACGGCAAAGTCCAGAAGCACAAAGTGAGACTTGTTGCAAAAAGGTTCACTCAAAAACTCGGGATTGATTTCTTTGAGACATTCTCTCCCGTCGCAAGGATGGAAACCATAAGAACCATAATTTCTCTTGCAGCGTAGAAGCAATGGAGAATCTATCAACTTGATGTCAAGTCGGTATTCCTGAATGGAAAGCTAGAAGAAGAAATCTATGTCGAGCAACCAGAAGGGTTTTTGGTGAAAGGGGGAGAAAACAAAGGCTACAGGCTGAAGAAAGCTCTTTATGGGCTAAAGTAAGCTCCAAGAGCTTGGTACAAGGAGATTGACAACTATTTCCTCAAAAATGGATTTTCTAAAAGCAAGAGCGAAGCTACATTATATATGAAGAAAGATGAATGTAATATCCTTATTTGCCCTCTCTATGTTGATGATTTGATCTTCACAGGCAACATTGGAAGAATGATAAAGAAGTTCAAAGAAGATATGATGAAGACATATGAGATGACGGACTTGGGACTTCTACACTATTTCTTGGGCATTGAAGTTTCTGAAGGAGCTGAAAGAATATTTATCTCTCAACAAAAGCACACAAAAACTATACTTGAGAAGTTCAACATGTCGAATTGCAATCCAGTATCCACACCCTTAGACACGAACGAGAAATTGAAGCTAAATGATGGAGCGAAGAAAGTGGATAGCACTCTCTACAAAAGCTTGGTTGGGAGTCTGATGTACTTAACCAATACAAGACTAGACATCATGTTCGCTACAAGTTTACTCTCAAGATTTTCACACCAGCCAAGTCAGATACACTTTGGTGCTGCGAAGAGAGTGTTAAGATACTTGCAAGGTATGCGAGATTATGGTATCTTCTACAAAGCCGGAGCAGCTTCAAATTTAATTGCCTACTCGGATAGTGATCTTGGTGGATGTGTAGAAGACTCAAAGAGTACTACAGACTATGCATTTATGTTCGGATCAAGCATATATGTATGGATATCAAAGAAGCAAAGGATGGTATCCTTATCCACTGCAGAAGCGAAATACATTGCAGCAGCAAAGACAACTTGTCAAGCTATGTGGATGCAAAGAATTCTTGAAGATATTGGTGAACATTGTAACGCCTCTCTTGACTCTCTCGTGCTTGATTTATTTTAATTAAAAACTCGTGTCCACTTTGTATTAAAATGATCTTAGTTGTAAATATTCACGAAAATTCTTTTCGCTTTGCTTGCTAAATTTACAATTTGTCAGTAACATAAACGATTTTCCTCACCACGGTTCATTTATAAATAAGAGTACAGTCCATGATACAGTCCATTGACAGTTCATAGTACAGTTCATAATACATGTCCAATAATATACAGATAATCCAAAATACATAAGAACCACAAATAACAAGCATCACAACATCAATATCACATCTTCCACTCATCCATGCACATCTTCATTCCACCATCCATGCTCAGCTACTACTGTTCCTCTGCTCTTCCAAACGAATTGGGGTCATCACAGGTGTCAACCACAGACACAACTCGGGTAAATTTATGACAAACATAGTTTGAATAAGATATATATATATATATATATATATATATATAAGACCAATTGATTCACAGATTATTTCACAGCACACAGATTAAATATTCAGCTCCCCACATATTTATCAATAAATGATCATTTCACATACTCATCATGTGGTGCATGAAATGCATACTCATCTTTTAACATGATGAATGACTGAGATCTCAGCTTATCACAAAATCATCATCAGTGGCCACAGTCAGATAGCCCCAATCACTGGTCCAGAACTTGCATGATCAGTCAGGATGTCACAGTGGTGCACAGGAAAGTCACCCACACTACATGTGATCATCATGGGTGGCGTGAGTTCCCCACTGCCGAAGCATCCCCTAGCTCAGACTCTTCACTGTCTGAACGCTCATACTCAGTTCCTCTAACTATCTGACAAACAACTCCACGGTTTAACCCCCGCAAGGCATCAACTCCACGGATTAACCCCCCCAAGGCATATACGTATGAAAATGCATGAATGATTCGTTTTATCAAGTCTTAAACATCTTTTCAACAAATAAGGATTTTCTCATAAAACTTTTATACCATAGTCTCGGTATACGGTCAGAATTCACCACAACATTTGGAATCCATAAATAATCACAACATCTTTAATAACACAAGGATTCCAATCTTTCATCAACATAATACAACTCTTGATTTATTTCCCAACATTAAGTGAATAATAATAAAATATCATACAGCCACATCAACATAATAAAATAACATACAGCAGCATAATAACATACAGTAACCTTAATACAGCAACATACTAAAATATACAGCAATATACAGCAACATGATATCATACAGCATCATTAAATACATCACATAATACAATGTATAGCCACATACAGCAATATGACAAAATGACATACAGCACCTTGTATACATATACATACAGCAACATATACAACAGCAACATAACAGCATATGTTATACAGCTTACATTAATAACTTAATTAAATACAGCAACAGCAGTACAACAACATAATAAAATACAGACAGCAACATAATAAAATGACTTACAACAACCTTAAATAATTAATTGCAACATCAAGTAAATAGTAAAGGAATACCACAAGGTAATCTATGGCCACAAAGTAAAATTAATTATCTTGGACAGCCACTTCAAGGCTTAGGAACATACTCCATTAAACAATTGCTTTCTTTTAGAATAATTATGATATATACCAAATTTCAGTCACTTAATCTTCATATACTAAGCTTAGATTCAAGATTATTTAAAACATCATTTATTAATTTGAAACCAAGTCACTTATTCTAATAATTATTTTATTTAACAAAGCTTTTACTCTTTGAGGCCTTTCATCAAACATCTTGTGTGCAAGACTTAATTTCTATAAAATCAACATACTTTTAGGAACAAAACATGCTTCCAACCAAATTTATTATCAAATTAGGTATAGATACTTAAAGAAACACAAAAGGATTTCAGCCCATCATTCAAAACCTTATAAAAATCTTATTCAAGCTTTGAATATCATAAACTCCCCATACCTTTTTCCTTGAGTTTAGACAACCCTTTGCTTTCTTGCTTCTTCTTGAAAACTTAGCTAATCACTTCTAATTCCACGTGAGTTTTCCTAAGGTTGGATATTATTGGTTTGTTTTTAAGTACAAGGTATGATGAAGAAGGTTAAAAGGAGAAGAAGATAGGACACCAAGTGAAGAATTTACACGGTTATGCTTGGTTTGTTTTGAAAATATTTTGGACTTGCTTTGAAGTGGCAAGGCTTACACGTTCACTCCCCTAGATCAGCCCTATCCCGCGGTTCTTCTTCCCATATATAAAATTGCCTCTTAAAATGCTATGGAAAGCTCATGGTCCGTCCACCTCCATAGCAAGATTTTTGTGCTAAAAAATCTTGTTTAACTTTCCACTTGGTTGGCTTTTTATTGGCTAAATATTCTCTTGCTTCCAAGTGGCTTTGTTCATGAAGGCTCCATATCTTCCTTGGCTGTTTTATTTGCATGGATACTAGAGGATTTTGGGAGTGAATTCCGTGTAGTTTCCTTAGGCTTTAGATGTTATAGATTTTTAGTGTTTTATTAGTCAAAGTAATGATTAGTTTGCTTTCTACTTGGTCCAATTACCTTTGCCCTTACTCCTTGGCTGTCCACATGTCTTGGTTCCACACTATTCCAAATCTTTCTTCCTTGTTCCATGAAGTGCACGGTCATTCTAGGATTTTTGGAGTAAAAACCGTGGAATAGTTTAGTTTTAATCTTAAAAATTCTGCCAAAAACCCGTGTTACAAAAATTTTCATTCCGAACTTATTAACCGTTGGATCTTCTTAAAATTTTAATGGTATAATCCTAACTCATATATCTAATTTTTGACCGTTGGGATTTTTGAAATAATAACTATAACTTCCTCCGTGTCCAAAGAAGTTAAGAGGAAATTTTCTTCAATAAAAATTTCCTTAAACCATCATTGTCTCCAATTTCCTTCTAATAATTTTTTGTAAATTTCTATTGGTTCATTTTGTTTTTAATTTAGTAAAATATCTAGACTATTTATTTAGTACTTCATTCATTTCATAATTAAGAGGAAAATTCCTAGATTATATCTTTCCTTTCTCTGTGTCCTTATGGAACTTAGATTGATTTATTTTTAATATTTTATGAGGGATCTTTCAAAATTCTTAAAAATTCTATCTCAGGGTTTTTCTTTACTAAAAATATCAATAATTCTTTGTTTAAGACCATTCTACGTTGGTATCAGGTTTCTAGGACATTACTAAGTCTATCTGACCTAACCAGAGCTATAAGGGTATGTTGGTCATTTGGACAATTGTTCAGGGCATTTTGGTCTTTTAGTGCCTCGAGGACTCATCTGTCATTTCTGAAATTGTCTAAGGACATTTTGGTAATTTCTCCTAGTAAATATCTTACTAAAATATCTAGGGATACATTAGTCATCTCTATAATTGTTCAGGGCAATTTTGTCATTTTTTGCCCTAGGGATATAAACGTCATTTCCAAAATTGTTCAGGGGCGTTCTTGTCATTTGTCCTAAATTTATCTACTGTCTTTCATTAACATTTTATTCTTAGTAATTGTCTGTAATTCCTTAAATTTTGGGGTGTTACAAACATCAACAAGGAGGAACTGTCATATTATGCGACAACACCGCCGCCATTAATATCGCCAAAAATCAAGTGAGTAATGAAAGGTCAAAGCACATTAAAATTAAGTACCATTTCATTCGGGAAGCTCACGAGAATGGATATATCAAATTAAAGCATTGCAAGTCAGAAGACCAATTAGCAGATATCTTTACCAAGCCACTTCCAAGACAGAGATTCTGCAATCTACGAGAACACATCGGAATCATCAAGCAAATGCATTAAGGGGGAGTGTTGGAATTAATGCATTTACTTACATTTCTCCTAAATATTCTAGAGAAGCCTACTTCCTAGATATTCTAGAGAAATCTATATTTTTCTACACTTGATGATTCTAGAGAACTCTATATTTCTCATGTACTTGATGATTCTAGAATATGATAGAAAATGAGCCACTAGAATAGAAGATTCTAGGTTCTCTATTTTCTAAATAAATCTAGATGCATCCATGGACTAGTATAAATAGCCATGAGATCCTAGCATTTGTGACAACCATAACAACAACAACTACATCAACAACAACTTCTAATCATTTCTTCTAATACATTCTTAAGCTCTGCAGTAGCAATTCATTCCATAAAAATAATTCTCTACATCTCTTCCTCTCCTAAAAATATTTCCTACAAAAATAATCCAACATATTGTCCTCTCCTCTCAACTTTCTGTCAAGTTTATTGTCCTCTCCTCTCAACTTTTTTCTTTCTTTCTTACCTTTCTCAACTTTTCAGTTTTTTCATTCTTTCTAATTTATCTCTAGTGTATATTGGTTCTTGTCAAATTCATTAATTTCTTTGATCTGGTTAGTTTTTTTAATACTACATGCCTTTAAGCATATGAAATATACAATAAAAGGACTAAAATTATACGTCCCTTCTTACTCCCCTCTTCTGGTTCAAGGTTTTAATTAGCAGGCTGTAATATTGTTGTTGTGTTTAATGTTGTGAAAATCGGTTCGGTCATCAACCCGGTCGAGGTAGTGGATCAGTGGATCACTGGTCCAACTGGTGAGTCAATAATTGGCCTGATTTGACACGGTCTATATTAAAAAAATTAAAATTATATTATATATAAATATATAACTAATATTATTTGATTAAGAAAAATATATTCAAAAATTAAAATAACAATTGAAGTAAAAAAAAAGTTAATGATACAAGTTAAGTGTATTAAGAATAAAAGAAACTATAAATAGTAATTACTTAAATTAAAAAACACAAGCCCAAAAAAATGAGCAAAAGGAGTACAGAAGGTAATAAACGAGGGTGCAGGAAGCAAATATGGATATGAGGACCACTTCTTAAGCCTAATCCCCACTACTATATATACTCTCACATTCTCTTTGCGCCTCCCTTCTCCTTCATTTCTCATGCGGGTTGCTCTCCTCGTCGTGCCTTGCCGCGCCACCCCTCGCCCCTCCCAACGTCCCACCCCTCCTTGCGCCCGTAACACCCCAAAATTTCCATAACTATAGTTCAATAGATATTTATGAAAGTCTTAAGCTAGGAAAGATTTGATTATGTGGGTAAAATATTAATTAGAGACATTACAGAAATGTTTGGGAAAAAATGATCATATTGCCCTTACCGTAATTAGAAATGACAAAAATGCCCTTGAGGGTAAAAGGACGATAATGCCCTTGGATATTTTTAAAGTACCCCTAGATATTTTAGAACGATATTTTAATGTGGAAACTTACATAAATGCCCTTGGATATTTTGGAAATAACAAGAATACCCTTAGATATTTTGAATAGATATTTCTATGATTAGAAATGACAATTATGCCCCTAGGATGAAGGATGAATTTACCATAATACCCTTCAGTCTCGAAATGATCAGATATTCTTAGGGATTCTGTGAGAACCTGATGAAATTACAAGAATACTCTTAGATAGCAGATTATTAAGATATTTTGGGACAAGGCACCTTAGAATAAAATTTCTATGAAATTTACAAAGTGACAACTTTGAAGTTTTAAAGAAAAATTGCATTCTTTCCCCTAAGCCTGCAAGTCCACGTGAATAAATGGAGTGGAAGAGGCAAAAACTTTCAAGATAAGCCACTTGTAAAGGGAGCCATGGGATGGAAACAAGTGTCAAGACACTTGTATGGTGTAGGATTAGCTTAAGAAGAATTTTTGAAGTAAATCTTCTCTTGTCTCCTTTGGTAGAACACGTGGATAGCTCTAGACATTATTTCAACAATCCCAACGGTCAAAAGTTAGATATGTGGGACAGTAGTGCACCTTTAAAATTTTAAAGAGATCCAACGGTTAACGAATCCAGAATTAGAATTTTACTAAACGGGTTTTGGATAAATTCAAGCATGAAAGGAAAACATAAAAATCTTCCTTGGCAAGCTATTCCATGAAAATACAAGAAGGAAGTGAAGATTTTTCCCTAAAAGCTTAGCCATTCCACTTAAAATACAAGAAGGAAGGAGAATGCTTGAGAACTTTCAAGAAATAGGACACTTGTATGGTGAAAATTCAATAGCCATTAAGATTAAACCACTTAGAAAGCAAGGTCATAATGACCTAGGAGATTTTTGTAGCAAATTCAACACTATATAAAGGAGTGAGTGGACCCAAAAAACTCAAGCTTTTCCAAGGAAGTGTACGTGCAACACTTCTCATATTCCTTTCATCTTTTCACTTTCCAAATTCTACATCTTTTCACCCTTCCACTTTCAAAGAATAAAAGTATAACACAAACCCTAGCATCTTGAAGTTCATGTGGGATCTAGGGGCTGTTAGGAAGAAGTTATCAAGCCTTTAAGAAGAAAAACAAGGTATCTATAGGGAAGTTTATGGTAAATATAATTAAAGTATTTCTTATGTTTGAATCTTATGTATTTCTATGAAAAACCAAGCTTGCACACCATGTGTTTGATAAATTGTTTGAGTGTGTTTTATTCATGTATTGCAACGTGTTTCTATGAAGTCCATATGTTGCTAAGTGTTCTATAAATCTCTATGAACTTCATGTGTTTCTATGAATTGATGTACATGGATGCTATGTTAAGTTTTGTACATGAGTAATAGAACTAAGATTTTGTACATGAGTAATACGCTGAGTTCTGCACTTGATTGATGTTGAGTTTCTGAGAAAAACATATGAGACAGTAATTGAGAAGTGGTGTTATTTTGATATTTTGCCTGGCGGGGGCTAGTCCGTGTTATTTTGTTATTTTGATATTTTGCCTGGTGGGGGGCTAGTCCGTGTTATTTTGATATTTTGCCTGGCCGGGACTAGTCCGTGTTATTTTGATATTTTGCCTAGCGCGGGCTAGTCCGTGTTATTTTGATATTTTGCCTGACGGGGGCTAGACCGTGTTATTTTGATATTTTGCCTAACGGGGGCTAAACCGTGTTATTTTGATATTTTGCCTAACGGGGGCTAAAGCGTGTTATTTTGATATTTTGCCTGGCGGAAGCTAGACCGTGGTAATATAAGAAGATAAGCATGCATCATATTTTGATGATGTTATGATGACTTTCTGTATATATATTGTGATGACTTTCTGTATATATTGGTATGACTTTCTATATATATACTGTGATGACTTTTTGTATATATTTTGTGACTCAAATTTTGTTTATCATGAACTTACCATGTACTTTGTGTCTGTGGTTGACACCTGCGATAACTCCAATTTATTTGGGCGAGCAGAGCAACAGTAAAAGCATGGCAAGCGGATAGATTGTGTGGAAGATATTAGGATGATATTTTGTGACAAATATTTTGTTTGGTGATATGTATTATGTAAAAGAACTAGGAAACGGTCTATATTTTATTATTTTGGACTGTATTATGGATCATATTTTATTTTGGACTTCAAAAGAACATTTGGCGATAAAGAACTCGTTTACGATATTGATGGTTAGTACCTTTTGTATGAATTATTCTAAGCAAGAAGAAAAGAATTTTCCGCGAAATTTGTAACTAAGATAATTCTAAAGCAAGTGAAAAAGAAATTTCATTCAAAATCAATAAAATACAAGATAGTAAAACGAGGTGTTACACCTCGCCCCTCTCCCCTCTCCCCTCGCCGTATCTTCCTCTTCTCTCTTCCTCCTGGTCTGTTACTTCCTTCCAAGTCGTCGACATCTTCATTCACGTTGTTGGCAACGAGGTTGCTCGCGGCGGTGGTCGAGTGGGGACTGGCGACAACAACCTGCACAACCCAGTCTGGGTTTTTAAAAATCGTCCGGGTCGCCAATTTTCATCAAAACTGGCCGAGTTTGACTGGGTCATCATGGGTCATTTGCTTGAGCGGTCCAATGGTGTATTCGATGCGGTAATGCCACCGTATCCCGGTTGGACCGGTCCGACCGGCCGGTCCAAACCGGGTTTAATAACACTGGTTGTGCTAGTATCTGCAATCACATCAACCCAAAATTACGGTGTGATTTTCAATCACATTATGAAATGCTACAACATAACCACATTGAAACAGTAATGGAGCCTTAACATTGTTCTATTTCCCTTTTTGCCAATTTTTTTAAAAATTTTAATTTAATTTCTAGTCTTCTATTTTGAACTTCTAAGAGTCAATAATCGAACATGTTTGGATGTATGGGATGTTAGGTATGCCAAATCATAAAATGTATGAAAATTTATATTATGTTATAAAAGAATGTCAATAATTAAAATAATTATTAAAAAATTATATTCAATGCAAACATATAACAATTTCACGCCACAACAATTGTCATCCGCATTGCAACAGTCGCAATGTCGACAACCGTAATTTAAAACCATGTGGTCATATTCAAGTTATATAAGAGTATATTTGAGTGTAAGTACAACATGAATTCTTAGGTTCAATGATGAAAAAAATGACAGAGCTCTTGAAATTGATTATGGAAAACCACATTTCCACTACTACAAAAAGCACATTTACGATGGTGATTCTATGCCTGTTGATAAGGAACTGTCTTCAAAAGACACGCGGTGGCATTTTTATAAATAAATACAACCAATTTAAGACGATTTTCACAAAATCTTAGAAACTACAATTCTAGGACGGTTTTTCAAAAATTGTCTTAGAAGCATTACTATAAAAAATATATTTTGACTACATTCTTACACAAACAGTCTTTATTAACTTTTATCGTTTTCCAGCAACGACGGTTATCTATAAAACTGTCTTTGTATAACCGTTAAATTTTTAAATTTGCGCCCTCTCCATCTCCTTTGAATTCCTAGTCTTCTCACTTTCCCCAAACCTTTCTCTTATCTCACTCTCACCCCCACTTCCTCCAAACCCCTCATGACACCATCACAGCCAACTCCTCCGCTTCAAGTTCCTGGGCTTCGTAGGTCCCAGCAGGCACGCTTGAACCGTTCAATCTTCCCTATCTGACACTCCGCTAATGAAGACAAGGAAAACTTCAACTCCAACCCCAATACAAATGGTATTGGAATAAACTTTAAAATAAATATTTTTTATGGAGTTTAAATTTAAAAAGAAATAAAAGAGAGAATTATGTGGAGAGATATATGAAAAGATATGGGTGAAAAGATATGGGGAAAGATATTGTGGAAAGATATGGGGAGAGATATTGTTTTAATTTAAAATTTAAATTTACGAATTTATTAGGTTTAATTTTTATTGCTTATAAATAGCATATTATGTAAAGGAGTCTGGGTGGCTTGGCAGACTATTATCAATAGAACGAGAGTTTTCTTCTCCAGTAAAATTGTGTGTTGTGTGAGTGTACCAGTGTGTGTGTGAGGGGACCTATGACCTGTGATACCACAGATACCACAAATTGGTATCAGAGCTTGAGAGAATGGAGAGTGGTCCAAATAGTAGTCTGCCATTACCCCGCCTTACAAAGGCTAACTATGAGAACTGGAGTATCCAGATGAAAGCTCTGTTGGGAGCTAATGATAGTTGGGAGGTTGTCCATGATGGTTTCGAAGAACCACCATCCACGACAGGATACACGGTGGCGCAGAACAAGACATTGAAAGAGACGCGGTTGAAAGACAAAGGGGTGTTGTATATGTTGTTCCGGGCTGTTGATGATTCCGGATTTAAGAAGATCGCTAGCGCAACAACGTCAAAGGAGGCGTGGGACATTCTTGCAAATGTCTACAAGGGTGTTGATCGAGTTAGGCAGGTCCGACTTCATACTCTCCGTGGAGAATTGGAAGGAATGAAAATGAAAGAAGGAGAAAGGGTATCTGATTTCATTACTCGGGTCCAGACCGTAGTAAATCAACTAAAGAGAAATGGAGAGATGCTGCCCGATACCAGAGTGGTGGAGAAAATTCTGAGGTCTCTCACTGGCGACTTCGAGAATGTTGTATGTGCGATTGAGGAGTCAAAGGACCTAGCAATGCTCACAGTTGACGAACTTGTTGGCTCCCTGGAGGCGCATGAACAAAGAAAGAAAAAGAAGAAAGAAGAGTCACTGGAGCAAGCACTCTAGACAAAAGTTTCAATCAAGGACGAGAAAGTGCTCTATTCTCAGAATTTCCGAGGTAGAGGACGTGGCCGAGGTGGATGTGGATACGACAGAGGTGGTAGAGGTCGAGGTCAAGAAGGATGAAATAAGGAGCAGGCTGAATCAAGTCAGCAGAATTGGCGAGGCCGAGGTCGTGGAAGAGGTCGACATTCAAATGTAGAATGTTTTAAATGTAGAAAGTACGGACACTAGTCAAGAGATTGCAACTCGGACAGATGCTACAACTATGGCCGAGTTGGTCACTTTGCGAAGGATTGCCGAGGCAAAAAAAGACCAAATGAAACTGCAAATTTTGCTGCAGAAGAAGTAAGAGATGGAGGAGTTCTGATGATGGCTGGAGGTGAAGTCAACCAAGCATCCGAGATGGAATGATTTATAGACACTGGTGCAAGCAATCATATGTGTGGGTATAAGCATTTGTTCAGTAATCTGAAACAAACAGAAGCCGAAATGAGTGATGAAGCATCCTTATGGCATCGTCGGTTTGGGCACCTTCACTATGGAGGCCTGGCCGAGATGATGAATAAGAATATGGTGGACGGGTTGCCAAGTTTGAACTATGAGAATAGATTCTGTGAAGATTGTGTGCTGAGTAAACATGCTAGGAGTCCATTTCAGAAGTCGGCCAAATACCGAGCACGGCAACCACTAGAACTAATTCATACCGATTTGTGTGGACCTATCTCTCCTGGGTCCTTCAGTGGAAAGAGGTATTTTGTTACATTCATAGATGATTTCAGTCGAAAAAATTGGGTGCATTTGCTGGAAGAAATATCCAAGGTGTTTGAAGTATTCAAGAATTTCAAAATAATGATCGAAAATTCGACTAGAAGGAGGATCAAGTCGATACGCTCTGACCAAGGTGGGGAGTACACATCAAATGCATTTAGAAGGTATTGTGAGGAGTACGACATTAGAAGGTTCTTAACTGCACTATACTCACCACAACAAAATGGAGTAGCTGAGAGGAAAAATCGAACCATCCTTGATATGGTAAGGTCAATGTTGAAAACGAAAAGAATGCCTAAGGAGTTTTGGGGGGAGGCTGTTCTATGTGTTGTATATGTACAGAACCGCTATTCGCATTCCTATTTGAATGGAAATACCCCACAGGAATTATGGACGGGTCAAAAGCCATCAGTGAGCCATTTCAGAGTCTTCGG
The DNA here is from genome assembly GCA_007407185.1 of Glycine tomentella. Lineage (NCBI taxonomy): Eukaryota > Viridiplantae > Streptophyta > Magnoliopsida > Fabales > Fabaceae > Glycine > Glycine tomentella. The sequence continues at coordinate 173,431 of PYAF01002676.1, read as the reverse complement.
GAGTGTGGCCTATGCACACGTTTCTGATCAGCAAATAACTAAGTTAGAAGACAAGAGCAGGAAGTTTATCTTCATTGGATATGACGAGAAGACAAAGGGATACAAGATGTTAGATCCCGGCACCAAGACAGTAATGATAAGCCGAGATGTGAAAGTAAATGAAGATGATGAATGGAATTGGAGTATTCCATCTGAGATCAAATCAGATCCTGGAAAGATGGTTATCCAAGATGAGAAGGAAGGCGGATCACCAAGTTGGATCCCTGCAAGGCATGAGACAGCTGATGAAGACGAGATGAGACAACCCCGGATAAGGAGTTTGCAGGATTTGTATGATTCAACTAGCGAAGCCCATCTTGTTTGCTTGTTGACAGATTCTGAAGAAATAAGGTTTGAAGAAGCAATCCGAGATGAGATATGGCAAAGTGCCATGGATGAAGAAATCAAGACTATTGAACGGATTGATACTTGGGAGTTGGCCGCGTTGCCAAAAAGAAGTCAAACCATTGGAGTTAAATGGGTTTATAAGAAGAAAATGAATGTTGATGGAGAGATAGAGCGATATAAAGCCCGGCTAGTAGCTAAGGGGTATGCGCAAAAGGCAGGAATAGACTATGATGAGGTGTTCGCACCTGTTGCTAGAATGGAGACAATCAGATTGTTGATCTCGCAAGCAACTCAATTTGTGTGGCCGATTTACCATATGGATGTCAAGTCAGCATTTCTGAATGGTGTACTTGAAGAAGAGATGTATCTCGAACAACCTCCGAGATACTTGAAGGGCGGAGAAGAAAAGAAAGTGTTAAGATTGAAGAAAGCTTTGTATGGACTGAAACAGGCATCGAGAGCCTGGAATACCCGCATTGATGCATATTTCAAGGAGGATGGTTTTGAACAGTGTCCCTATGAGCATGCCCTATATGTTAAGAAAAGGGGTGATGATTTATTGCTTGTATCTTTATATGTTGACGACCTGATTTTCGTGGGGAACAGTGAAGGAATGGCACAAGAGTTCAAGAAGAAGATGTCAAAAGAATTTCAGATGACTGATCTTGGCCTGATGAGATATTTTCTCGGTTTGGAAGTCAGACAGGACGAAGCTGGAATTTTTGTCTCTCAGGAGACTTATGCGAAGGGAATACTGAAAAGGTTTAAGATGGTAGATTGTAATCCGGTTTCAACACCTATGGAACCCGGTTCAAAACTTTCAAAATATGATGGAGGAGAACGTGTTGATCTGAGAAACTATAGAAGTTTGGTGGGATGCTTAAGATACTTAACATGTACGAGGCTGGATTTGTGTTTAAGTATTGCAATTATAAGCCGGTTTATGGAAGAGCCGAGTTACTCTCATTGGAAAATGGCTAAAAGGATTTTAAGGTACATTCAAGGGACGATCTCACAAGGACTTCTCTATTCGAAGTCGAAAAATTACAAGTTAAAGGGCTACTCGGACAGTGATTGGTGTGGAGACGTGGATGATAGGAAGAGCACGGCTGGCTATGTATTCTTCATGGAAAACACAGCTTTTGCCTAGATGTCAAAGAAGGAACCAATTGTGACTCTATCAACATGTGAAGCCGAGTACGTTGCGGCATCCTGGTGTGTCTGCCATGCAGTCTAGTTGAGGAATTTGTTGGAAAAGCTGGAGCAAGTTCAGGTTGGTGCAACCGAGATCCGGGTTGATAACAAGCCGGCAATCAAGTTAGCGAAGAACCCGGTTAATCACTAAAGAAGCAAGCATATTGACGTTAGATTTCACTTCATTCGAGATCAAGTAAAAGAAAAGAAGGTGGAGTTAATTTATGTGGCGAGCCAAGAACAAGTTGGAGATATATTCACAAAGCCATTACCGACATTGCTGCTGGAGAATTGTAAGATGTTGGGAATGAAAGATGGAAGAAGTATTTAAAGTTTATGGGGGTATTTTGTTGGAATAAACTTTAAAATAAATATTGTTTACGGAGTTTAAATTTAAAAAAAAAATAAAAGAGAGAATTATGTGGAGAGATATGTAAAAAGATATGGGTGAAAAGATATGGGGAAAGATATTGTGGAAAGATATGGGGAGAGATATGGGGAGAGATATTGTTTCAATTTAAAATTTAAATTTATGAATTGATTAGGTTTAATTTCTATTGCTTATAAATAGCATATTATGTAAAGGAGTCTGGGTGGCTTGGCAAACTATTATCAATAGAACGAGAGTTTTCTTCTCCAGTAAAATTGTGTTATGTGGTGCACCAGTGTGTGTGAGGGGACCTGTGACCTGTGATACCACAGATACCACAAATGGGTCCTCTGTTCTACCCAAGCCCAAGCCTTTAAGGTCATTGTCCACTAACAGGATGTTGAAGCCCAGGTCGCTTGAATCCCAGTCTCTGAATCTCAACATTTGGGACTACTCTGAATCTGATTCCGAGTCAGCTCCTGCTTCCTGGTTTACACTTCCCAACAAGTTCCTGATCTATAGACCCTTGCCGGGCCTGAAAGGGAATTGAGTTTCTACTTTACAACAAGGTAAGGAACCAGGCCTGAAAGGGAATTGAGTTTCTATCTTTATAGTATCAGACATGCATCTAGACTTTTGATTAATTTTCTAGTGGTTTCGTTCAGTTTCTATCTTTTATGGTTGACTCACTTTCAATTATTTCATGTAAATGTACTTTCAATGGACTCGTGAGGCAATGGCTACACTAGCAGCTCTAAACGTGCTGGTATATGTCTCTCCATGTTTGACTTATTTCTGTGGTAATTGTAAATTCTAAGTGTCTTCTAAGATTGATTATAGTCCTTAACTATAAAATGTGCAGGGGAAGATCAAAGGGTCGACCACCAGCTACATGCCCAAGAATTGTTAATGCCCTGGGTAATAACATTTTGTACACTTGATTTAATATAAAACTTAAGGAAGAAAAAAATATCTTACTAGTTAAAATTAGTTTTTGGAGAATTTAAAAAGTTTAATTCATTTTGCCTTTTTTTCTGATTGAAGTAACACGTTCTCTTTCTAATTGCAGGTTTGCCAACTTCAAAGCTATAAACATACATGGTTCTAGGGCCTTCAATTGCATAAATGACTAATTTTTGTCTTTTGAGTTTGGCTCTGTGGCTAGTCTGTTCTTTTTTTGTGTGTGTGGAGTGTTGATGGCACTGTTCATATAAAGACTGTCAAGTTAAAAATAGCATCATGGGTTTGTAGTATTTGATAGTTGGGATGGATTGTTCAATTCAAAGTGCGTTTCTTTATGATTCTTGGTTTACTTTCCCTTGTTAATTTAATATTTACCTAAATAAAATGCTACTATATCATGTTGCTATCAAACTATGCATGTGCTAGAAAAATTGAAGTGTCTTCTGGTTATGGTCATTCGCGATTTATTAAACCTATGTGAAATCACAAAGGGAAAACATGACAAAGTTGTTATTGCAAGTAATATCATGTAAGAATTATTCACACATTCCATCTTGTTGTGTTTTGCTTGTTTAATTCTGTTTTTTTAATAATATATCTTTTCGTTGGCAGGTATGCTATTGGGCAGTATCCATGGTGTTTCACATGTGACATGTCATTGATAGATATGATTTCTTAAACTGTTTTTTCTTTTCTTTTCTTGAAGTACTAGGTTCACTAATGTTAATGTAGTTCATGATTAGCTGGACTTACGAGGTAAGTTTCTCCAAACCAAAGTTGAATTACTTAAAAGATAGTAGTTCATGATAGCTTTCAAAGAAAGAAACTTAGAATGTTTGAACTTTGAACCTCATTTTCCAGTGAATGTTTCTCACATAATATTCAGAACTTTTCCTCAGATTAAATGGGACTTATTGTTGTTTTTGAACTTTGTTCTAGCAATAGTTTGTTCAGGGTTACCATGAAAGTTTCTAGCTTTAATTCATTTAGCTTAGAATTTTTGTTTTGTTTGTGGTTTGCAAGGGGTCACATTAACCCAGCGGTGACATTTGGGCTGTTTTTGGCTTTGCAAGGTGTCTTTGATTCGAGCCATCATGTACATGGTGGCTTAGTGCTTAGGTGTTATCTGTGGATTTAGTTTTGTTATGGCTTTCCAAAAGTCTTACTTCAACAAGTATGGTGGTGGGGCTAATTCCCTTTGTTGTTGAGGAATTAAAAAATTGGTTTGAGCAGGAGAAAAAAACATTAGTGTTTGATAACCTAAGATTAGGTGTGGATGAGCCAAGACTGCACTCTGTTTTACCTAGCAGCGACACTAAGTGTAAGGGTTGGATGATATCTAGAGCTGCCTTGCAAATGATGTGGCATATCAAATGGTTTCAAGTAAACGATTATGATATATAATTGCTCTGTATCGTTATGAAAGAGAAAGCAAATTTATGAATATAATTGTTGTTTAGTAACCTTCTGAATTTTTAATTAAGTTGGAACTCTTGCTATACTTAAATAAGTGTATAAGTGTATTAGTATGTGTATAAGTGTATTCATGCGAACCATGGAAATATTTTTATGTTAAACGTATATTATACTAAATATTTAAATTATAATTTATATTTTTTTAGATATTTTTAAATTGACTTTGTTACTATTTATTATTGATGGAAGTTAAAGAAATAATTCTTTAAACATTTTATATTCTTATAAATATTTAATTAATTAAACTTAATATCTTTAATTGAGTAAAAATATATATTTTCAAAACAATATAATTCCTTAGTTATATCATCAAGTAAATTATTCTAATATTAGGTTAAATGCCATTTCTATTCATTTGACTAGAATAGAAAATAATTCGCAAGAAGAATGTAGTTTTGAAAATAAATTAATAAAGAAGACTCTAGATAAGTCAATTTATAAGATTATGAATGTATCTCAAAAAGATTTAGACTCTATAAAATTAGGAAGATACACAAATATTAAAATAGAAGAAATAAAGAAAAAATTAGAAAAATTAAGTATAGAAAAGGTTTCGATTAATACTTTAGAAAGAAATTATCTAGAAATTAATAAATTAAAAGAGGATCAAATTACTACCCTAAACATATAAATTATTATTCTAGGCCATCTTATGCAGATGTTCGATTTGAAGAACGAAGAGATATACGTCAAAATGTTTATTCAGGAACTGAGATAACATAATGGAATATAGATGGAATGAGTGAACAACAAATTTTGGATTTAACTTGTATAGTGGCAACAACTTATAAAACTAAGGGAATAACAGATAGGAATACAGCAGCAGCGATAATACAAGGATTTTACATGACAATTAAAAGGATGGTGGGATAATTTATGTACAAATGAAGATAGAAATATGATATTAAATAGCATAAAACAAGAAACCCAAGAACAAGATGCTATAGCAACTCTTATTTTTACTATAATACAAAATTTTATAGGAGATCCTAATATATTTAAAGAAAGGATAGTTAGTCAATTAAATAAGTTATATTGTCCAACAATGTCTGATTATGGATGGTATAAGGATACATTTTTTTTTCAAAAATAACCTTAAGAGAAGATGGATATGGGGAGTACTGGAAAGAAAAATTTATACCAGGATTACCTAAACTTTTTGCAGAAAAGTGAGAATAAATTTAGAAAGACATTAATGAGAAAGGAAAGTTTAACAAATAGGAAAGAATTAGAAACTTTTTGTCATCAATATGGTATAGAAATAGTTAGAGCACTTAGTGCGCAAAACAAAAAGAAAAATAAGTTTATAAAAGAAAATAGAAATTATTCTAAGAAAAAATATTATAAAGGAACTAAAAATAAATATGAAAACCAACCATATAATAATAAAAATTATAGAAAACCTTATAGGAAGAATTATAAAAAGACAAATAATTTTAAAAAGAAAAATGTTTGTTGGAAATGTGGAAAATAAGGGCATTTTGCAAATAAATGTATAGTTCAACAAAGAATTAATGAGTTAGAAATATATGAGAATACTAAGCAGGAATTGATGAAGATTGTTTTAAATTCAGAACTAGAAGATCCCTCTACATAATCAGAATTAGAATCAAAATCTAAAGAAAATATAATATATCAATTAGATGAAGAAACCAGTAGTAATACATCTACTAGTTCAGATGAAAATAATTGTTGTTTAGGTCGAGAAATATGTACATGTAAAGATTGTAAAACTATTAATTTGTTAACAAGAGACCAAATTGAAGCCTTAATTAATATAATAGGAAGACTAGAAGATTAACTTATTAGAGAAGAATTTATAGCTCATCTTAATGAATTAATAATAAAAAATCAAACAAATCGAGAACCAATTAGAGGAGTAGATATGAAAGAAATTTATAATAGATATTTACCAAATAAGCAAGTTACTTTAAAAGATCTTCAAGAAGAAATTATAAGAGAATTAAAGCAAAATGATATAACTTTAGAATATAGGATTTTAGAGTTAGAAGATAATAATACTATAAGATCTCAAAAAGATACAATAGCTAGTACCTCAAGATGTGATACTAAAGAAAAAGAAAAAGAAAAAGAAGAAAATTTTATTAATTTATTAAGTTTGATTATCACACATAAATGACATTGTGATATAACCTTAATAATTAAAGAAGAAAATTTTGAATTTATAGCATTAATAGATTCAGGTGCAGATGTAAACTGTATACAGGAAGGATTAATACCTACTAACTATTATGAGAAATTTGTTGAAAATATATCTAGTGCGAATGGGTCAAAAATGAATATTAAATATAAATGATCAAATGCAAAAATATGTAAAAATAGTATATGTTATAATACTTCCTTTGTGTTAATAAAAAATATGAATTGTGAAATAATTTTAGGAACACCATTTTTAACCTTATTATATCCTTTCCAGATAAATGAAAAAAGTTTAATAACAGAAGTTTCAGAGAAATCGGTAATATTTGAATTTATAAATAACCTTAGACAAAGAGAATTAAATCTAGTAAAAACTTCTTCAATAAGTCTTATTAAAAATAAAACTAAACAGATAAATATGCTAAATAGGGAAGTTCAGTTTAAAAGAATAGAAGAACAATTAACAAGTAAAATAATCCAAGATAAGAAGAATCAATTAATAGAAAAAATAAAACAAGAAATTTGTGAAAGAATGGTATTGTTTAAGGATAGGATACCCAAATGATATATGACAACTTATTCTTTTGAAGTAGGAGAAACTCTCTATTTAAGAATATCACTATATCCTAATTCAGATGCATTTGTTTCTACAATCAAGAAAGCTGAAGGATATGGGATACCTAGACACGGGAGTTTCTTAGTTATTTGTTAATATGGAGGGATTTTTCTAAATCTTTCATATAATGGAGCACATTTAATCCTAATATTTGGTATAAAATCTTCTATATAATTAATATATCCTAAAAATCTTTGTAATTGTTTTTTATCTTTAATTTCATCTGAAATTTTTTTTGTAAATTCTATCAACCTTTAGATTGGTATAATAGTTTTCTGATATATTTCATATCCTAAAAATCTAATTTTAGTTTCAAATATTTTTATTTTTCTTTCTGAAACTACTAACCCATTTTCTTTTATTATTTCTAAGAATTTTTCTAAATGTTCTATGTGTTAATTAATATTTTTTGAATATACCAATATATCATCTAAATAAACTATAGTAAAATCTGAATACTTATAAAATATATCATTCATTATATTTTGGTATTCACTAGGAGCATTTTTTAATCCTTGATGCATCACATTCCATTCATAATGCCCAAAAGGTACTAGAAAAGTAGTTTTATAATTATCTTCCTCCCTTACCGAAATTTAATAATATCCTGACTTCATATCAAATTTGGAAAAAATAGAGGAACAATTTAATCTTTTAATTAAATCAGTTTTATTAGGTAAAGGGTTTCTTATCCATTTTAAAACTTTATTAAGAGGTTTATAATTAATAACTAATCTTGGAGCCCCTCTCTCTACCTCGGAAGCTTTCATTACATAGAATCCTAAACAACTCCAAGGAGATTTAAAAGGTCTAATTAATCCTTTTTTTAAATATTCATTTTTTTACCGTAATCTAAATATTGTTGATTCATCTGAATAGGTCTGGCTTTGGTACTAATATCTTTTTCATTAAAATTATCAATATAAGATAAGCTTATTTTATATTTCTTTCTATGCCAAAAAGCTATTGGATTTGTTTCACAAATTTCTTGTTTTATATTTTCTATTAATTGATTCTTCTTATCTTGGATTATTTTCCTTGTTAATTGTTCTTCTATTCTTTTAAACTGAACTTCCCTATTTAGCGTTGTTTAGTTTTATTTTTAATAAGACTTATTGAAAAAGTTTTTACTAGATTTAATTCTCTTTGTCTTGGGGTATTTATAAATTCAAATATTACTGATTTCCCTAAAACTTTTGTTATTAAACCTTTTTCATTTACCTGGAAAGGATATAATAAGGCTAAAAATGATGTTCCTAAAATTATTTCACAATTTATATTTTTTATTAGCACAAAGGAAGTATTATAACATATACCATTTTTACATATTTTTGCATCTGATAATTTATATTTAATATTCATTTTTGACCCATTCGCACTAGATATATTTTCAACAGATTTCTCATAATAGTTAGTAGGTATTAGTCCTTCCTGTATACAGTTTACATCTGCACCTGAATCTACTAATGCTATAAATTTAAAATTTTCTTCTTTAATTATTAAGGTTATCTCACAATGCCATTTATGTGTAATAATTAAACTTAATAAATTGATAAAATTTTCTTCTTTTTCTTTTTCTTTAGTATCACAACTTGAGGTACTAGCTATTGTATCTTTTTGAGATCTTATAATATTATTACCTTCTAACTCTAAAATCCTATATTCTAAAGTTATATCATTTTTCTTTAATTATCTTATTTCTTGTTTAAGAATTTTAATTTCTTCTTGAAGATCTTTTAAAGTAACTTGCTTATTTGGTAAAAATCTATTATAAATTTCTTTCATATCTACTCCTCTAATTGGTTCTCGATTTATTTGATCTTTTCTTATTAATTCATTAATTTGAGCTATAAATTCTTCTCTGATAGATGAATCTTTTAGTCTTCCTATTATATTAATTAAGGCTTCAGTTTGGTCTCTTGTTAACATATTAATAGTTTTACAATCTTTACATGTACATATTTATGGACCTAAACAACAATTATTTTCATCTGAACTACTAGATGTATTACTACTGGTTTCCTCATCTAATTGATATATTATATTTTCTTCAGATTCTGATTCTAATTCTGATTCTGTAGAGGATCTTCTGGTTCTGAATTTAAAACAATCTTCATCAATTCCTGCTTAGTATTCTCATCTATTTCTAACTCATTAACTCTTTGTTGAACTATACATTTATTTGCAAAATGCCCTGGTTTTCCACATTTCCAACAAACATTTTTCTTTTTAAAACTATTTGTCTTTTTATAATTCTTCCTTTAAGGTTTTTTATAATTTTATTATTATATTGTTGGTTTTCATATTTATTTTTAGTTCCTTTATAATATTTTTTCTTAGAATAATTTCTATTTTCTTTTATAAACTTATTTTTCTTTCTGTTTTGCGCACTAGGTGCTTTAACTATTTCTATACCATATTGATGACAAAAAGTTCCTAATTCTTTCCTATTTGTTAAACTTTCCTTTCTCATTTTATTCTGAAGCTTAAAATCAGTACAAACCTGTATTCCTATTTCTACTATAATATTATGGATTTGTCAATATTATGGATTTGTCCAAAAGTTAATTTTTCATAAGGTACAGGAGTTTGGAAATGTCTTTCTAAATTTATTCTCACTTTTTCTGCAAAAAGTTTAGGTAATTCTGGTATAAATTTTTCTTTCCAGTATCCCGCATATCCATCTTCTCTTAAGGTTATTTTTGAAAAAAAAATGTATCTTTATACCATCTATAATCAAACATTGTTAGACAATATAACTTATTTAATTGACTAGCTATCCTTTCTTTAAATATATTAGGATCTTCTATAAAATTTTGTATTATAGTAAAAATTAGAGTTGCTACATCATCTTGTTCTTGGGTTTCCTGTTTTATGCTATTTAATATCATATTTCTATCTTCATCTGTACATAAATTATCCCACCACCCTTTTAATTGTCCTGTAACTCCCTGTATTATTGCCACTCGCTACCGTTGTATTCCTATCTGTTATCCCCTTAGTAAAGGCATTTATCTGAATAACTGGACTGAAAACCATAGCTCTTTGCCACCTTGGCAAACTTAAGATGGCACATATTAGGTGCTTGTTTAAGACCATACAAATATTTGTTCAATTTACAAACTTTTTCCTCAAGGTCTTTCATGACATACGCTTGAGGCTATTCCATGTAGATTTCTTCATTTAACTCTCCATTTAAGAAAGTTATCTTTACATCCATTTGATGCACTACAAAGTGTTCAATAGATGCCAAAGCAAGAAGAATTCTTATAGTTGACAGATGACATACAGGTGAATAAATGTCAAAAAAGTCTATTCCACTTTGTTGTTTAAAGCCTTTAGCTACTAAATGTGCTTTATATATAGCTATTGATCCGTCACAATTTGTTGAACCCTATTTAAAGAACCTACATAAGAGTTGTTAAAGGGACATGCATAAAAAGAGTTAGTGGGATCATAATATGCATTTTTATCTTGCTGCTTCCAGCCATAAGAACATGGACCATTTTTGTAGCCTTGGTAATTTCCATGGAAGTTCTGTTGAGGTCTGGTCTGATTTTGCATATAATAAGCCTGCTCTTCTTGTTGGCAATCACCATTTAGTTGAGGAAGTTGGCCTATTTGTTTGGTTAAGGCCTCTATTTGTTGAGTCAAGAGCTTATTCTGAGCTACAATTGCATTTTGAGTATCTAGCTCCATTATACCTTTCCTTTGAATCGGAGATCTATCATGATGAGATTGGTAATCACTGGCTGCTATAGAGTCAATGATGATACTTGCTTCTTCCGGGCTCTTTGACATCATCGTACCTCCAGCTGAGGCATCAAGAATCATCTTGGTTTGGGGTCTCAAACCACTGTAGAAAATATGCAACTGTGCAATATCACCAAAGTTATGGTTTGGACACCTACGCAGTAAAGATTTGAATCTCTCCCATGTTTCATAGAGAGGTTCATTATACCCTTGGGAAAAAGTAGCAATTGCTGACTTTGCATTTATGAATCTAGATGGAGGAAAGAATCTGGCAATAAATTTCTCCTCCACTTCTTCCCAAGTGCTAAGACTTTTATTAGGTTGGGATTGAAGCCATACCTTTGCCTTACCTGTCAAGGAGAATGGAAAAGCTCTAAGATAGATAGCCTCAATATCTGCATCAGAGGTTCCCATGGTACTGCACAGCTCCATGAAGGTGGACAAATGAGTGTATGGATCTTCATAATCTAGTCCGGCAAAAGGATGTGATCCAATCAAACTGAGCAATGCGGGCTTTAATTCCACAACCTTCTTACTGAAAGGAGGAATGACTATGCTATTGTAATGTTTTGATCCTTGTTGATACGCATAATCACCCAGAGTCCTCCTTTGTGGTCTATTTTCCTCTCCCCCTCTATCAGCCATATTTAGAAATTGCTTTTGTAGGTGAAGTAGAAAAATAGAAGAAATTTCTCTCGGTAACTTTTTGGCTGTTTGTTTTTCCTTTGGTAATTTTCTAAATTAAAATATCGATGTAACTGCAAGAAATCTACCTCAAAAAGGAAAAAGGACAAACTTTGCAATAATTTGTAAGTACCGAGGTTAGGAAAAAATAAAGCACAAAAAAAATTTATACAAAAGTAAAAATAACAGAAGCAAAATAAAAAATCCTATTCAACTGAGAAATTAAATTTTGAAAGAACTGAGCGAGCGACTCAAGTCCCCGGCAATGGCGCCAGAAACTTGTTAGACTTTTGGCAAGCATACCAATTGTCGTTGTAAGTTACAAAATTTATAAAAGTTCGTCTCCACAGGGACTTGAGCTTACTCAGTTAATCCAAATAGAATTAAACAGTTTAATAGTTATGTACAACGAGTATGGTCAAAGTTTTGATGGTTTTACGGAAATAAAGAAAAATTACAAAAGATTACGGAAGCTAATAAAACGATTTTAACTAAAGAA
>PYAF01002676.1:139557-154945 GCA_007407185.1 Glycine tomentella | reverse complement strand
CGCATTTGAGAATCCTAAGAATATTTATCAAATATCGATGTCTCGCATATGAAATAAATATCCCAGCGTTACGATTATATTCGCGTGTTTATTTGCAATCTAAACGTTATGCTCTATGTCTAGCAACGTAACGTAAAGAGTAAATTTATTCATTTCGAACTCTAAGATTACTTCTCAGTCTCACTTCGAGTTTAAGTTCATGATATTAGTGATCAAGTAATATCAAGCGTTAAGTACGGAATAAATTTACCAATAATAAATAGAAAGACTTATGCAAAAATAAATATCAAAAGAAATACTAGAAGGGTAAGAAGATTACATCCAATCCTTGAGAAAAGCTAGCCAAGCATAAGCAGAACCTCCTTAGAAGAAGAATTGATGAAGGGCCCCATCACCGCTTCTTTCCGGCAGAGTCTCCACACTAAATCTCACTTCTCTCACTATTCTAACCTACCTAATACTAATATTTAAGAGCCTAAACTAAGAAAAAGCTTGAGAAACAAAGAGAAGAGAGAAATGGAGTTTGGAAGGGATGCTAGATGTGTTGGGGTGCATGGGTATTTATAGGGGGTGTCTGGCCGACTTTGGTCGCCCAAACGACCATTTTTGCCTATGTTTGGTCGCTTGGGCGAGTTAATTACAACTTGCAGCCCATTTGGCCCACTTGGATGTCTATTTGCAGCCGTCAGCTCGCCCAGGCGACCAAAATACACTATATTCACTCGCCTGGGCGAGTTAAAGTGTTTCCAGAAGGGTTTTTGGGCCTGATTTTGCTTTCTGCACCCCCAGTTTTGCTGTTCTGAGTCATTTTTGGGTCTGGTTTGCTTTCTGCACCTCCCAGGTCTGCTTCTTTTAGTCATTTTTGCTTGCTTTAATTTTACGGAAGCTCCGGAATGTCATGAATGCTAGCAAAATAAAAAGGAAAGTTGGATGAATCTTCGAGAAACATAAATGCTAAGTACTCAACATAAACTAACTATATTAGGGCAAATTTTTATAAATATTCTTAGTTAAAACACAAGATAAGTGCCTTAAATGTAATCTGAATTTCACTAAGATATGGCACTTATCACAATTCAGTTTCTTCTTTAATACCCACTTACAGCCTATAGCCTTAGCCCCTTTTGGCAAATTGACTAGCTGCCAAGTGTGATTCTGTAGCAAAGAACTCATTTCATCATCTATGTCTTCTGCCCACAATAAGGATTCCTTAGATCTCATTGCTTCTTGATAGGAGAATGGATCACCCTCTATATGGTAAGTGACAAAATCCTCACCAAACCTTTTAGAAACTTTATCTCTTGTAGATTTTCTAACTGGGATTGGTTCAATAGCCAGTTGTGTGAGATTAGTGTCAGAAGAATAAGTTATAGATTCTACAGGAGATTCTGAAATCATATTTGTAGATCCAAAAACCTTCAAGTCAAGATTGCTAACAAACTTGTACTCAAGGAATTCTGCATCTCTAGGTTCTATCACTGTAATAGTAAATAGATCCAAAAATCTGTTTGCAACACTATTTTCTGCATTACCTAAATATACAGAAGTAGTGGTTCTAGGTCCCACCTTAGGCCTTTTAGGATCTTGTATCCTTACATAGGCAACACAACCCCAAGTTTTAAGGGTATCATATCTACAAGGACGTTTGTGCCATATCTCATAAGGTGTCTTAGACAATTTAGAGTGCGATAACTTGTTTAAGATGTGATTAGCAGTTAAAATAGCTTCTCCCTAATAGAAGAAAGGCATGTCAGTTATAAGTAACATAGAATTTAGCATTTCAATTAAAGTTATATTCTTACGCTCTGCAACACCATTTGATTGGGGTGAGTAAGGAGCAGTGATTTCAAGTATTATGTCTTCCAAAGCACAAAATTCTTTGAACCCAGTCATTATATATTCTCCTCCTCTATCACTCCTAAACCTCTTAATTTTCAAATTAAGTTGATTTTCAACTCTAGATTTAAAAATCTTAAACTTCTCAAAAGCCTCATCTTTCGATTTCAACAAATAAACATGATAGTATCTAGAGAAATCATCTATGAAAGTGATTAGTTACTTCCGATCCCCTCTAGTGATATAGTTTTTAAAGTCACAAAGATCAGAAGTATAAGCTCAAGAAGTGTTGTGCTTTTAGAAACTGACTTAAAAGGTTATCTAGTGATCTTAGTCTGTGCATACACTTCACACTTGTCAAATCGAATAGACGTATCTAATGGATTGTTGTGAGTTTTAGATAAATGTTGTATTTTCCTAAAGTTCACATGTCCAAGTCTATTATGTAATAATTTTGGGTCAATCAAAGTAGAACTAACATGGTTTATGCTATCAATATCTAAACTCAATCTATACATGTCATTGATCATAAATGCACAACCAAAGTAGCATGAGTTAACAGATAAAGTTACTCTACCATTCATAGTTGAAAAAGACATACCAGCTTTATCAAGTATACTCATAGATATTAAATTCTTTTAAGTAAAGGTACTACTTTAACATGTTTCAAAGTTAGTAACTTACCTGAAGAAAGCACCAAATTAGCAGTTTTAGCATGAGTCACCCCTGCCTCACTACCATTACAATTTTCTACGATATCTTTCACTTCTATGATCTCAATTAATAAAATCTCATCATTTGTTGTATGACATATAGCACCACTATCCAACCACCACTAAGAAGAGACACTGGCCTTTCCATTATTCATCATTCCAATGAAGGCTTAAGGCTCAGATTCACTAATTAGCATATTAGCCTAATTTTATGGTGTGTTGTTTTTTGACATCTTTGGTAGCTTACACTCTGTTGCCCAGTGACCCCACTTTTCACAATTATGGCACTTGCCCTTTTTCTTCTTCTTGAAGACATTCTTTTTGGCCTCTAACTGTGAAGATGATTCACCTTTTGATGACTTAGACTTTTTCTGATATTTATAGGAATATGAAACTAAGTTGGCAACTGACTTTTGTTGTCCTACTTGTTCTAAACTCTTCCTACAAATGTTTTAATTTTCAATATGAATATATCTTTTTAATTTATCCAGTCCCATCTATTCTTTTAGTCTGTGCATGTCAGTCTTAAAAGAATTTCATCCAGCAGGTAGCTTACTCAAAACAATATCAACAAAGAGATTATCAAAAGATTTAAGCTTTATGATATCCTAGGAGTTATGTTTTGCCATTTTAATCAAAGTAAAAGAGTTAGAAAGAGTGCACCTTAAAATCCTCCAAAGTATACCAAATCTTCTAACTTTTCAAAACAGCTCTGTAGAGGTAAAAATTTGTTAAATTTGACCCCAAAAATAAGTCCAGAACGCCCAAAAACCTTGGGAACAATGAGTTTTGGTTGCCAGAGACTTGCTAAAAAATTGCCAAAAAGGTTCGGCGGAGAAGATGAACCAGTGACCGGAAAGTTCGCCGGAGAAGACGAACCAGTCGCTGGAGATTTTGCCAAAGAAGACGAAGTTGCTGGAAAGTTCGTCGGAGAAGATGAACCAGTCGCAGAAAAATTGTAGAAACTTCAAACAGCTATAGCTCCTTCGTTTGACATCCGTTTTTCACAAATGACCACTCAAAAAGATCGTCTCGATGAGTAGAACGAAACCCACAAGGTTTGAACTCATGAAATTGGCTGAAATTTCGATGAAGTTATCCCGATCAATCCTTCCGTCGAAACACTCAAAACTTCAAACGGCTGCAAGGTTTTCAATCTCAGATCCCGGTCAATCCTTCTATCAAAACATGAAAGTGATCACACCCTTGAGTTCCTCTTGATGAGATCTTCGAGACAATACCTTACTCGCTCAAATTCGATACATGAAGCTAATACTCCAAGGTTGTTGGAGATAAGAAGGTTTGAGAAAGATGGGTTTAGTGTTGGGTGCTTGAAGCTAATACTTCAAGTTAGCCGGAGAAGATGAACTAGTCGCCGAAAAGTTCGCCAAAGAAGATGAACCAATCGTCGAAGAGTTCGCCAAAGAAGACGAAGTTGCTGGAAAGTTCGTCGGAGAAGACGAACCAGTCGCCAAAAAATTGTAGAAACTTCAAACTGCTACAGCTCCTTCATTTGACATCCATTTTTCGCAAATGACCACTCAAAACGATCATCTCGATGAGTAGAACAAAACCCACAAGGTTTCAACTCGCGAAATTGGCTGAAATTTCTAGGAAGTGATCCTGGTCAATCTTTCCG
This sequence comes from Glycine tomentella, assembly GCA_007407185.1. Taxonomy (NCBI): domain Eukaryota; kingdom Viridiplantae; phylum Streptophyta; class Magnoliopsida; order Fabales; family Fabaceae; genus Glycine; species Glycine tomentella. The sequence goes on along the minus strand of PYAF01002676.1, from coordinate 150,757 downwards.
TTGAAACACTCAAAACTTCAAACGGCTGCAAGGTTTTCAATCTCAAATCCCGGTCAATCCTTCTGTCAAAACACGAAAGTGATCATACCCTTGAGTTCCTCTCAATGAAATCTTCGAAACAACACCTTACTCGCTTAAATCCGATACACGAAGCTAATACTTCAAGATTATTGGAGGTAAGGAGGTTTGAGAAAAAAAGGTTTAGTGTTGGGTGCTTGAAGTATTACACCAAGAGGCATCAGATTTGGAATGTTCAACAATGTTACCTTAAGCTTAGGGAAAACCCTAGTAATATAGTAAGCTATTAGGCTCCAGCCCATATGGACCCAGATAACCATACAATAACCTATTGAGCTTGTATGTGAATATATTATTATTTAATATATATATATATATATATATATATATGTAACATATATATTCAACACTTATGTCTCCTGCCGACAATTTTTATTGGCTATTGATCTGTGCTCCTTTATCCTGAAAATCTTGCTTTATTCTGAGAATTATGCCTTGGTGAAATAGTCTAGCATATCTCTATTCTTTTGAAAAGGATTTGTACTAGAACTACTTCCTTCATCTTTTATTATTTTTCGCTCGCTGCTATTTATTGATCTCATCCTTTGAAGTCTTTCTTCAAATTCTTCTTGGGAAGTTGTTGTAGACAATTCTGCCATTATATGACTCTTCTGTGCTAAAAACAAGGGGATAATATATAATACCATTCCATTGCACAATATTAAGCCGAAATAGTTTAATGAATTAATAGCTTTAGTTTTTTTTATTTAATTTTAAAATTTGATATTTCTATTTTTACAAATTATAATTTATAAATATAATAAATAAATAAATGCATAATAATCCATTGATAAATACATAAATTCAAATGTTTATTAAAATCTAATATTTTTCTCCTAATACCTAATAATAAATGTGTATTTAAAAGTCACTTTCTATTAAATGTTATACTCATAAATTAAGAATAGAATAACTAAAATCTTTTCTAAAGTGTCCTTTTACTAGGCAGGAAAAAATACACTAAAACTTCCTTACTTTATATTATAAATTCTATTTTGATATTTTGAAATTTTTATTTAAAAATAAAATTCATAAATATAATAATTAAATGTATGACACTTAACTAACAAATACAAAATTAAAATATTCATTAATGTCACCATCACAACTCATTATCATTCTCCTTATACCTAATTATAATGAATGTACATTTAAATTAACTTTATATTAAATATCACTAATTAATATAATATAATTTTTTAATTAAATAAATAAATATAATGACTGCTATTTAAGTTGGTTCTTGCAACAACTGCATGGATTAGCATTTTGCTAGCTTATTAATGTTTTTCAGATTGTTGAATGCAATGCTCTTCCAACTTTGATTCTAATGCTACGTTCTGAAGATGTTGGTGTTCATTATGAAATAGTATGGGTAATGAAAGTTGGGGTTTTTGTATCTTGCATGTATTAAATTAAACAGATACAACTAACAGTCATACAATATATATATATATATATATATATATTATTTTCATTACACTGCAAGTTCTATGAATAATGAAACATGGCTGATATTAAAAGTTAATTTAAGTTATAAGAATGAAATTCTAAATCTAATTGAAAAAAAATATTTATCTTAATAATATACATCTATGTTTTATTTTGAATATTATATACTTGAAAATAACTTTCAATTTCCATATGAATCCTTACTTGGAAATTTATTTTGAATATTAAGCTCAGTCCTTTGAATTCTCCTGTGTCCTTGTGAATTCTCCTGACTACACATTTATAATGTACAAGGATAGATTTGCTTGGTGTTTGTGCTTTGAGCTTATCTTATATGTGATGTTGCCTTATTTTATGTGCTACATGTTCTACTTATGGAAGTAACTCTCAAAATTTAATTTGAGGCTCCACTAATTGCACTATTTAAGGTTGCTACATGTGTTGGGTTGTTTTCTTGCTTATGAAATTCATACGGTGTGGTTTGTGTAATATTGTTTTTTTTCTTCCTATAATCACTTTCATGAGTTTTTATTTTCTTTTTCTTTTTTTAACCATAGTTTGCACTTGTATTGCATTTTTACTCCAACGATGATCTATATATTGTAATATATATATTTACACTAATGCATAATGATGATGTTGTTGTTGTTGTTGTTGTTGTTGTCGTCGTCGTCGTCGTCGAAAACAATCGTCTTAGAATCCTCTATTTTTTTATTCAATAAAAGACATTCTAAAACGGTTTTTGCTAAAAAATCGTCTTCAAATCCTCTATCTTTTTTTATTAAAAAAAATTTTAAGACAATTATCTGGAAAACCGTCTTAGAAATTATACTTCTAAGACGATTTTTGATAAATAAAAAAAAAACGTCTTCAAATCCTCTATTTTTTTATTCCAAAAAAGACATTCTAAGACGGTTATCTGGAAAACCGTCTTAGAAAGTATATTTCTAAGACGGTTGTAGCATATAACCATCTTAGAATGTGACGTTCTAAGACAGTTGTTATCTATAATCGTCTTAAAATGCTGTAAAACATTAAAAATAAAAATAATTTAAAGACGAATTCTAAGACGGTTCAATAACCATCGTAGAATGTCTTACCTTTCAATGACGTAGAAAGTGTTGTTTGTAGTGGAATCCTGTTTTTCACTAATACTATTAAAGGAGAAATAAGAAAATATTAGTTTACTAAAAATGAAAACATAACCAAAATTGACCAATCTAATATTGTCACAAACACGCTTGCATCGTGCAACTTACCCAACTTAAAGTTGTAGTGTTGTACTTTCCTTACTTGACCTATTTCATCATGTTAGCGCCTATAAACACAAACACAACATCACATGTTTGCATGCATCATTTCCACACCTCAGAAGAGAGAGAAAAAACAACACAACACAACAAAAAATACACACACATTAACCTCTTCAACAACAAAAAGCCAACATCATCAAAATTGCTACACGTGTGATCTCTCCGAGATTAATCCTCAAGAACATCCATTTAGGCATGGCAGCGGGACCCGAACCCGTGGTACCCGCCTGAATCCGCCTCGATTTTACGGAAAAAAATTGAGTTTATCGAGTTCGGGTTCGGGTTTTTCCTAATAGCGAAAAGCGGGGGCAAGGGCTAGTATGGAATTACTGATCAGGGAGTGGGGAAAAACCCGACCCCAGCGGGGGCGGCGATGGGTATGGGTTTTAAAACTCAACGAGGATCGGAGGCGGGGTCAAGGAGCGATTTTTGAGTCGGGGACGAGGATGGGGAATGCAATACCCGCCCCCGCCCCGCCCCGTTGCCATACCTACATCCATTACAACACCACAACAAAGTAGCTGATCAACGCCGCCCACAACAAAGCTCCACACAAAGCAATTGTTCCGGTTGGTGTCAACAAGACAATTGCTCCGGTCCTCCGCCATGCAGCACACAATGGCTATGGGGTCCATGGTGATCCTGGGAACTGGGTGATGAAGTCCATGGTGTTCCAGAATGGAGTGTTGAGGGACCTGATGATGGCCACCAAGCACAAGATGTTCTACGCACACTTGTGCGCCGGTGAGGATCTTGCCGCTGGGAGGAGAAGCATACGGGCGCTAAGAGATGCTGGGTTGCGTGCCATGCTGGTATATGGCGTGGAAGAAGCACACGACAATGAGGGGTGTGACCGGAACCTTCACATTGTGATGTTAGCAAATCGCTTCCACCATCCTCTGTAAGTGCCTTCACTTTAATTTTCCCTAATCTCCCACATGAACAAGAGAGAAAGATAAGGTTTTGATGGGACTCACCTAATTAATGTGAGTCCCACAGAAACCATGTCTTTCTCAAAGACTCCCCTGAAAGATGAGTGAGTCTCACCTGAATCATGTGTCATTCTCTTTTTATGGAGAAATATGATTCAAAACTATCATATATATTTATGATTTTATTAATCTTCACATGACACTTAATCGAGTTTTATAACTCTTGTAAATTAAAAACCGGATATGGTATATATCACGTGAAGATTTGGCTACGTAATAATTATCGACCATGCAATAATTTTGCATCATCTATTTTTTCAAGTTTATTTTTATTACATTCATGGTATATATGCTCTTTAGTTTGTATTTATTTTACAACTGTTTTTGTATCTTTACTTTCTTTTAATGACATGCCAGGTTATAATTTTGAAATGCATGAATAAAATCAAATGTAATAGAAAAAAAGAGTGTGTGACGCTCATTTTCTTTTCTCCCCACTTTTCTATTAGTTGAAAATGAGTCAAGGTTGAGTAGTGTGTTCTATTATCATTTTATTTTTTTCATTCTGCTGGTAAGCCATGAGGTTTATGTATTTTTCATCTGTTTTTCCTTGTGCCTGTAGTGTTTAACATAATGAGGCTGATTTAATTTTTTATGTGATAGGTGAGCTTTGTCATTGTGAAAATCACTGCAATATGCCCCATGGCATTGCTAGAAAAAGTTGGTGACCTTCTAAGATGGCAACAAAGAGATCCTTCATTCATTTTTCCCTGGAAGCAAGATTCCCTCCCAATTTTTGCCGAATCTAGCTGTTTGTACCACACACAGAAAAGACCAGAGCCTCTAAGCCCACAAGAAGAGAATGATCTTCAACTTGCCAACCAGAGACTCATTGAGCTTTGTCAAAAATGTGAGAAAGCCAACATGCCTTTGTTGGTTGATGCTGAACATACCACGGTTCAGCCAACTATCGATTACTTCACATACTATTATGTCATCATGCACAACAAGGGTGACAACCCAACTGTGTTTGGAACCGTTCAGACTTACTTGAAAGATTCCAAAGGAGAGGTTGTTGCTGACAACAAAGGCAGCAGAGAAAATGGGAGTTCCAATGGGATTCAAATTGGTGAGGGGTGCTTACATGTCCGCAGAGAGTAAACTGGCTGAGTCTTTGGGGTGTGCATCCCCAATTCACAATACCATTCTGGAGACACACAATTGCTTCAATGACTGCTCATCATTTATGCTTGAGAAGATTGTCAATGGACCTGGTTCAGTTGTTCTTGCAATTCACAACATTGAATCAAGTATTTACAATAATGGTCAATTCAAGTTATTCATTTTCTTATGATTTATAATAGTTTTATATGTAAAATTTTAAAACGAATCAGAAATCACTTTTAATATGACTTTGTTAAACTTATCGTAAATAATGATTATATGTAATTGAATGACAGTGTACTTAGTGAATTGGCATTGACTATTTACTCTTTATAATCTAAGAAAACTCCCCATATATATATATATATATATATATATATATATATATATTATATGATGTGATAACGTGTAGGCAAATTGGCTACGGCAGAAGCACTTGAATTGGGGATTGAAAAGGTGAACCACAAGCTAGAATTTGCTCAACTATATGGAATGTCAGAGGCACTTTCCTTTGGTTTGAGCAATGCAGGGTTTCAGATTAGCAAGTATATAACATTTGAGCCTGTAGAAATGGTTATGCCTTACCTTCTGAGAAGGGTTGAAGAGAATAGAGGACTCTTGGCTGCTTCAGGCTTTGATAAGGCAACTGATGAGGTAAGCTAAAAAATTTATTCATTAACCTCTTAAGCTGTGACATAGGAAATATTTGCTTAATGTGATGTTATGCTAAGAATTTTAATGTCTTCATGTACAAAAAGGAGTTGGGAAGGAGACTAAAAGCTACAATGTTCGAAATTAGCCATGAAGCAGGATTCGTTGACTTTTGTACCGATTGGAGAGTTTTTGTAATCTAATGCAATCAATGAAATTAAAATCTGCTTTGTTATGGAATTTTTGTTGGAAATGTTGAGCTATGAGCGTGTGCATAAATTGGGAAAGTGTAAAAATAAAAAGAAAGTAATAATAATTTTTTAGACGTGGGATGGCCAAGTTTCTCAATTTAGAATCAACTAATCAAGTTGGTTTGGTTCATTTAACTTTTATACAAACACCCCGCGTTCAAAGACTTCAATTTGATGCGTACTGAATAATGTTACAAACACCCCTAAAGTAATGTCTTTTTCATTATTTATTTTTCAGATAAACATGCTATAAAAAATTACTTAAGGGGTCATTTTATAACTTTCAATAAATAAGGAGCTTTCAATAATTTTTAAGACGTTGGATGGCCAAGTTTCTCAATTTAGAATCAACTAATCAAGTTGGTTTGAATAGATACCTTGCTTAGCCTTTCCAAACTCAAATTTTCCATTGAATAATAAAAAGGGAAATGGAAGAAATTCTGATGCAATCCAATATTATTGAAAAATTGAGCAAACATTCAATATGAGCAATATTCATGAATATATGCAATATATGCAGCAACGTATTAATTAAACCAGGTAGCTGCATGGACAAACCATAACCGAATATTACTGAAGACCACCATAAAATGGGTCATCTCAGTGATCAGAAGCAAAACCTGATGAAAAACATTCATAAGCTGCACCACCGTAAGCAATACAAACCAAATCTCTCAAAATGGCCTAGTGGGTTTGGAAGAGGATGAGGTTTTGGATTTTGCTAAGTCAACTAGATCTTTAAAAAGGACATCTTCTGTCTTCTCTTGTTTGGTTGGAGTAGACGAATTCAGAGACAGATTCTGGGTTTGTGCCAACAAGCTGTCATCTGTGGAACTGAACCCAGAGCTTGAATGGGGCACACCTTGTTGCTCAAAAAACTGCTGTCCCTGATTATAGCTTGAAGGGGGCGGCGGAAGGAAGCCTGGAGATTGTGTTTCCAAGGGAGATGGACGAAGACTTTCTGAGGATTTATTGATGGGAGATGGTTCATCATACACAGGCTGTTTGCTTAAAATTCGCAATGGAGTACTTGGGGAATAAGGTGGAGAGGAAGACAGTGTTGCAGCGGTTGAGGCAGGATTATTAGGGCTAGAATGAAGGGGCACCGCATATGAAGTTGGTTCAGAGTGTTCATGGGATGCTTCTGTTTTGTATGCATCACCACTTAGATAGTCAATCATACCAGCATCTATGAAGATTGGTTTCTTTGGCGCTGGTGGTGGAGGAAGAATTGGGTTTACTCTCACGGGTTCTGCCTTGGCATTGACTGGTTTCCATTTCTGTGCATTCGTATCTCGTGAGGACCTGAACTCATGGTATATAAACAAGTAATCACAAAGACTAAATTGAAAAAATAAAATGGAAAATGAAGACAGCAAGGGATATATATCAACCAGTGTATCAACTATCAAATGAATCATGCCTTAGACAGGTAATCAACATGCTCCGATATAACTGAATCCACTAAGAGAACGAAACTAGCAAGGAGTTCAATAAAATGCAGCAATTTTTAGGTCACCTATGGGCTAGCTGGGCAAAATCATCGTCCGACTCATCCCCTTCATTGGTTACATTAACAAGCGGCAGAATTGATGTTTCTGTTCCCCTTGTGCCTGTATCTGGAGTTCCTTTTACAATATTGTCATGTTGACAAAGCACTCGCTGAAGACTGTCATTCAGTGCCAATCCCTGACCTAAAAGCTGGTCATCCCTGAAAGAGAAGCAAACTGTTGAGATTGAAGGACATAACTGAAAAACTGTGTATTTCTCTTCTTATTCGTTGACTCAAAGACTGTGCGTGTATATATAAAGCTAATAAAAATGAAAAGACTAATCAAAATCTAATTTAAATCTTAGATGTAATCCTACTATATAAAATAAAAGTTTCCTACTTTCTTAGAAATAAGCTAACATATCTCTTAATCTCTACCATATGATAAACAGAATCATATCTTAATATCTACCATAGTATAACAGAATCATATCTTATTATATCTCCTAAATCTCTATCATATCTTAACATTCTCCCTCAAGCTGGAGCATACAAATAAAATGTTCCAAGCTTGGAACATAACTGAATCATCAGAAACAGAAAACATCTCCAAGGTAGAGGACTCCGGTGTGAAGAGTACGACACCAAAAACTGAAGATTAACTGAAGATTCTTCTTCTAACTCAAATGTTGCAGGGGATCAGACATAAACCCATGACAACAATGCAAGGACATTAGAGACTCAGATATCAGCACAATAGGACTTGAAACAAGCAGAGGAATTGCCAAAGAGTCACAGCTTCCAACACTCCCCCTCAAGCTAAAGCTAACTATGATTTTAGCTTGTTACGATACATTACCATTCAAACTGAACTGATTAGACTGTGGCTGAAAACAGTTGGGATAAAATGATGTCCATGACAACAATGGATGGGACTAGTAAGCAGTTGCCAAAAAAGATGGTTCTTGACCAGATCAACCCCAAGGACTGTAATTGAGTCAATACTTAGGACAATGCCAGTGCATTTGGGACAGACAGACAAGGACAGACCAATCATATGACCAAAGTTCTACTTTCCAAATGCAATAGGCAAAAGCTTAACCATGAAGAATCCACACTCACAACAAGCACCAAAACACCTCCACGTGATAGAGTGTAACCGATTCCTGCTGCTATCACCATTGTTCTATCGCTTTATCTCTAACAAAAAGAATTTGAGAAGTAATCAAACACAATGGATCTGAGATCAAACACAACAAGACGAATCTCAGATTGAAACTCCAAATCGAAGAAACAAAATACGAAGCTATAAAAATCTGAGAAAAGGATAGAGATTTGTTTGTGTTTTTCTTTTTTAAGAGAAATTGCTAAAAGAATAATGGAATCAAAAGCGAAGAAGAAAAGACTCTCATGACAGAAGAAGAAACTGAATTAGCGGGAAAAAGACTTGGAGGGAGAAGAAAATAAAAATTGATAAAGATCGAAGAAAAACTCTCTCATGGCAGTGGTAGATAATTTTGTTCATGGAAGATGTCATGGCTCTGATACCATATTGAGATTGAAGGACATAGCTGAAAAACTGTGTATTTCTCTTCCTGTTCATTGACTCAAAGATTGTGCGTATATATAGATACAAAAAAGATAAGCTAGTGAAAGACTAATCAAAATCTAACCCAAATCTTAGAGATATAATCCTACTAGATAAGATAAAAGTTTCCTACTTTCCTAGAAATAATCTAAGATATCTCTTAATCTATACCATATCATAAACAGAATCATATCTTAATCTCTACCATATTATAACAAAATCATATCTTGTTATATCTCCTAAATCTCTATCATATCATATCTTAACACAAACATTACAGCCATTCTTCTTAATTACACAGACAAATTGGACTTGGTCATCTTAAAGAATATTCTTACAAAGTCTCATTTACAAGAAGCATAACACGCTTTTGGTATGAATGACACTGGTCAACAAGATCAGCAATCACCTCCTGGTTCTCAACCTGCATATTTTGTCCAGAATATTAATAAACAAATTAGTATTGACTACTTGCCATAACTGCTTTGTGCTGGACAAAAGTCAAAGCATGCAAAATTTGAAGCTCGTAGCATTCTCACCTAAAAGACATTTTATAGTAATCCAAAATTTGAAAGATGCAAACTTCCTAAACACTTAAAATTAGAATCTGGCTAATACTCTAGCATTAACTGGTTTACTTTCAATTTCAGCAAATGCAACAAATCCTCATTCATATGTTGGGGTTGGCTTTGATGATCAATCATGCCATTAGGGGCTTATTTCAATTTGCTAAACTGGGATACATCACATATCCAATCTTTCAAACTCCACAGTAATATACTAATACACAAGTAGCAGAATATTACATCATGCATACATTTAGGAAACCACTAATCATCAAGGTGTCTGTTAGATTTAGAGGATTAAACACACAAAATGGTAGTGGAATGTCACTAGTGACAACTGATTGCCACTAGCTTTAAGTGTTAGTTTGGTAGGGAAGTTCTATTATGTATTCTAATTGTGTAATAGAGTGAAGAGGGGAGAGAGATTATAGGAAAGAATTATATAGAGAATGGAGTACAGGACAACTCAAATTCCCTGGGATTTTTAAATTTAAGTCAATTCCACTGTAAATCCATCATACAGATTACTAATTGAGTAATTGATATCACACTAATATCAGTAGCTGCAGTGAATAAATACAGTATATACACAGATCTCTCTTTGAGATACGATCTAGTTTCTGTCACGTACTAAATGCATCAACTTCAAAATTCAAACATATATTTTGATAAACAATAATAACTGAATAAAAGTTCCAGAATGAAGGTAGCCAGAGAGTAGACAAGGACAACAACAACATAAAAAAATTACATCACCTCAGGATTTTTAGGATCCAAGGCATTAACCATTTCGGTCAATACATCTGCTAGTCCTTGAGCATTCTGGATCTCTGGCAAACTGATTAAAAGAAAGTTTAGGGATAAACACCAATACAACTCAAGATGGTGAATCTTCACAGTTAGATACTAGTCTACGTCGATTATAATAAAACTATCCCCTAGTCCTATGCTTTCTTTTCTGAGAATAGACAGAAGTTATCAATGGAAGGCAATGACAATTTCATTATAATCACTCAAATATAAGCCAAATTTTAAAAGCATAACCATTATCCAAAATTTACAGGTACAAAAACTAAAAAAAGTAAAAAACAGCAAGCAAAGAATTAAGCGAGGAACAGAGAATAATGACACTGAATAATAGTCTATTATATTTATATAACAATGTGATATGTTAAGATGTGATACAAAATAGAAAAAACTAACGCCTATTAATAGTATACTATAACTAGATTCCTAATCCTAATTAAATATGAAAATAAATCATGAAATATAATAAAATATGGAAACAACTAAAAGTGATCATCAAAAATATGCTAGTGTTATATTGCTAAGATAAATAATGATACTGTGAGATGTTTTCTAGATATTCTAACACCTTTACATATAATTAGATTTATAAGAGGAGACACCAACTATGTTACTTTCATGCACATGTGAAATGTCTAAAACTAATAACACTATTAGCCACACAAAACAAACAAAGGATTACAACGGTACAAACATGAAGAGTACCTAAGGCCAGATGCATCTGACTGAAGAGAAGCCTGAATAGAAGCATCATCATATTCTGCAGCAGCAAGATGAACTAGCTGGGTTTGGGGAGGAGTGAAGAAAGGAACCCTATTCTCTTCTCGTGGGGGAAATTCAACTCCAGCAGACTGCCAATTATTAAAATTAATACATTACAGAAATTGAATATCAATGTTTTAGCTC
>PYAF01002676.1:116162-139457 GCA_007407185.1 Glycine tomentella | reverse complement strand
AAAAATACTGACAAAAAGAGACAGAAGCTGTATTTTGAAAAAATACTGACAAAAAGAGCCAAAAGTTGTATTTGGGGATTTTTACTGCTCAAACGCTTCTTAAGTATCTTTATTGCATCCTTTGCTTGCCTGCAAATTAAATCAGTTCAACATTGAATATGAGGAAAATGAAAAAGGAATCCCATGAGAAAAATTCAAATTAAGGGTTGAAGCAATTTTATACTTTGAGATCCAAAAACAAAAAAAAGGAAGATAAACTCAAAATAGGCTTAATCTCATATTTGGCCATCCTATTTCAACGAAGATTGATTTACCCAACAGCTTTCAAATTGATGCAATTATACCCCTCATCTATGGTTGGCGTGGCTCTATCTGTACTTAAGTAGGGGATTTAATTGTATCAACTCAGAAACTATTGGGATAACATTGTTGCAACTGATAAAGAATTGGCCAAGATCAAATATTAGGGAAACTTAGCAGACCAAAAGTGTAACAAAGCTTCCACTATATTACAAATTTTAGAATCATAACATGAAACCACACTGTTATTTGATAAGAACACTTATACTCACCGTCTCACCCACAGACAATTCTCCAGCCATAAAAATCTTAAGGGGAAAATATATATCAGTTATATTAGCACTGCCCAAGTTGTCAAGGTTAGAGTCAGAACTAGAATGTGTATGCCATCTTCACTTGCAAAATAAAAATCAAAACATGTACAAAGATCCTCAATATCATGATCAGAGGTATAACCAAGAGGAGAAGAGACCAACCTTGCAAGACATGATGATGGAGCACATAACTAAAAGTGACGAGAGGTTCATTTTTAAAACGTGATTCCTCAATTTGGTTTAAGACTAGAATTTAATATTAAATTTTATAATAATTTACATGTTTTATTATAATTAAGTTGTATTTTATATTTTATTAATTTATTATATTTGCATATTGTGTCGAATTGGATAATATTGTCATGTTTAGAAAAAGGACTTAAATATATTTTTCAAATCAATAATATATCCATTTTTTAGTTTATTACCTAAAAAATATTTTTTATTTTATTTTACTACATGACATTTCTAAACTTTTATTTTTGGTATTTATCGTTAGTCTTTATCTGTTAAGTGATGATGTTGTAAACTAACATAGTACTGCATGATATGTTAAGTGATGATGTGACAGACTAATAGAGTATCACATCATCACTTAACGAATTTAGTATACGGTAGATACCAAAAGAAGAAGTTTGAAAATGTTAGATAGTAAAAAAAAAGTTAATGAACTAAAATAGAAGTATATTATAGGTATGAAAAACATATTTAAGAAGAAATACGAGTATATTGTAGGTATGAAATAGGAGTATATACCAAAAATCCAGAATATATTAAATAAAATCATATAAAATTAAAAAAAATATACTAAATAAAACAATATTAAAAAAAGTAAAGAAGATCATATTTATGATAAAGATCGGTCTAAAAATACTTTTAAATTAGATAAAATAATATTAAATGATATTTTACGTCAAAAATTAAAACACGCCCAATTTTGGTAACTATTTATGTCGCTAACACTTTTTGCGACAGAATTTTGTGGTCGCAAATATAAAAAAAAACACAATATTTAGTCACAAAAGTGTTAGCGACCGAATTAGTCGCGCAAATTGGATGTGTTTGACAGTCACATATTGATAAATAGATTCCAAATAGCTCCAAATTAGTAAATATTTATGAAAAAAAAGTATTATTGTGGTTTTTTTTGCCAACATACTGGCCTTTACTCTCTCTCTCTCTATATATGTTTTTAAATTTTATAGCAGTGCTATATGAATATCTCTATGTAATAAACACACCCATTAACACTCATTTTTATCTCAATTTCTCTCTCTTTCTATTACATTATAATATCTATTATACTTATATTTATTTATTTTCTCTCTTTTTAGGTGTTAAACAAAACATGAGTTTTCATTGATATTTTTCTAAATTTTATTATCAATGTAAAGACTTTATTAATTAACTGGCCATACTTGTGTAAGAATTTTATGAATTTTGAAATATTTAATAATTATAATATATTTACATTATTGTCTCATTATAATTTTCATAATTGACGATAAGATTATTCACTTTTATAATAGTTATTTTAAAAATTTAAGATTAATTCCGATGGATTAATAAGATAAAAAATATCTATTACATCCATATTAAAATTAATTAAATTCATATCCTTAATGCCGGTGAACTTTCTAGGCTCATCTTATCTAAACAAAATGTACATACAAAAAATCATGAACTATTTGATATTCAGTAGATTTTTATTTAAAAATTGTACCGTGACGTGATGTTTGTGGAACGATCCATGATCTTTTGTGCATTTCTTTTTAGCATTACTCAGTTATTACTTGGTTACGTAACAACTTAGATTCCAGGGGCTATTCAACGAAAGTATACTATTCTATAGCTTTGATAAGAGAAAAACAGTCTGTTTCGATCTCCAATTATTATTATTTTATTTACTTAAATTTGTTTGTATCATTGACTGATCATCATATATATATGGACAAATTAATGACAGAAACTGCATGTTGCTTGCTTTAGATAATCTTTGTAAAACTCATTAATGGTCAAAAGGAGTGAGTGAGGGGAAGAATCTGATATGGAAGAAACCTTCATATTGAGGAGAGAGCCTCTTCTTGCCCAACAACAAGAAACCCCATCTTCTCTAATCAATCATTTGTATATTGGTCACTTCTTAGCTAGATGGGGTGCCAGGTTCTTCTTTCACTTCTCTCTTATCACCATTGATTTAAGTATTTAAGCTCATAAATATTATTGATATGTCACTAATCACTATTGGATGTGGTTCTTAATTGATTTCATTTTTACAAAATTTTTAAAAAAATTGCCGTTTTTTATAATTTTTAAAAGTTTCCTTGAATAGGATAAAGGGTTTATGCGATATTACCAAAACAAATGAATTAAAATGATTGATTGTCCTATGAAATCAGAAATTTGAGTGGGAAATAAAATCTCTCAATATGTTACTATAAGTCCATGACCCCTTAAAATGTATCAAACAATTATTACACTGAACTATACCAAGCAGAAAAATAGTTCACATTAGATATTAATGATATATTTGCACGGTTTGGAATTAGGACTTAGGTTCAATCTGTCTTAGCTTGAGAGTTGAGATTTTCAAAATCACTGTTCTATCAATGAATGGTACACTATTTTGTTCGATTTGGTTTGTTTTTTTTACTAGTTAAATTCACTTAACATTTGTGTTTGCAGGATGTGGGAATTCTCTGTTGGTTTATATATGATCAACATTTGGCCAGACTCATTGCTGTATGCGGCAATATATGGTGCTGTAGAATCTGCCTCCATTGCACTGTTTGGTCCCATAATTGGAAGATGGGTTGACAAGTTGTGTTATGTGAAGGTGAGCCTCAATTATGTCACTTGGGAACAACATAGTAAATTTTATATAAGATAATAGGATAATACAGAAATATTTCTTGACTCAATCAACTTACACCAGTGTAGGCCTAAATAGATCTTGCATACATTTTAACTTAAGTAAAAAGTTCCTCAAACAGTGAGAATGAAATTCGAAATAAGGGTAATAAAACTCCGAGAAGATTTTCACCAATGAGTCACGACTAAGTCGCACAAGTAAACTTGACATCACATTTCAACCTAAACTCGTAAGGCATTAGGTTTGTGTGTCTTTCTCACTTATATGTTACTCAACTTGGGGAACTTCACCTTCACACTTGAACTGTAAGAGATTCATAATTCCTTGATTATGAAGGTCAAGGTGTCTTTCCAGAAGTAACTGTGTCTGCATTCTTTAATGGCAGGTTTTGCAGTTGTGGTTGGTGACACAAAATCTCTCTTTTGTTGTTGCTGGGGTCACTGTAGTTGCTTTACTAGTCAACTCATCTTTGAAGTTGACAAATTTCTCAGCTTTCATATTGATGGTGTTGACAATCAATATCTGTGGTGGCATTGGTGTACTTTCAACTCTTGCTGGTACAATATTGATTGAAAGAGAGTGGTAATATTCTTGAGGTTTTAATGAGAATAGATCTATATTTGATTGGTGTACTTCCATCATGTTGTCTTTAAAATCACTCAAGGTTTATAACTTCAATAAATGTTAATTGTACTAAGTTTAGCTTGGTTTTCAAGTAGTTTAATTGCGGACAGAAAAGCAAAAATGGTATTTCAAAGCATGATTATTACTTTTATTTTCTCTCTTCAGAATGTAATGTCTATGCTGATATTTCATAACATCACGTCTTAAAGGAAACTGAATTATTTGAAAGTTTAGTTAATCATAGAAGAACATTTTGTAAAAAAATATGTTTTAATTCTAGTTACTATTATACAGGTTGTTAGTTATATCTGAAGGTCAACCCCCAGAATTGCTTACAAAGATGAATTCAGTTACGAGACGCATTGATCTAACCTGCAAGCTTCTTGCTCCTGTTGTTAGTGGGTTCATAATAAGCTTTGTATCACTGAAAGCATCTGCTATAACTTTAGCACTATGGAATATTGTGTCTGTTTGGGTGGAGTATTGGCTTTTCACATCTGTATATAAAGGGATTCCTGCCTTGGGTCAAAGTAGCCAGAGGAGAATGGCAAGACTTTTAGAAAGTGATCAAGAAAGGAAGAATCCAACATTGGAGGGAGATAGCTTGCTTCCTGTTACTGATGGTAGCTCAGAATTGGTAGATAGAAAATGCAGTAAAAAACTTTATGAGAAGATTTCAGAGATTCCTTATATTGCTGCAGGGAGAGTATATTTACAACAAGAAGTTGTCCTTCCTGGACTAGCTCTGGCTTTGATATTTTTCACTGTACTCAGGTTAAAACTTACAAACAACTATAGAAACTAAATATTGGATGAAATCTGAATTAGCCTTTTCCACTAATGTTTAAAATATATTCAGTCTATTCATGAACAAATAAGAAGGCCAAGGCATGGCATATTTATAGAAGATTTTCCTTGAAATTTTCATTTTTATATCTTTAGAAGCTGGTTCATTAATCAGTACTATTCTTTGCACATACAAGTTTTGTGAAACTAATGATTTATTCTTTGCACATACAAATTAGCAGTGTCAGTGGATTATTTTGTAGTTGGACAAAGTCATTCAGAAAATTTTATTCTGAACACACGCTAAGAAACATGTGTTGCATTTTTTTTTCTTTTTTGGCTGTCAATTGGGCATGAAGAGTCATTGATGAATTCCAATTACTTGTCTCAGCTTTGGAACTTTGATGACAGCCACCTTAGAATGGGAAGGGATACCTGCATATGTTATTGGAGTAGCAAGAGGAATAAGTGCTCTGATTGGAATAGCTGCAACAATTGTATATCCTGTGCTACAGTCTCATATATCAAATATTAGAACTGGACTTTGGTCTATATGGTCTCAGGTATAAAATTAGTAATTGATCTAAAGTGTTCTGTATAAATGTCTTGATTGCTATTCTTGTAAACCGTAACAGATGTATTATTGTTATAACATATATAGGTAGTGTTTCTTTACAATTTATTCCTATATCATCGTAATCTTTGTTGTTGTCCTTATTTATGTACGTTGTGCACGTAGTGGACTTGCCTCCTTCCATGTATAGCTGCAATTTGGATCCAAAATGGCTTTCTATCATCATATATTCTGATGGGAAGTGTAGCCATATCTCGGCTTGGATTGTGGATGTTTGATTTGTCTGTGCTTCAACAAATGCAGGCAAGAAATATTTAACCATTATTATCTGAAGTTATTTAATTTTTTCCCAAATAATTCTTTTAACAAATGTAAAATCTAGATTTTGATGTCTATGATCAATCACTGAAGTTCTCTTTCTTAATAATCATCTTGGTCTGACTTTTCTTTTATTTTCTGAAATAGGATCTTGTTCCTGAATCTGATCGTTTGATTGTTGGAGGTGTTCAGAACTCACTTCAGTCATTGATGGACTTATTGGCCTATGTTATGGGAATCATAATATCTGATCCAGGGGTGAGTTTTAAAACTATAACATTCATGTCCAACCCAAATATGTATTTTTCTTTTAATTCTTGCTACTTATAAGTCTTCCTTTAGTTTTTGATAAATACTTCAGTTTTCAACATCTGAGAGCGAAATCTCTAATTTCACAGCCATTAAATTAGACCTAACAAAGGCATCTCTTGTTAATCTAATTATTACCGATAGAGTTATAAGGTTGGCTTGGTGGTTGAAGGAAAAAAGGAGAAGGGAGAGGTTGTGGATTTGAATCCCTCCTACTAACTGTTGAATATTCCTCTCAATGCTATTGGGCCCAAATCCCAAGGCTGTGTCCTAGCCCATTTCCTTTTAGGGTAAATCCCTAAAAGTGATGTCTCTCTTATAAATACCCTCATTATGAGGTGAGACAGTGACGAAAGTTTCAGAGTGAGAGGCAGACGCAAAGCTGCGGCTGCAGAAAGGCTGAGCGAAACAGAGAGTGAGTGTTTCTCCGGTTAATGAACCGTCGAGGGTGTCTCCGAGAGCTGTGAGAGTTTCTTGTTGAGAGTGTTTCACTTCTGTTATAGCGAGGCTGAGAGAAGCTCCGGCAGGTGGCCGTTTGAGCGTCGTTGTAACCATTATTGTTGAATAGTGGATTGTTCTGGACTTGGTCCCGTGGGTTTTTCTCTTGGAGGTTTTCTCCCACGTAAAGCTATATCTGTGTGTTGTTTCTCCCTACTCTTCTCTTGTTTACTGTTTGATTGTTTCCGCTGCACTTGTTTGTGTTTTGTTTGTGTTGGCTGCTGTGGGTTGAGTGGTTCGACTCCCCAGTGTTACGGTTGGTTGAGGGAGCTCCCAGCCGAGAAGAGACGAGTTCGGCAGAGAAAGCGGAATTCGGGCACAGGTGGTGCCAAGTACGCGACGAGCCGAGCAGAGGGTAGCCGACGGGTTGTGGTGCCGAGCCGATCACGCGGTGTCGGGTAGCAAATTCCACAACACTAACAAACTAATAACTAACATTGACTGATAAAAAAAAAAATCTAATTATTACAGTTGAAAATTTACCCTTTAGACTACAAATTTGTCAGTTGCACCTCCATTTGACCACTCTTAAGTTTCCTTTTGCACCACATAAAGATGCAGAAGAATACATTCCTTTTTCTGTTGGAGAAACCACAACCCAACACACATGATCTCTTCTCTCCCGAGTTTCCCCCTTACAACATTCAATCATCAGTGAATTATTGTTCATAATCGCTCACTGCTCCATAGATAAATGCATGCTTAGCTACGGCAAGGCTAAAACAACCTACATATGCTAAGTTCATTCACATCAATGCTTTTTGTTGAAAATTCATGCCAAGTAGTAGCACATTTCTATCATTTCCCAGCTTCCAGTAACATTATCTCCCCCAATATTACAAAAACTGTTCAGAATATATGACTTAGGCTATAATTTATTTCTTTATAGTACATCCATGGTGTATACTTAATGAAAAAAAAATCCATCTATTGTCAAAAGATGGCTATTGTAGCCGACCTCTGAATAGTACATTTGAAGATTTGGTCTTTGACCCAACAAAATGGCATTGTGGGGTCAATGTAGCAAACTTCACTTAGTGAGATAAGGGTTTCATTGTTGTCGTTGTCAAAAGATGGCTATAACTTTGAATCTGATGCTTAACAAAATATACACAATTGTGTTGATAATGTTTCTTTTTATCTTTTTGCTGTTCAGGACTTCTGGAAGTTGACTTTGTTATCATTTCTAGCAGTCACATTAGCTGCATTCCTCTACTGCATCCATGTATACCGTGTGCGAAAGCACATCTTTCACTTCGATCGTGTAATGTGGAGCAAATGTTTTCTAGGAGCATCTTAAGTTGCAACATGCGAGGGTATATCTGCTTGGAAAAAGTTTTGTACAGTTGGAAGATGTGTACATAAATGAGACACAAGATTTGATAACATAATTGAAGGTTTTAAATCTAAAGAAACAGACTTCTCTGTTGGTAACTAATGTCAGTATCATATTTGCACTTAATGGATTAAGATCATTGTCATTGGCTCATTGCCATAATCTCAATTACTTCAGTTGCTTCCGGTTTTAAGCGAATATCATCCCAAGTGCGACGTAATTGACATAGTGGCTCTTGGATCTATTATGAACAATGTCACAATCAAATGCTTCCTTTGATATATGCTTAAAAAAAGGCAGGTAGTGTCAACTGCAAGGACTCAGCTCTTCGAGTCAGCAGAAAGGTAGAGTCAAAAGGTAAAAATTGAAATGATTATGTACCTATCATGTTGAACTGAGGTATTTATGGAAGTCCATGACGTGTTGAGTTCTAGGAAGCATTTTCAAAACTATAGGACTTTGACTTGCCTTCTTAGGTAGCCTTGTAGGCCATACTTGGACCAAGTTCTTCGTCACGTACTAAATTTGAGCACCTTTTCTAGTGAGGATCCGAACCACAGATCGTTACGTACGTCGTGAAAGACTAATCTTTTACACTAAACTCAACTCTGATGATGTAAAATGCATATGTATTACCGCATGCCGACCAGTAAATAACAAACTATTTTCCGCCAATGTTAATAGAAAACTTCCCTAGCGGTAATCCAATCATATTGAATTGCAACCGATCCCCAAACAATTAACGAATAAATAAACATACAAGTCGTGAAACAATACAGCTAAACTGATTCATGCACAAAAATATATTGTTGTCAGATCGTTTCAAAAGGTAACCACTCTGAAAGAGGTAACTTACTTATGATTTAAAAGTATGGAGATGTCATCATATCTTGTCTAGTTATGTTAAAGCTATCCATAGGTTGGACATATATCAACATTTTGTGTCAAATTTCTTCACCTTACACTGTTTCTCTATGTACATCTTTATTTTCTATAAAATTGGGTCATTTTTTCACCTATGGAATGACCGTTCAAAAGCACCAGTGAACTGCTCTAATTCTATTAAAAAGTAGTAGAATGATGTGGTTGGATACCTTAATGAATGGTGAGCAATTGAGAGCAAGCTAAGTTTTGGTTCTTTATGAATAAATTAATTTCTCCATCAACAGTGGTAGCTATCTATTGCACCACATCATCAACAGCAATTATGACAGGCTAGAAAAAAGCCAAAAACCACTTTTTTTAACTAAGAGGTATATGATTTTTTATTTGACGTTCAACTAATATTTTCCCACCAAGTCAATCCATTTTTAAAGTAATGTGATACATCCAGTTATCACTTCATGTCTAAGCCAAAGATCAAACCAAAAATTTTAATTAAAAGACTTCAATATTGAATCATTTGTGCTAACAACTTTTGTTACTCCATCAGCAATTTACTGGATACTGAGTGTTGCAGGCAAATTATTGGCATATATAAATAGTTAAATACCACACAAAATTGGATTCAGGACGTGGGAAAAAAGAGTGCATTAAAAACATTAAATCAGAAAGAACAAATCAAAAAAGTGACAATCATTGAAGGTGGAATTAGAGGTCAGTTGAAGAAATCTTGTTGTAAGAATTCTTTTTCATTTTTCGTTCTCTCTCTCATTGTGATGTTATGTTATAAATGCTATATTCTTACTGGCACTAAACCATTCTTGACAGCAACACATTGAGCACATAAATGTATAGAACATATACATCAGAGTCTTGAATAGAAATTGACCAAAAGGCACACAAGCATCAATCAATCATGTCGCTGTAGCTCTTCCTTCTTCTTCTTTTTCTTCTTCTCATTCTTTCCTCACCAGTCTTTCCCTCTTACTCTCTCCCCTTGCTGCAAACCACCGTACTCCATTGGTTGCTGCCGCGTCGCGCTGTCCACGGCCGCCACAAGAGTGAACGGCTTCTTCATCTCTTCTATAGCTTATCATCCCTGGCCGCCCACGACAGTGCCTCCTCTCCTCATCCATCCCTTGGGGCACAAGTTATTAGTTATTACACCTAGATGTGTTGAAAATCTTCTCTTACTACAAATCACATGTATCTTTTACACGAAATAGTTCTACTCGAATATTATTATAATTGACAAAATTATATGTTCAAGTATTTAACACAATACAATTACATGTTTATCGGCTTGAATTTGAAACTTCTTATAAGTCAGAAAAATCTCAAACATCTCGTATCAATTATTAGTTGATTCGTTCTCTCGATAATTAAAAAAAAAACTGAGATAAAAGGAAAAATAAAAGTATAACTTGTTAAGATTGATGTCACTCTAGTTAATTTTAGGCTAAAATGTAATTTTTATTCCTCTATTTTTTAAAATATGTGTTTTTAGTCCTTCAACTTTTAATTGAAATATTTCATTCTCCATTTTTAAAAAAATTATAATTTTAATCCTCTATTTTTAAGTTGAGACATTTCGTCTTCCACTTTTAAAAATCAACAATTTTAGTTCTTGTAATCAATTTCAAAAGTAATCCATTTACTATATAAACCTTGAGTGACAACTATTTATTTATTATGTGTCTGACAAATATTTTTTTAAAATTATTTAACTGCTAACAAACTTAATTTATTTAAAAAAAATTAAAAAAATATAGTCAAAACAAATCTGAAATTGACCAAGAGACTAAAATCATGAATTTCTTAAAAGTAGGAAACAAAATGTCTTAATTAAAAAATAATAAGACACTAAAATCAAAGATTTGAGAAATAGAAGGACGAAAATTATATTTTAACATTAATTCTATTATTGAGATTTATGAGCTGTCACAAGTTAGAAATCTTAAAATTAAATAAAATAATCAACATAAAACATTTTTTAAATAAACATTATATTGGATTCAGATTTTTTTATATTTCAGAAATATCGTTGATTTAAGGATATACAAAAATATATTTTATAGAAATCTAAAGCATTTGACCTAAAACACCTTTATTATATTATCTCTGAAATTCCTATTAGATTCTCTTTTGGTTGAGATATGATTAAAATTCCCCTTTTATTTTTTAGTTTTTTGTGATGAACACCAATAATATATTGATTATATTATTGCTGATAAAGCATGTCTTCATTTTTTCTTGGTCGTGGACATCTTTAATAGTAGATCTCAAATTAAGATTTTAGATCATTTTTTGGTGGATTCTATAGTACCATATAAGATTGAAGATCTCTTTAATTTTTTTCTTTAATGTTAGATCTCATTTTGAGATCTTAGGGAGAGAGAAAGAGAGAATTTTTTTTTTGAAAAAATGTGTATATTTTGAGGGATCTTCTACAAGATTCATTTTTCATGTTGGAGATCTCTTCACCTTCTTCCTTTATTAGGAGATTTAGTGAAGATTAGATTTTGAGCTTAAGATCTTTACTCAAAATCTAGCATTACATATGCTCTTATAATTTGAGCTCCTTTCTAATTCAGTAAGTCATATTATTGTTGGATAGTTAATGAAAATATGTCTATACATTTAAAAAAAATAATGTTTCTTTTATCTCTTAATTTGCAATTTGATCCAGTTTTAAAATTGTTGTTAGACTTCTACTTTTTTTTTATTATGTTCTTACTTACATTGATAGTAAACTTTTGTCTACGTATGATATTTAGTAGTTAGTACTATGTATTAGTCTTCTATTTGTTGTCATTACATTTAGATGTTGATGCACTATTAGATATATTTCTTCACATAGATTGTTTTGCCATTCTATTTTTAGAATTTAATCAAGATATGATTCTTTAAAGATGGCAGAGATTGTGGGCTGTTTGAAGGTATAAGAGTCATTTTTTTTTAGGTCAAGATGTATAATTTGAGCTTGAGTATGTAAGTGAAGGATTATTTCTCTTGTTTTTAGAGTTAGCATTTCGAACTGGAATAAGCATTAAAAGTGGTGAGATCTCATGTCTTTCCTTAAAAGGGTTATGTTGTACAACAACTATTTGGATTTGTCGACTTCTACCATGTGAAGCAACAAGTACAACACAAGCAAGGGACAATCGGAGAAAAAGGAATATGAGAAATGCAAAAATGAAAATGTTAAAAATGCATGAGGCTACACAAGAAAGGATACAATGTGAAATGATAAAGGTAGATTGCATGATTTGTAGTCTTGAGAAAAGAGGAGGGGATAAAAAAGGACTTAAAATGAAGTCATCAAAGGAGATCTATGATAAATAATATTCCTGAAACTTTGATATTTAACCAATCCGATTGGAGTCTATAGCGTGATTAATGTAGCATACCTCACTAAGTGAGACAAGAATGTGTTATCCTTGTATTTAGTTTAAATTTTTACAAGTCTAATGTAAATTATCTTATATAAATTTGAGATCACATTCATTATCTTATATAAATTAATTTGAATTTTCTTAAAAACATAATTAAAATCTCACCTTTTAGTAATATTAACTAATAAAATTATAAACTTACTTATAAATAATTTAATCAATATAATTATGTAAATTTAAAATTTAATAAATTAATAAACATATAATTTCAAAAGATCATAATAAAATTCAATATAATAATAAATTATGTACATTATTTAAGAAATCTTATATAATCTCTGGCACAATATTATTATAACACGTAGTATTAAACCACAAGTTTAAGAGAGTTATTAAATGAGAAATAGTACCATTAAAATTTGTGATTTTAAATAAATTTGAACTAATAATAAATATTGTGTTTAAAATAACCCGCTAAAAAATTTTGGCTAAATTTTTTAGTTTATTAAAAGAAACCAGCGGGGCTTTGAATAAGAACCATAAGAACCCTATGTGTCAGGGAAAAGAAAGATCTTTGACTTAAAAGAATTTCAACTTTCAACTCTGAAAGCGATTAAAGAAAAAGAAAGAATGTCTGGGTTTCCTCAGCAGCAACTAGGCATGGCAACGCGGCAGGGTGGGGGCGGGTATTACATTTTTCGTTCCCATTCCCACCTCCAAACCCGCTTCCTGCCTCCCGTTCCCGTTCCTGAATCCGAATCCGAACCTGAAAAATTTGATTTTTTCCCATTAAAATTGGGACGGATTTGGATGGATACCCACGGGTTCGGATCCCATTACCATACCTAGCAGCAACATAACAGTGAAGATAATAATAATAAATGTGGGAGCAGCAATTTGAGTGATGATCCGGCTGAGTGGACTCGGTTCTTTGATTGCAACACTGTGCCGTGGATAGATGAGTTGCCGGCGGAGGCCACCCAACACCACCAGACATTGCCGCAGCACGTGAATCAGATTGTGTCGACTCCGGTCGAGTTGCCCAGCCACGTCCAATTGAGGCGCTGGTGCATAATGGTGGTGGTTCCATGGTGCAGCAGAATGGTGGTTCATCGGTTCGGTGCAAGGAAGGAAGAGGGTTGTCACATGGACCGAAGAAGAACACAGGTACACTTTCAATGTTATTGTAATTTTTCTTTCAATCCAATCACTTTATTTTTTATTTTTAGTTTATCGTCTATTCTGTTTTTTGTTGAGATCAGTTTTTGGTTTTAGTCTCAAGAAATCGTTTGACTTTTTCTTTACGTGAAGACATTCATTGTTTCGCTATCAATTTGTTGTTGCTTTTCAACTAATTAATGTGAAATGTTTACACAAGACACGCACAAAACAATTTTTGGTTCCCAACTAATACAGTATATCGAGAAAGACTAAAATCTCTTGTAAAAAATCATTTTTATCAAACAATTGTTTTGCATTATTTAATATATTTTAAGATATTGTTTTAATTTTTCTTCAGATTCATTGAACTCAAATAAAGTTTGAAATTTTTATTAAATTTTCATCTCATATTTATTTTTTCATGGCAGGGCATTTTTATATTGACTTCACATATATGGCAAGGGAAATTGGAAAAGCATTTCAAATCATATTCTAACAAAATACCTCACTTGAAAAGAAAAAAAAAAAAAAAAAAAAAGCATTCATGACATTACTTTAAATATAGTTTCTCACCGTAATGATCCACAAAATTCAACTCCTCGTCCAGATCATGAAATTCAACAAGTTCAAGAAATTCACCAAATGCAAGAAATTCCGAGTAACATGACTCATCAAATGAGTGAATTTGAATACTTTGCCAATCAACAAGCCCATGAAATATTAATGCAACACATGCAAGAAAGATTGCAGGTCTATCCAATAATGACTTTGGAAAAGGTTGCTACAAGCCCAAAGAATCCACCAAACAACACCAGTTCATCCAACAATTAAATTGCATTACGTTTAGATGTTAATACACTACTTTCATCCATTTTGTATTGAAATTTTACCAAATTGTTATTCTTTACTCAAAACATCTGGTCTGTTTTAAGGTGTAGGAGTCCATAGTTTTCTCTTGTGGAGATCATGAACTGTGCTTTGAGCTTGTGTCTTGAATTGAATGAATAAAATGAAGATTTTACTCTAGACAAAACCATCTGCGGAAGCTACACTAAAGATGAACAATTTAACGCATTAATAAGTAACTAACACATTGAGGCATGCGAAACCATTCAATTTGCATATGTTTAACGTGAATATAATGTCTCTTAACTTTTTTTAAAAAGACAATGTAATTAGTTATTTATTAATTAATTTATGTTAGTGAAAAAAAAATTAAAACTACAATCTATTGTTTTTCTCCAATCATCAAGTCAATTTTATAACTCTTTTGACTTCTAAATAGATTTTTTTCATAAAATTTTACTTCATTCATTCTTATTTTTTTAAAATAAACTAATTTTTTTATTCAACCAAAAAAAAACTAATGCTCACTCGATCCACTCGATAGATTAGGGGTTTGTTTGGGTAAGCTTCTCTAGAAGTACTTCTAGAAGAAGAAAATAAGAGTAAAAAGATGAGATGAGCTTCTCCATAAGTAAAAATAAGCTCTCCATTAGCTAATTTGTAGAAGCTCATCAATGTAGCTTCTCTAAAAGATGAGATGATATCTACAAATTAGCTAATGAAGAGCTTATTTTTACTTATGGAAAAATTCATTTCATTTTTTTCTCCTCACTTTTCTCTTCTAGAAGTACAGAAGCTAACATCTAAAGAGACCCTAGATATGACACGGCTATAGTAAGAAAGAAAAAGAAAACAGATTAGATATGACACAGTTGTTTAATAAATCAATGTTTACATTCAAAATTTATTCATTAAATTCTTTTTTCTTGATATTATGTTACGTGTTGGCATTTTTCACGTGGCTACAATATACAACAACACGTAGACTCGTTACTCGCCTCATTCTAGCTGAGATTCCAGCTGCAATTCAGAAACTGTTATTATATAGCTTTGACTTTGAGTAAAACTGTTTGTATCAGAATTTTCTTGATTCTGGAAAATATCACATTTAAGTGTTAAATATAAATAAAAAATTGCATATTTTTAGGAATTAAAAATTTGTTTAAATCTTAATCTTAATTTAGCGTTAAACCGAATTGAATAACATTAATTGTGTAATTCATGTAACCTCATTTAATACACGAGACTTTTGATGTTGCAGTATTATTGATGAGAGAAATTGCAATTTGCATGTAGCATATTAACATAGCAATTGTGATGGAAATGGTCAAAAGAACTGAGTGAGGGTTAAGAATCTGAAATGGAAGAAAACGTGAAATTGAATGAGTCTCCGTTCACCGGACAACAACAAAAGCCATCTGCACTAATCACTTATTTGTACATTGGCCACTTCTTAGCAAGATGGGGTGCCAGGTTCTTCTTTTACTTCACAACATTGGTTTAAACTTTTGATTTAAATCTCACAAATATAGGAGATAATGGA
Source organism: Glycine tomentella (assembly GCA_007407185.1). Classification (NCBI taxonomy): domain Eukaryota; kingdom Viridiplantae; phylum Streptophyta; class Magnoliopsida; order Fabales; family Fabaceae; genus Glycine; species Glycine tomentella. The sequence continues at coordinate 123,699 of PYAF01002676.1, read as the reverse complement.
TTAGTTTATACATTATTGTGAGTTTAAATGACTATGACTTGAGAAAATTATGAGTGTGACATGAAATATACACCACATTAGGTGTGATTTTTTTTTTTTTTATCGGTAGAAATGGAAGATAGTCAAAGAAAATTTATAATAATTCATGTATTCTATAATAATTCATATATTCTGCTCAACTGAGCTAGATCTTTTGACAGATGTGATTTATTTGGCTTGTGATATTCAAAATCGTTGGTGCATCAGTGAATGTGTTGCACATTTTTCTTGCTTTGATTTTTTTTAGTTTTTAAATTAAATTCATTGAGGATCTTTGTTAGCAGAATGTGGGAATTCTCTGTTGGTTTATACTTGATCAATTTTTGGCCAGAATCATTGCTGTATGCAGCAATATATGGTGCAGTTGAATCTGCCTCCATTGCAGTGTTCGGTTCCATGATTGGAAGATGGGTTGATAAGTTGTCTTGTGTGAAGCTGAGCCCCAAGTATTGTTTATCCAAACTTGGTCAATTTTTTCTTCCATAAGGCCATGCCCTCCTTTTGCAATTAGTTATCATATTAACTAACTGCTTGAGATTTAGGAACTAAACAACGTAAATTTTGTAAAAATTATACAAGAATGCATAAATATCTTTGGACTAATTATCTTTCACTTGTGTGCTGAAATGATAAATCATTGAGCCATTTTGAACCGAAATAAAAAGTTCCCCAAATAGAGAAAATTAAATATCAAATTTGCACTGTTTTCAGAGAAGTTATGGGTCTCGTAGTATTAACAAACTACTTTTATGCATGGACAATTTTTCCCCTTTACTTTAATCATCACAAATTCGGATGGTTATTCAAGTTTGAACGAGATGTAGCAGAAAGAAGTTTTAAAGAAAATAACAAAGTGAGGACTATGTAAATGTAAAAACACATAATGTTTTAAGGTTTTGAGTCTTGACCTGGTATATGTAATTCCTTACATAACCTATTGGTTACAAATTACCCCACTATTTTGTACTCCCCCGTCCAAGTAGCTTTTCTTGTAACTTCTAAGAACAATATATGACCTAACTTCAAAGATAAAAAGTATATAGCAATTTCTGATTCTGAAACAAGTAGCCTTAACTAATTATAGATTTGCGATTTGCCTCATAATTCCTTGTTATGAAGGTCATGGTGCCTTTAGTGGTATAACTCTATCTGCTTGTTTTATTGGCAGGTTTTGAAATTGTGGTTGGTCACACAAAATCTGTCTTTTGTTATGGCTGGGGGATCTGTAGTTGTCTTACTCGTCCACTCTTCTTTGAAGTCTACAAATTTCTCCATTTTCATATTGCTGGTGATGATAATCAATGTCTGTGGCGGCATTGGTGTGCTTTCAACTCTTGCTGGTACAATCTTGATTGAAAGAGAATGGTAATATCATTTAGGCTTTAGTGAGAAAAAATTGATATTTGATTAAGCATATATAGTAAATAGTCTATTGTTTTTTAAATGACTTGCCAAATAAACTTTATTTTAACAGTGTGTTTGATAAAATATTTCAACTAACTTTTAATTATTTTATTAACCAAAAAAACTGTTTGACTATTTGATAAATGAATTTTTTTAGTAACATCTAATGTTTTCTAATTTTCTGATATGTTACTTGAAATAACATTTTTTAAAACGCTAGCTCCTAATTTTTATATTTATTTATTTTTTATCCTTTAATATTTATTAGATTTCCCTTTTAATCTTTTATATTTAAGGTAATTTTATGTAATTTTACATTTTCCAATTACTTCAACAAATAATTTTATTACATACTTATGATTTAATAAAATAGTTTTTCGATTTTCAGCTACTTTCCAGCCACCACCAGCTAACTTCTCAGCTAATTTTGTCAAAAATAACCTAAACATAGATTTTACCATAATATCTTAAGCTATTTCTTAAGGTTTTACAAGTAAATCAAATTTTGTGTAAAAAAATGCTTTTGTTGCCATTGTACAGGTTGTTAGTTATATCTGAAGGTCAACCTCCAGAATTGCTAACAAAGATGAATTCAGTTACGAGGCGCATTGATCTAAGCTGCAAGCTGCTTGCTCCTGTCATATCTGGCTTCATAATAAGCTTTGTATCACTGAAAGCATCTGCTATAACCTTAGCAGTGTGGACTACTGCCTCTGTTTGGGTGGAGTATTGGCTTTTCACATCTGTATATCATGGGATTCCAGCTTTGGGACAAAGTAGCCAAAGGAGAATGGCAAGACTTTTACAATGCGATATGGAAATGAACAATCAAACTTTGGAGGAAGATAGCTTGATTCCTGTTACTGATGGTAGTTCAGAGTTGGCAGATAGAAAAAGCAGTAAAATAATTTCTGAGAGGATTTTAGAGATTCCTTATATTGCTGCATGGAGAGTTTATTTACAGTAAGAAGTTACCCTGCCTGGACTAGCTCTGGCTTTGCTATTTTTCACTATTTTTCACTGTACTCAGGTGAAAACTTACAAACAACTATAGCAAATAAATATTACATGAAAATTATCCTTTTCCACGCATGCTTAAATTTTCCAATTAATTTGTGTACGAATAAAAGTAGACATGACACATGAAGTTAGATATGCCATATTTATGAGGTAATTTCACTGGTATTTACATTTTCACATGAAGTTAGATATGCCATATTCATGGGGTACTATTCCATATGATATATCAGTGAAAAGAATTGAAGATACATCTACTATTTTGAAATGTTTTTACTTCCTTGGTTGAGTCTGAATTTTAAAGAAGAAAACTAAAAATAAAAAATATTCACTGATATTTACATTTGTAACTCTTCAGAAGCTTATTAAGTACTATGCCGTATGATATATCTCAAAGAATTGTGTTAGCTACCCGACACTCTAGTAGCAGCTTATCTTTTTTTTTTTTTTTTCTTCTTTAAAATTCAGACTCAACCAAGGAAGTAAAAACATTTCAAAATAGTATATTTATCTTTAATTCTTTATCAAGTACTTCGTAGACATTTCAAAAACTCCTTAGTCCTAACTACATTTTTAAATTTTTTTTATTTGAAAATGTTAATTCTGTATTCACTTTGTACGTGGTTTTATAATGGTATCATGCTCTACAATTTTTAACTTCTATCATATCTGTGCTCCTTATTATTGTATTCATGCTTTCTAAGATTCATCAATCTGAGCATTTGTTGATGTTGTGCATCCATGTTTTGCGAAATTGCTATTTTAATAATGATAAAATAAAGTCTGAGTTACCAATGTCTGTCTTACTTGCCTCAGCTTTGGAACTTTGATGACAGCTACCTTACAATTGGAAGGAATACCTGCATATGTTATTGGAATAGCAAGAGGAATAAGTGTTGTGATTGGAATAGCTGCAACAGTTGTATATCCTGTGTTACAGTCTCGTATAACGACAATTAGAACTGGACTTTGGTCTATATGGTCTCAGGTGCAAACTTAGTAATGGCTCTAAGTGTTCTGTATGAATGACATGTTATGAGCTATAATCAAGTTTTATTTTCCTTCTTTTCTGAACTAGTATGCAAGACATGTTTCTGATAATATTTAGCATATAATCTTTGTTGTTCATGCACTCCTTCCATGTGTGGCTGCAATATGGATCCAAAGTGGCTTTCTGTCATCATATATTCTGATGGGAAGTGTAGCCATTTCTCGGCCTTGATTGTGGATGTTTGATTTGTCTGTACTTCAACAAATGCAGGCAAGAAATAACGTTTATTATCTGAAGTTGTTTAATTTGTTTGATGTGTAGCTTTTAATGTCTTTGATGAATCACTGGAGTTCTTCTCTTTTCAATCATCTTGGCCTGATTTTTCTTTCTTTTCAATTTTTCAAATAGGATCTTGTTTCTGAATCCGATCGTTTGATTGTTGGAGGCGTTCAAAGTTCGCTTCAGTGTTTGATGGATTTATTGGCCTATGTTATGGGAATCATAATATCTGATCCACGGGTGAGTTTTAAAACTATATGGATTTATGTCCAACCCAAAACACAGAATTTCACACTTTGAGAGTCCCCCAACCACATTCAATCCTGTGTGAATTTTTTTTTTTAATAATTGATCATTTTTCCATAAAAGTAAATGCATATCTAGGTCTAAGTACATGTTTCGATTAAAGTTGGGAGAGCTCAAAGGTACTGTTACTTTAGAAGCAACAAAATTTTCCTTCTCAACCCATGCATTGGAACGCACAATTTTATATTGGAATTTGCACAAAAACGACCTATATGGCTATATCTTCTAGTTCATTTAGATGAATGCTTCTGGTTAAAAATTTATACCATGTAGTAGCACTTTTCCATTAGTCCTTACCTTCCAAACAAAATTCATATCTCCAGACAACAGTGCAATATTATTTGCAGCACCAATAACTTTGGTCTATAGTTTATTTCATAAAAGTACCTTTATAGTTTATAATTGATGAAAAAATTTCATCTGCTGTACGTCAAAAGATATTTATTGCATTGAATCTGATGCTTGACAGAATTGCAATTGTGTTAAACCTGTTTCTTGTTATTTGTCGATTCAGGACTTCTGGAAGTTGACTTCAATATCTTTTCTAGCAGTCACATTAGCTGCATTCCTCTACTGTATCCACGCGTACCATGAACGAAAGCACCTCTATCACTTTGACCAAGTATTGTGGGTAAATGTTTTGTAAGAGCATCTTAAGTTGTGAGGTTCAATCTTTTTTTAGGTACAATTTTTGTATTCACTTGTCATACCATTTGAAGAAAGAGTTTGATTTCTATACACTAACAGTGTAAAGGGTTTTCATACTCTTAACAACCAAAAATCATGGTGGGTAGTAACAGACTTTTACTTAATGGCATTAGATCATCTTACTTCATTTGGTTGACATTTTAAGTTAATCTGTGCCAAGTGCAACGTGAGTGATGCTTTTAAGACTGTTGACATAACCCCTGTGAGAGGTCAAACAATAACAATCAAAAGATAAAGATTAGGACAATGATATTTGGACATACCAACAATATAAACACCCCATTGACACCCTCTATTTTTCTCTATCTCTCTTCTTGTTACATCATATTATCAATCATTTATCTCTCTTCTCTTCCTATATCTCTCAAGGTGTTTACACCCTAAGGAGAGTTCAAATATATTTTTCCATTAGGCTATCATAATCAAACTGAACTGAGTGAGCCTCAAACACTTGAATTGATGTTGTTCTTTGTGTTTGATCTTAAATAACTTTCTCTTACTTTAAAAATCATAAGCATACCCTTATTAGATAATTTAACCATCTATCTTTCCTATTTATTTTTATAGAAATCTCACTTGATTTGAACTTAATTAGAGAATGGTTGGCCAAATTAATAACATCATGCATCGGGATACGCCTAATCACTTCTCAACAACAAGGAGACCCTCAAAATGAGACCGTATGCATAAATGGTCTCACATAAATTGTAGGCGTATTGTTAACTTCTATTTGACATTGGCCTACTGCCTCACTCTAAACACTTCTAGTTCGAGATAGATGTAATGTCCGGGGTCATGTATTCTAGCATTATGGATTTTTTGTGACTTTGTTTCTAAGAAAAAAATGGAAATTTTGTGACTTTGTTTCTAAGCAAAATCGCACTGCCTGATGATAGCCAGAATTCAGTCTTGAGCTCTTAAAATTTATAAGTCTTCATCTCTTTTAGCTTTCTTACTCCACTAATATCAATCATTAGCATATCTATAACTATAAGACTATAACTTGGTTATGTTCAATTCGCAAACATGTTCGGATTTCTCATATTTCTCTGGTAAGAAATTTAAGTTAACATGACAAAATTGAGCTTAATTTGTCTGATTATAATTAGTATCAGTCAATTCGCAAAGATCAATTCACAAGTTGTGAGATGAACCCAGCAAAAACAGATACAAAAAGTCCCGTAACCAGGACCAAGATGCCTCCCAACGTAAGTATCAAATAAGAACCAAGAAAACCACCACCCACAGAGAGAGACAAAACCAAAGAAAGCACAAATCAGATGGCCCAAATTCGATTCTGAAATTAGCATCACCAGTCAATTTTGTTTCCTGATATTATAAGTCAATTTTGTTTCCTGATATTATAAAACTAATTATGCCAGTCCTTAAAATTGACAACTATTATAAATTTGGTCCTTGTATTTAACAGTCATCAAATCATTTTGTCCCTCTCATTAAGGATTAAAATGATTAATACATAATAAAATTTGGGATTAAATTAAATTTTACTAACCGACTTTAAGAGCATCTTATGAGATGTTTATATAAGTTGTTAAATTTAAACAATGTTGTCTAAGATTTTTTTTTTTTCCATTGAAACATATGACATGACTTTACTTGGATAAGCATTGTTGTTTAATAACATTACACCATATATAACATATTTTCAAGCATAATAGGACTCACAAAATTAATTTAAACACTCATTTTAACAATCTTAACATTTGAGTGAATTTTTATTTAAAATATTTAAATTATATAAAATTATAAGGTGCGTAAAATTATGATAAATATCTCATAAATAATTATGCATTATAGTTATTAAAGTCTAGATAGCAAAATAACTAGCAATTATCAAAATCAAGGATCAAATATTTTAATATTAGAGGAAATAAAAGATCGGCAAAATAAGTTTGTTTTTTTTTATAGAGGCAATACGTGGCAATAAGTCAATAACTAATTTCAAGGATACAGTTTCATATTTTAAAGACTAAAATGATTAATGATTCATATGATTGTAATTTCAAAAACTTAGGAGAATGTTCTATGGCAACATCTTTATGGGTAGTCTAAATATAAACAATGGTGATGGAGTGGCAGTGTTTTATCCGCTGGCAGAAATTCCTAATAATCAACTTGTTCAGATCTTTGATTTCCAGTGGAGAGTAGTAACATCATTTCAATTGCCTAGAATTTTATTTTTTTATCACTTTGCCTGGAATTTTTAAGTGCACTACTTTCTTTCCAAATGCACTATTGAGTGATGCAATACCATGGGAGATGAAGCTACTACTGAACTAAATTGCAAGTACATCAAATTAGTTGTTGCTTGTTATTGACTATTTCTCATGTGGTCAGATTATTTGACCTTACATTGGAAACAACCAGTTGTAGTTGTAAGTGATTTTTAATTATATCTGTGTACTTAGGCATTAATTTTAATAAATTAAAATCATTATTATAAATATGAAATAACTATTATAAAATTAAAATTATATCATTATTATCATTAATGATAATGATAAAGATAAAGATAATATAAACAATACTAATAAAATATAAAAAAAATAAACTAATACTAATACTATAGTTATTACAAACAATCAAAATAATTATTATAAGATTAAAATAATAATAAACATAATATAAGAAATAAAAAAATACTGAAATATTACTATAATGTTAAGAAGAAGAAAATTATTACTATAATAATAATAATATAATAGTCTAAAATCTAAAATAGTAATAAAAAAATAACACATATTAAAAATTAATGATGATAAAAATAATATT
>PYAF01002676.1:86262-116062 GCA_007407185.1 Glycine tomentella | reverse complement strand
AAATTATCTAGAATTAAAAATAATAATCTCTTAATAATAGTAAAATAATATTATAATTATATTTAAAATATCATAAATTTATTTAAAATAATAATAAATATGTTAATTCATATTTATATATAAAAAATATTTCTATTGATATTATAATCATAAAAATGTAACATAAATAGAAATAAAAATAATAGTAAAATAGAAAACTGATAATATAATCATAAGAAATGCTATTATACTAATAACATAATAGTATAACATCTAAAATAGTAGAAATATAATAAAAAAAATAAACATAATAAAAAATGGTGTTATGTTAATAATAAAAATACTATTATAAAAATAAAAATTTAAAAATATAACAAAAATAAAAATATTTTATACACATACATCACGAGGCAAGGAATTTAAAATTGAGTAAAAGCACAAGAACAATCTAGTTCTGAAATGTGTGATAGGCATATTATATGTACGGGTTGGATTGATGTGACTCACCACTCTGCCACCAATAAGTAATAAACAAAATAACTAGATAACCCATGTCTAAGTACTTGGTCATTTATTTGCAAGTGTTTTCATTTTGATTTGATTTAGGTCCACAAAAGGGTATGTGCTCCATAGTCCATAATAGCACCATGTATTTATATGCTAAAATGATAATTGAATTTTTGAAGAACAGTGGCTTCAACATGTATGTGGGTGGATCCATTTCTTGCCTAATTTGTTGTTAGGCCTCAACCTAGTTGATGTGATGTGATGTGAGTGGTCCAAAGAGACATGTGATTGTCCCCTAAAATATGCTTCTCTTCCATTTTGTCAAAAGCCAGATTTGAAACATGTGGACAGATATTTATTTTTGTGCTGTAGCTTTTGTAGCAGGATGAAATAATTTATTTATTTGTGACCTAATTAGTATTTTATTTTTGTATAAACTTAAGATGCAGATAATGTTTGATAAAATTAATTGAAAAATAAATTAAAAATTAAAAAATAGTTAATAATTGAAAGTTAGTTTCTTTCTTCTAAAGTTAGCTGAAATAATATAAATAATAACGTAGTAATATAATTTTTTGAACTATAACACTTCATCAGGAAAAAAATAACACTAATTAAAAGAAAGAACGATACTATTTGAAAGAGAACAGTGTGTTGTTTCAAATGATAAAGAATAGGATATATGATAGATAAGGAGGACAAGTAATTCAATGTAGTAGAATCAAAAAATCCTTTGAGAATCTATTAGAAACGCCGTCTTCATAATAAAACTCAATCTACATTTTGAAGACCACAAACTAGAAAGAAAAAAGGTTTTGATCCACAAAATTACATGAAAAAAGTTAATTGAAAGTTAGAAAATTAGTTAGTAATTGAAATTTGAAAAATTATTTTATTAAATTATAAATATTTAGTAAACTAATTGTTGAAATAGTTGAAAAATGTAAAATAATATAAAAATAATTAAAATGTAATTTGTTTAAAAAAGGTAATAAAAAATTAGATAAATATATTGAAAATAAAAACAAAATAAAAATATAAAAAACTACAAACTAGAAACTCACTTTTTTAAAAACATTATTTCAAATAATGTTTTAAAAAATATTATTTTTATTTAAAAAAATTATTTCAAATAATATTTTTAAAAAGTTAAAAATTAATAAAAAAATTACTAAACAAACTTATCTATCAAATAATCAAATAAAATTTTGAACTAATAAAAAAAATAAAAATCAATTTAAATGTCTTATCCAACATAAATAACATACTGGAAAATGCATTAGGTAATGGCATGGAAAAGATTTCATATTAAATGAGGCTTGAAAGTTTGGAACTTTATATATCTCTAGTTATGATTCTCTGGCTTAAATAATGGATCATATATCTCTAGTTATGATTCTCTGGTCTTCTCTTTATCTTAACATCCTCTTTCAATAAAATAAAATAAAAAGGGAAATTCAGTATGGTGGACTGGTGGTGATGGTGGTATCTGTGTTTTGCCTCTTCTTGGTGCAGGTTTCATCCGTTTGTAATCTATAAATATGCATAGGTTAAAGTAATTAATATTGAATCTAGGCATATAATTAAATAGTTATAGCACAACGATCATGGTAATGATATATGATAAGAAGAAAAGTTAATAAAAAGTTGAGGTATATTAAATTTTGAGATGTGTGAAAAAAATTTTAAAAAAAAAAACATATATTTAATTTTTTTTCTCTTGTATCTTAAAATTGCTTCTTTCTTCTTAAATCTTGAATATATTTATAAAGTAATAAATTTTAAATTTAATTTTAATACACTAAATTAAAGTATATTTTCTAAAGCACTGTTTTTTGTATAATAGAGTATGTTATTCTTAATTTTTTTTAAATTTTATTCTTAGTTTTTTTAAAATTAATTATACACGTTTATTTATTTTTATAATCTTTGAAAATTTTATTCTAATATATATTTTAAAAAATTTAAAATAATTAATAAATTTAATAATTATACACTGATACTGATATATATATAAAACAACTCAAAAGTATCAATCAATAATAATAATAATAAATAAAAAATCACAGATGATATGAAGTACAGTTTGTGTCACAAACTGCATATATTCAAAACTTTTTTCATGTCATACAACGATGTCTGTCACATTACTTCTTCCAAGTATAAGAATTGCACAATTACCTGCCCAACAAGGAAATCAGAATAAATAAATAAAAAAATAACAGATTACAGTTCAATTCAGTGACGGTGATATCTGGGTTAGGTCTCTCCCATTCAATTATGGATCCGTGTTTCTTCTCTATTTCGTATACTTTATTATATAAAAAAAAAAAAAACTGCTACTTGTTCCTTACAATTTATCAATTAATCCAAATTGTTTTAAATTAATTAATAGTTTCAAATTTGAGATTGGATATTTAGTAATATTCGATATTTGAAAGAAGAATTCGATCTGTTACTTTTAAATTTTAATAATTTTATAGGACTCAAATAAGTTAGTTTTCATGAAAATAAATAAAAATGTAAAAAAAAATAAGGAATATCCTAGATTACAGTATCATGTGCAATAACAGTATTTTATAAATAATTTTCATGATTGCCCATGAGATGCACCTCCCCTTTCGGTGTTTGATTTGATTCTGATTTTCTTTCTATGATGAATATGAAAAAATAAAAAAATAAAAAAAATTCCCACACTTGATACCATATATATCCTTAAAACTAGTTTATTTTTGTTGTTACTCCACGATCGAGTGGGAACTATGTTTCCACGGGACTGCTGTAGCTATATTTGTTGTTTCCCATCTAGCTACTAAGTATATATAAAAAGTATAATAAAAAAAACATAGTATATATAAAAAAGAATTTGATAAAATATCATGTCAAGGAATGTCTTATTTTCAAAGGTCCTCATGTCTCTCACAGTTTTTTTGTTTTGTTTTGTTTTCTTTATATTAAGCTATTATCGCACTTGCGTATCGTCTAATCATGGCTCCATATCAAATATGAGGAACAGTTTATTGGCAAAATTATTAAACCATACATAAATAATTAATAATAAAATATAAAATCATGTAATTTTTGAAAAAAAAAAAAACTATGTTTTTGTCTCTATAATTTATCACTCTTTCATCATTCGTCCCTATAAAAAAAAAAAATCAGAATCATCCCTATAAGTTCTAAAAAAAGTTATATGTGTTTTGGACTCCCCTCTAGCAACTTCTCTTTCAAATAAGGGCCTTAATTAATATCTATCATAAATATGCAGCGAACATCTCTTCTATTATCCACACGTTAAGAGAGGGGAATACTTGTGCTGAGAATTTGGCCAACATATTGAGTTGCATCACCTTCTTGCCAGGGGAACGGTGTTCTGTATATTGTAGTTTATTTTTTTGTCCTTTGTGCTTTGTTTTTCGACAACTACCAAAACAAAAATTCACAGCAGCATAATTAACAAAGAAAAATGTCCTCGCTAATCAAATAAAAATATAATTTAATTCAATACATAGGTCATGAAGATTTTTTTTTCATTTATTAACGATGATAATATTGATATGAAATTATTTTTGCTAAAAATAATAACAAATCTTTATTAAAGACCTTAAGCACATATAAGATGAATATTTTCATTTCAACACATTTTTTTCGATAATAGTCAAGCAGGAATTCAAACTTCAACCATTTGATTAATTTGAACTTTAACCATTTGATTAATAAACATAAGTCATTATCATTTGTGTCAACTGTTATTGGTTGAATTTTTTTCATTTAATCTTTTTAAAATTAAAAATACTTAAATTCAACATCACCTAAGTGCATAAGATTAATTGATGTAAAATTGTTTTAACTTTATGATTTATAATAGTTTTATTCATCTTGAACAAAATTATTTCTAGTTAAACATACATGAAATTTATATTAAAAAATAAAACTCTAAATTCATTTTTTTCCATTCGCATGTCTTAACACATTTCGCTCAATTTCTCATTCTCTCGTGACTAAAAGAAATAACACCTAAATTCAACTCCAATTAGTTACTTTTTTCCTCACATTATAGGATTCTCTTTCTCCAATTAGTTCTTCTCTTATCCCTCGTTCCCTTCTTAAACATTGCATCACCACCACACACATATATACCTTAGAAGTAAAAAACTGTTGAATTGTGTAATTTAAATTTTAAATTATTATTAGGATTTGTTAGGTTGTTATAGTTTGTTATTATATTTCAATATTTGAATAGGAATTAAGATTAGATCAGTTTGTTATTATCCCGTATTATTAGCATTTTATTGAATTTCTCTCTCTTATATAAGAACTTCATGTTGAGGGAAAATAAATGAAAGAGAACGGAGGAGTGAATGAAAACTCTACTTTTTAACATGGTATCAGAGTCATGGTTTCCTCCATGAATGAGAGTTATGATTCTGAGAGTCATGGTATCCTCCATGAAAAAAAAATTATCTTCCGCTGCCATAAGATTCTCTTAGCTTTCTTCTTCAGATTCCCAAATATTCTGATTTTGAAATACTCAACCATCTATCTCCTTCTTAACCTTCACCTTCTCCGATTCCTTTACAAATTATGATTATTATTATCATAAATTTCATTTTTGCCTCGCATAACCTTTGCGATTTTGGTTCCGGCTTGAATCCTTACTCGTATCTTAATCTTCTTCCCAAAAATAACACAAACGACATAACATAATCCATTTTTAATCATTCTCGTACCTCAGTATTGAAGTCTCCATGCACGTATTTCATTTGAAGGTCACTGATGTGAAACTCGTTGCATTGTTCTGAATCTTTCACAGACCAACCCTGAAGTCTATTGACATGAACATGTGATTATTCCGAATCCCTTCTCGTATCTCAATTCTCCATGCACGTATTCTATTTGAAGGTCATTGATGTGAAGCTTGTTGCATTGTTCTGAATCCTTCACAGACCATCCCTGGATGAACATGTTATTGTTCTGAATCTCTTCTCGTATTTCAATTTTCTTTCTATCTCACATAATCGAAGCATGTGGACGATCCTGAAACACCTCTTGAACCTATTGCTGATCAAAGTCATTCCTGGAAGAGTGTTTGAAGAAGCAATTGGCAAGTTGGGCATGACTGATATTCATGCACCAACTTGAGGGGGAGTGTTGAAATGTATAATTTAAATTTCAAATTATTGTTAGGATATGTTAGGTTGTTATAGTTTGTTATTATATTTCAATATTTGAATAGGAATTAAGATTAGATCAGTTTGTTATTATCTCGTATTATTAGCATTTTATTGAATTTCTCTCTCTTGTATAAGAACCTCATGTTGAGGGAAAATAAATGAAAGAGAACAGAGAAGTGAATGAAAACTCTACTTTTTAACAAAAACAAATACATGAGAGGAATAGGAATGTAAGAAAGCTTTTTAGACTCTTTTTTAAATTTACTACTCTTTTATCCATAAAATTAAACTAACTACTTATATCTTTTATTTAAAAAAAAAAAAACTGATATAATGCACGAAATAGTTGTCTGAAACAATTGACAACTTTACCTGCAAAGAGAAAAATAAGATGCTAGTGGAAGAAAAATCAAGTCTCTAAATGATATATGAATTTTTCTGGTGAAGGTGATATATCGACTAATGACTTCTTACTGGGAAAAGTACTTAGAATCTTTAAGACAGGTGTTTCGCCGTTGGATTTGTTTAATTCGCATGAGACAACGGAAAAAAGATTGAATGAGTCGTTTGGCACTTAAAATCTCATTGAGATATTATGAAATGAAGCTATATTAATATGAAACTACTTTTGTTTTTTTCTAACTAAAATTTGTTGAAGAAGAGATGGAGCCTTCAGATGATACAAATAAGCAAACACATGATACAGAGTAAACAAGAAAAAATTGGTGAAGAAAGATAACAGAAAGTATTATTGATTATAAATTGTTTTGTTGTACACACAATTACATTGTGGGGTGTGTATTTATAACACAAGGAAAAGTAAAAACTAAAGAACAAGTTATTATAACCAACTAATAAATTAGTTAGTTAGTTGCTAACCATCCTTATTGGATTACAAAGGTCTTAACACTTTCCTTTAATCCAATAATTCTACCACTCCTAAATTATTTCTCAGTTGCACAAATCTCTCAACTCCTATTGACTTTGTAAGTACATCTACAACTTGCACTTCTGTGGGACAACGCACCACTTCAGTCAAGTTTTTGCTTACTTTCTCCCTTAAGAAATGGAACCTAATCTCAATGTGTTTACTTCTGCCATGAAAGACAGAATTTTTGGCTAGATTAATTGCAGACTTGTTGCCAATAAGGTGTTGCACTGGCTTATAAGGTTCAACTTGAATCTCTTTTAGCAATGAGTCAATCCATATTGCTTGACATGTTGGAAAGGCACCAGCTATGTATTCTGCCTCACAAGATGAGAGAGCCATCATCGGTTGCTTCTTGGAGCACCATGAAATTTGTGCATCAAAAAACATAAATAAGTATCCATTAGTGTTCTTTCTATTACTCTTATCCCCACACCAATCAGAGTCAGAGAAGCCAACCAAACCTCTATCCTTCTATTTTTCTGCCTTTGGAAACAACACTCAAGATTTTGTGTTCCCTTCAAGTACCTTAGTACCCTCTTTGCTGCAGTGAGATGTGATCTCCTTGGCTAATGCATAAATCTACTCACCAGGCCAATTGCATAACATAGGTCAGGTATGCTATTGCAGAGGTACCTCTGTGATCCAATTAGATCATCAATTGCTTCTTCCAACTTGGAGTTGAACTCAGTTGGTGTAGTTATTGGATTGCAATCTATTATGTTGAATCACTTCAACACATCGTTTGTGTACTTCCTCTGATGCATCACAATTCCATCAGTTGTTTTTACAAACTTCATACTTAGGAAATAGGTCATTTTTTTCCCAAATTCGTCATCTCAAACTCAGGCTTCATTAAGCTATTGAATTTTTAAATCTCATTGTGATCATTGCCAGTCACCAATAGATCATCTACATAGAGACAAATTGGTACCCTATTTGACTCGACTCCTTTTTTGTAGTACACACCATGCTCAAACACTGCATCTTGAGAATTCATGGTTGGTCAGAAATGAGTCAATCTTCAGGTTCCAACACCTTGGAGCCTGCTTCAAATCGTACAGGGCCTTGTGAATTTTGTACACCTTTTTCTCTTTCCCTTTTATCTTAAACCCAGGAGGCTAAGTAACAAACAACAATTCATCAAGGGGTCCGTTTAGGAATGTTAATTTTACATCTAAGTGAAATAAAGGCCAATTATTTTTGCTAGTTAGAGCCACCACCAACCTAATGGTTTCAATTCTAGTCACATGTGCAAACACCTCCTTGTAGCCTACTCCAGGTTTCTACAAAAACACCTTTGGCAACCAACCTTGCTTTATGTTTTGCTATGGATCCATAAGGGTTCAGTTTAAGCTTGAACACCCATTTCACTTCAATAGGTTTCTTCAATCATAGCATTTTTCCAAGCCTGCTCCTTCACTACTTCTTTGTAATCTATAGGCTCAATGTCAACCAAGAGTGCAAAGTGTATCAAATCTCCTTCTACATTTACTGCATTATCTGACAACATTTCAAAGTGTTGAAATCTGATAGGTAGTTGTGTTTGTCTTTGAGGTCTTTGATCAAGTATTGGATTAATAGAATCAACATATGCTCCCTTAATGTTTGCATCAACAACCTTTGTGTCACTACATACTTCTTCATTTAATTCAAGAGTTATTGGCCTTGCTTGAACTCTCTAAGTATCTCAATTCCAGGATTCACTCTCACTAACTATGACATCCCTACTCACTTCAATTTTTCTTTTTTTTATTATACAACTTGTAGGCACTAATTATGTGATACCCTACTAAGATCATAGGCTCACTCTTATCTTCCAACTTCCTTCTCCTAGCATCTAGTATATGTTTATAGCACAGGGAACCCAATACTCTCAAGTGACTTACTGAAGGTTTCCTTCCCAACCAGTATTCTTGAATTACTTTCTCTTTCAACCTCTTAGTGGGACACCTGTTGAGCATATGTACAACAGTCATGGTTATCAAAATCGAGTTTTAACTCATAGAATCGTCTGATTTTATGATTCTAGTGAGTCTCAGTGAATGAAATCGTAAGCAGACTCAAAATTGGAGTAGAATCATTCAAGTCTACATAGAATCTTGCGATTCGGAGTAGAATTGTGATTCTGCTTCGATTTTTCAATTTTGTTCAAAGACAAAACAACATTGTTTAGTGTGTTCGATTTTTCATTTTCTTCCTCACCCAGTGTCTGTTGTTTTCATTCTTGATTTTCATTCTTCGTTTCGTTTCCTATATGTTCTCCTTGCTTCTCATTCGACTGTGAAAGGGAAAGCCTCACTCGACTGCGAAAGCGCAAAAGAAAAGGTATAATAACCCCAGTTATGGCGCGGACAGCGCGGGGTGCCGCGCAGATAGCACCATATGTATTTAGGAGAAAACCATGTCTGAAGCATGGCGCGATCAGCGCTAGGGTTGGTGTGATCAGCGCCAGGATCTTTGGAAGTCGACGCCAATGGCGCCTGGTTGGCGCTTGGGGCGCCAGAGCTTCTGGAGTTTGGCGCCAAAAGCGCCATAGTAGCGCTGGTGGCGCCATGGTTCTGGGTTCAGCGCGGATAGCGCCAAAGGTGGCGCTAGTGGCATTGGAAGTGGCCTGGAAAACCCATCTTTTCTGGTTTTCCACGCGATCAGCGCCAGGTGTGGCGCGGTTAGCGCCATAGCCTCTGGAAGTTGGTGCTGATGGTGCCAGTAATGGCGCAAGGGGCGCCAAGGTTTCTGGATTTTCGCACTGATGGCGCGAGGATGGCGCTGTTGGCACCACAGGCACCGCCATTGTGGCGCGGTTAGCGCCAGAGGTGGCGCGATCAGCGCCAGACCTCTGGCAGGCCAACTATAAAAGGCCATTCACGCGTTTTTGGAGGTAAAAACACTATTCATCTTCTTCCTTAACCCAGGCAGCCATTGTTGAGCCATAAGAGCTTCATACATTCATCATAATTCATCTAAACACCTCCTAATCAGCTATAATCTTGATTAGAACCACTTAGAAACCCAATTTCAGCCTAGTTTGGAGAGAAACCCCATTCCTTGAGTTTTTTTAGAGAGTTGAGTTTTTGAGAGGAAAAGAAGGCGGTTCAAGGACACCAGAGCTAGGAGAAAGGATTCTCTAGCCTTCTTCGACAGGTTTGAGGTAAGAAACTCAAGCTTTCACCGTTTAATTTGTATAATGGGTAATGGGGTGAATAGTGACTCATTTGAGATAGGGCTAGAATTAGGCTTAGGTTCTTTAGAAAAGTATAGTCAGGAGGTTGTTTTGAGAGGTATGGAACCTTGAAACTGGATTTGTGATGAAGTCTGAGTTTGAGTTGAATTTGGCTTTGGGGAGGAAGAAGAGTGAGTGAATGGAAGGTACTATGACCTATCTGAAATTAAGTACCTTTACAAAAGTTGTTCATGAGACGAAATGAACGGTGAAAACATGTTGATATATCTGTTTTGGCTGAGTTGAACGACTGTTGGTTTTTGGTATTGGTGAAGCTTTGAATTGGTTTGTACAGAGTCTTAAAGGGACTCTAAGGCCTTAGTCAGGCTGAGGCAGACCACTGAGGGTCAATGAATTGCCTAGTAGAAGCTAGGTTATGAGAAACATTAAGTTAGAAGACAGAGACTGATAAAGAAAGGAAGAGTGTTTCCTTTCATATGAACGGTTAAAAACCGTTAATGATTATTTGATTTCATGCCCAATGTAGGGCGTCAGATTCAGACTGCGGGAGGTGGTCACCACGAGGCTAGGAGAGCTGGTTCTGAGTTGAGATCAAGTAAGCTCATCATTCTTGGGAAATGTTTCCCCTGCTTGTGTTTTACTACACCCAAAACGGGTGATGGCTTGGTATACCTTGCATGTTGATGTTGTATGTTGTTGTGATATGGAAACATGTATGGGATGTTGAGGAAATTGCCATGATGGCATGTTGGTAATTGATGTTAGCTAGACACTTTGATAGTGTCATGGGTTGTATTGATCATGTGATGATAATGTTGTGTAATGTGATTGCATGAGAATTCTCTGGCCAGTAGAATAGGGAACTATGGACCCCTTGGAAATGTGCCCTCAATTGGATGATCTTCCTTGGGACAATCCATAGGCGTCTATGTAAATCCTGGGAGAATGTGTCATTCATTGGATGATCTTTCTCAGTTATTGGGCGGGAAGAGCCCTGAGGGAATGTGCCTTTAATTAGACGATCTTCCTCAGGCATAGATAGGGAGAGTCCTGAGTAAATGTGCCTTTCAGTAGACGATCTTACTCAGGTACTCAAGAAGAAAAAGTCCTGAGAGAATGTGCCCTTGGGTGAATGATCTCAGGCAGTGTGTGTGTGTCAATTGTATATGGTCACACTGTGCTGCGACGTGTATGCAGCTTGTTCATATGAGCCATGAGGGCTGACTGTATGAGTGAAGATTATTGGATGTTATTCCTGTTTTGTTGTGTATATATATATTTGCTTGGAAGTGAACCAGGGGGAGGAAAACCTCCAAGAACCCTGAGTTTACTGAGATGATTATCTCACCCCTGTTTGGGGCTCATGATGCAGGAAATGATACAGAAGTTGTCGAGAAATCCCAAGGCAAAAGGCCTGAGCTGGGATAGTGTGGTGGATAACCCTAGGCTTAGAAGACTAAGCTTGTTGGCTCACATTTTGTTTACTTTGAATGTATTTTGTACCCTGAGGGGATATTTGTATAGTTTTGAGAAAAGTATACCTTGTACATGACAGAGATTCACCATAAATGTATATAATGTGTAATTATATTTGATTCAGGCTTCCTTTATTGTTTATTTCTATACTTGCTGTGCTATTGTGATACAATTATAATGTTACAGAAGGCCTACGTCTAGGTGGTGGCAGTGACAAGTCGGCGACATTGTGATAGTGTCATGGACTAGTGGTGCAAAATGTGAAGGTAATTTCCTTACTTGAGTGAGTTTTAATTTTTAGTTGCAAAAATTTGTTGGCTCTAGTGTTGTTCATTTGGTTGGTGTTGTTGCGGGTTTGGGGGGAGCTTTGCTTGAATGTCCTAGGATTGGGAGGTTTGATCACGAGGTGAAGGTTGTGCCGATGAGGGGACACAATGAATATTGGTGGTTTTGGGGACTTTCTTTGTCATACATTCATTTTTATTGTCAGTGTCTAACCCTTCTTTATTGGTAAATTTATTGTATTGGTGAATATTAGAAGTTCCACCAAGGGAAGGGGCATTAAATTTGGGGATGTTTAGCTTGTGGAGTGAACTGTTTGTTTGTCTTATTCTATATAGACTTGTTTATGCATGCTTTTAATTAATTTCTTTCAGCTATTTGAATGCATACATAGTGCTTGAACCTTGAAGATGTACTCTTATATTTTCCTCCCACACTTGCATATTTTCTATTATGCAGTTGTTATTGTTGCTCAAAGGGACATTTGTTGCACCTCCTGATAAGTTTGGTAAATCTCCTATTTTTCACCAATACTTTCTTGTTGTGGGAGACTTCAAAGGGGATTTTATGACATACTTGGTTAGACTGAGACACTGGGTAGAAATTAAAAGTGTTTTACATACTAATAATTTATATATGGGTGTTGTGCTGTCATGAATCATGATTTCCATTTTCCAACTCATGCTATGAAAATGAGACTTGTAGGGGATGATTTTGTCTTTGCCTAATGCTATAATATTTTAAAGATTGCTATTATCTAATTAAACTATTGAATTGATATGATATTTATAGATAATTTACTATTATTTTTTGTTTGAAGTAGACTCTTGCAAGTCTACAATTCGAGTCTACAAGTCAAGTCTACAGAGCTCTCGCGAGTCTACGTAGACTCTCGATTTTGACAACCTTGTCAGCAGTTGTCACTGTTTCACCCCAGAAAGAATGTTGAATTGACTTTTGCTTCATCATGCTTCTATCCATATTGAGGACATATCTATTTCTCCTTTCCTCCAAGCCATTATGATGAGGAGTATACGGTAGTGTAATCTCATGTTGTATGTCAAGTTGTTCACAGAAATTCTCAAGCTCCCTTGATGTATACTTTCCCCTTCCATCAATCCTCAGAATCTTGATCATAATGCCACTATGCCTCTCAAACATAGCTTTGAACTTTTGTAAGACACCAAACACCTTATGCTTGTGTGTGATCAAGTATATCAACATCATTCTGCTGTATTTATTAACAAAAGAGACAAAATAGATATTGCCTCCAAGGGAAGACACTTCCATAGGACCACAAACATATGAATGAATCACATGCAAAACAAACGTTGCTTTCATAAGCAAGTGATGATTAAAACTCAACCTCGATTGTTTGCCTATCATGAATTATTCACACAATTTTCAGGTTCACTTAACTTTGGAATTCCTATTACCATCTTCTTAGATACTATTTGATTAAGACTTCTAAAGTTTAGATAACCAAACCTCTTATGTCATGACCATCTTTCTTGTTCACTTTTTGTTGTAGCAAGGCATCTTACTTCAGCAGGTTTGATGATCGTTTGAAAGGTTCTGTTCTTAGAAAGAGGAGACCGCGACACCAATTTATGTGATGGATCAAACAACTCTCGTAAGTCATGCTTCATGGTCACTGAAAAACCATTCTCTACTAGTTGACCCACACTCATCAAGTTACACTTCATGCCTGACACATACATAACATTCTCAATCACTTCCTTCTTTCCATCTTTCTTATTGATTATTATGTTTCTCATTCCTTCAGCAACTAGTGCACTATTATCTGCTAATTTGATTTGAGTTCTTTTGGAAACATCAAGATCAATCAGCCATTGCTTGTGACATGTCATATGGTTTGAGCAACCTGCGTCAAGAAACTAGGAATCAGAATTATGCTCACCCCCATTAGTAGTCACCATTAGAATGACAGGATCTAAATTTGAGTCTCCCTCTTGAGCTACATTTGCCTTTTCGCCACTCTTTCTATTTTGTTTCCCTTTCCTATGCCAGCACTCATTAGCATAGTGACCCCATTTCTCACAGTTGAAGCATTGAATCCTTCTTTTGTCAAAACCCTTTCTTTCATTAATGTTAGCAGATCTTGAAGCGCCTTTTTGTGAAGACTCAGACTTTTCTTCACCTTTTCCTTTCTCCTTATTCGAATGGCACTTGCTTTTGTATTGTTTTCTCTTTTCTTTCTTCCACTTCTTCTTTTCACCACTGCCTCCTTGAATGTCTAGGCCTGCAAGTATTGCTCACCATGTTTCAAAGCACCTCTTTGAATCAATCTTAGTTCATGTGCCTCTAAGGAACCCTATAGCTCTTCAACCTTCATGTCTTCAATGTCTTTTGACTCCTCTATTGCAACTACAATGTAGGCAAAGTTGGGAATCAAGGTTCTCATCATTTTCTCTATGATCATTTGTTCTGTAATCTTCTCTCCACATCCCTTCATTTGGTTGGCCAGATTCAAGACTCTTGTTACATAATTTGCTACTCTCTCAGTTGCTTCCATTTGAAGCAATTCATATTGTCATCTCAAAGCTTGGAGCTTCACCTTTCTGACCTTGCCTCCTACAATGAAACATTTAGCAAGAATATTCCAGGCTTTATTTGTTGATGAGGAAGATTGGATCTTTTCAAAATTGTTTGGGTCGACACATTGATGAATGAGGAACGAGGCTCTTCCATCACTCTTTGTTGCTTCCCTAGCCTTTTCTGCGTCTCAGCAGAATTACTTGATTCTTTGACGCTTTTCTCTACAATTTCAATAACATTTTGAAATCGAAACAACACATTCATATGTGCACACCAGCAATCCCAATTCTTGTCATCAAGAATCGCAATGTTTATTCACCCTCTTTGTGCAACTTTCTTGAATTCTTGATGCAAAATCTAGACTCTGGATACCAAATTGTTGGAGAACCAACAAATGGAATCTTTAGACGATACAAACAAATAACAGATAATATAGAGTATACAAGAGAATATTTATATACACAATTACATTTTGGGGTGTGTATTTATACACATAAGAAAAAATAAAAATTAAAGAGCAAATTTTTATAACTAACAAATTAATTAGTTAGTTGCTAACCGTTGTTATTAAATTACAAAGGTCTTAACAAAATTGATATTAATCAAAGCTCAACTCCAAACCATATCATGAACGTTATAAAATATTGGCATTATGAGAATCATAACTTTTCCACATATATACTTTTTTTGAATGATTTGATCCTGACCACATGTTCCCAAGTTGTAGTATATCATGATAACGTAATCTAATAATAATAATAATAATAATAAAGATTTAGGTCTGCATTTACATATACAGGCTACAGGAATTATATATATATATATATATATATATATATAATGATCTTTGAATATTTTAATATTATCTCAAAAATCATACATATTAAATTTTAGATAAATCAATTTCAAAATTTAAGTATATCACTTGTATTTAAGTAATCTTATAATCGATATTTAGATATAATTTAAAAAATATATCATACTTTCAACAAAATTTATGTTATGAATATTATCAAATAATTTCAAAATTTTAGAAAAATTTATAAACTTAATCAATTTAATAAGAACTTTTAATTTAACTATTGAATTAATGAAAATTATATATATATATATATATATATATGTCTGTGTGTGTCCCCTAAAATTATGTTATATTGAATAAATTATAATAATAAAGAATGCATCTAAATTATTTAATAAAATTGACATGTATTTACTTTATAGTAAATACTGTTTTGGTAATAAATACTTCAAAATGTATTTCAATATATATTTTTAATATAATTTAGTTGTTGTTTTGCTTTAATAAGAGATATATATGAAACTTCTTATCTGGCACTTAATTAATCATCTATTATCAAGTCGATACACTTTGGAGGTAAAGTGATATCTTTAGTTGTGACTTCATGCTCAAGTCTATTTGAACCTCATACCTTACTTAAAGAATTCAAATGTGGAATTACTTGTCAACAACTTTTGATATCTAGCTACTCTCTCTCTCTCTCTCTCTCTCTCTCTCTCTCTCTCTATATATATATATATATTATTTTTTAAAAATAGAGTATATTATAATGAATATAAATTATTTGTGGACACCTTACATTCTATTTGACACTATCAATCACTATTAATGAATTGTTGGTTCGAGTAGTAATAAATTTGGTCCTCTTAAGCAAATTAAGTCTCATATTCAATTGTTATGGATGAAAAAATGTGTTTAAGAGAGGAGATTCCTCTAAAGATAATCAATTAGGTTTATTGAAAAAGATTAATCACTGACAAAATTGATGAATTTTTATATCAATAACATAGTAATAAAAATGTTATTTTACACCTAATTAATTTGATAAAAAAATAGTATAGAAATCTGTAAGTGTAATAAGTAGTTTAATGTCATACAAAGAGAGAGATTTAAAGAAATAATAAATGTCATAGAGCGAGATGTCTAAATATTATTGTTCTTTTTTTTACCAAAAATATTATTGTTCTATTATGTATCTACTAACAATTTTTTTAAATGAAATATTTAATAATATAATTTAAGAAAACACACCGCTTTGTGTATGAATATATGATGATAAAATTAAATAAAAATATGTAAAGAATAATATTACTTAAATATAAAATATAGAAATGTAAAATAATGTGCATGAAATATAAATTAATGATTTTTTGTGAGAAATATTCGTGTATTTTATTGATGATCAATAAGTATTAAAAATATGATGATCTATGATGAGATGATGTTATAAAATTATTTTATTCTGTCTTTATTTTTATCTACTTTAATTTTCTTATCTCTACCAAACAAAAAATAAGTGAGCAAATCATGTTTTTCAACCCATCAAAATAGGTCAAACTAACCTTTTTTGCTACCTCTAATGAGAGATTTCTCTTTCTGTTAACATTTATTTTTAATTTATAAAACTCAAACTCAATTTTTTTAACACAACTCGAAATCTAATTAAGGAAATAGAAAGTCTAAACCATGTTCCACTTAGAATAAAGTCATGTTCATAAACTAATAAATAAATGTAAAAATATGTTTTTGTACTCATAAATATGAAAATGTTCAAAATTCGTTAGGGATAAAAAACCGAACAGGTCATTGTGGCTTGTCTCGCTTAATCCGTCGACCTGACGGGCCAATGGTAGGATGAGGGGGTTGGCCCGCCAATTCGCCATACATTTTTTTTAAATGTAAATATTATTAGATGTTTAGGATTTGAGTTGTCACTTTGTATTTTTTTTTAAGTTTGTAGTTTTGTTAAAAAATCAAAATACATATTTATTATTATTTTTATATTATTTATAAATTCAAATTTCTCTAATACTTATAGGAAATTAAAATTAAATTTAGAATAAACAATAGTTGAACGTTATGTTTTTAACTAAATTTGTTCCTCTTTAAAAAAAATTAAATTTATTCACTTGGACTAATTTTATGATTAAAAAAAATATATTTTTTATTTATGGTGGTCGACTTGCCAATCCACCTTTAAGCAGCACAGGCCAAAAATTTTGGCCCATCATTAGAAGTCGGGCCAGCCCACCCCAACTTGTTTTTGGTTGGCTGGCTAGTGACGGGATGGGTCAAAATAGGCTGGACTGGCCTGCTTTGTCATCTCTAAAATTCATCCTTGCAAATTTTTTAATACGTTTTCGTTTTCATGTTCACAAAATTAAAATGCGTTATCTTTTGGCTCAAACCTACGTGAATGACTTTTTATATCAATTGTGTGTACAAACGATGTAAAAAGTGTTACAATTTGTTACATCAATTATATGGATAACCAAATCTACGTATGAGTAAATAACAATAATTTTAATTTTGTGTTAATGAAAAATATATTAAAAATTTACAATAAAAAAATTCAAATATTTTAAATTTATGAGCAAATATATATTTTAGTCATAAATAAATAAATACAAATATAACTTCATAAAATTAGTTGAACCAGTCTAGTGATTCACCTCCCCACTCCAAGTCATAACCACTTTATGGAAGAAGGCTTTTTCACGGAAGGGACGACCTAACTCTCCTCATGTACGGTTCTGATGTAATACTATTTTATGTAATAGTTATTAATAACTAACATTTTATATTATCATAATATAAAGTTATTTTCAAATGACATGTACGAACCGTGTATGAGCCACAACCACAACTTCACACCGTGACCTAAATTCGAGGCTCAAAATTCAAAATTCAAAATTCCAATCCATATTTGTTGTATAACTTTGACGCACTCTCTCTGATAATCATTTCATAGCTTTTTCTTTCTCTCTCTAACCGTTCTTATCTGAGTCTGGCAGGTACTATTCAAGGTCATCTATAAGTACGGCAATTTCTCTCTCTCCCAAACTTTGGACTTTTCACGAACATTTCGTTTTCAATACCTTCCTTTTCCTCTTTTATTTTATTTTTTTACTCTCTCCCCATGATATACCCACTTTCAAAATGAATTATTATTTTATTGATAAATATTTTTTGGTAGATGAAAACATAGACAGTAATAGATTAATTCTTAAAATATATAAAAAATTAAATTTATTCTTTAAATATATAAAAATATGAAAAATTGATAAAAAATTAATCTTTGAATATTATAATTTAATATTAAATTAATCATAAAAATATAATTTATTATTAAATTAATCCTTAAATACTACACTTTAAGAAAAAAAAAGATTTCATAAATTTAATGTTAGACAATTTATCACACTTCTTTTCATATTCAATAACTATTCAAAATTTTATATTTTAAGAATTTAATTTTTTACCACTTCATCTTTTAATGGATCAAAGTAGATATTTATTATTATTATTATTTTACTTTGCTTTTTAAAAAAATTTGGTAAAATAAAAAAATAAAGTATGTGTCGCTTTTGTGAAATGGCTCCTTTTCGTACTGCCCCGCACTTGAATCTGTCCTTCCTCACATAGTCCTCCACCATATGTCATCTGCATTAGATAAAGAAAGAGACTAGTTTCGAAATGACCGTAATGCCCTCCATATTTCCGCTTTTAAATTCCGTCCTTCTCCGTCCTTCTCCGTACGGATCACTTTGTCCACTGATAAGACCAAAATGCCCCGGGTTTATATTCTAATCACTGTCTAGTTACTTATCAATATCATTGCAATATGCATTATTAACTTTGGAATTTTAGTAGCTGAAAAGTCTTTGCATATATTTTAATTTTTTAAATTAAAATGCATTAAAATATTAAAGTTTTTTATGTGGTGTCATTTAGTAAGAGTATGTCAATACAATAAATTTTTTAATATTTTAACAATTAATTTAAAATTATATTTAATATGGTTTGTGTTTTAGAGAAAAAAACATATAAAGAATACGAGATTCATTATATAATATGTAACTTGCTAGAATTTGTTAATTTAATAAAATAAAATTATTTTCAATTATGACAAATTTGATATTTCATGTGTTTTGTTTAAAATTCAACAATCAACATGAGTTTGAATTAGGTACAAAGGATTATATTTGTTGAAAATATCTTTCACAAATTGATGTTTAATCCATTAGAGTGCTTTTGATTTTGATTATATTATGTTTTTGCTTGACTATTCTGATGACATATGGCATGTAATTTTTTTTTTATTCTAGTGTTCAAAAAATTTAAAGTTATATTTATAATAACTTTTAATTAATTAACAATATAAAATGTAACGAGGACACATTATTATATGAAATAATTTATAATTGAATTATATTGTAAATATAATTTAGTAAATTGTTTTCATGTTGACTCAAATACTTGGTAGATTTTATTTGAAATGAAAAATCAAATACATCATCAAATAACTACTATCCTTTCTCTTCCCATGTCCTCACCTAATAAAACAAAAAATAATAATTACATTTTTTTAGTTTATTATATAATATTAAATTTGTGAATAATTTTATTGAGTTTATTTCCTATTTTTAACAAATGCAAGTAAGTGGTATAAAAAACAAACGTAAGTAAGTAGAAAAAGTATTCCTTATATACACGCATATATATATATATATAGAGAGAGAGAAAGAGAGAGAGAGATATTATGCACTGATCTTTAGATTATTAAATTAATATCAAATTCATAATTTAATATACAAAAAAATAACATGGTATAAATTTCATAAATTCAAAAATTAAGTTCATTATCAACCAAACTTATAAAATACAAATAATTTTTATATAATTCTATAACAAATAATCAATAAATAAAAGGTACTTAACATGAAGAATACAATATCTGGCTATCATCTTTGCATTAACAAAAACCTTAATACAAGTCTTATCCTTACTTATTTAAAAAATGCTTATAATTTTTCAAACTAATATATTCCACTCCGATGATTCTCTACCCCTGACCTAACTTGTGTAATTTTGAAGACAAAGAGGGGCAATTTTGTCTTTGGACAAACGGATACGAACACTACGAAGAAGACAAGAGTGGCATTTTGGTCCCAGTGGACTCTCCTCATCTTCTTCCTCACTCAATATTAATAAATCTCTCGCATTTATTCGCCAAACAAACTCAACATAGAAAACAAAAAATAAACCCTTCCCTTCTCTCCCTACAGTTATTCATCATTAACCTCCAAAACGACCAACCAAACGCAAAACGCAGAACGATGAAGAAGCAGAAGCGCTCGGAGCCACAAAACGACACCACCAACCCCTTCGAGCTTCTCACGGAGGAGCTAATGTTCGTGATCCTCGACTTCCTCGAAACGACGCCGTTGGACAAAAAATCCTTCTCGCTGACGTGTAAGTTGTTTTATTCCGTCGAGGCGAAGCACCGTCGTTTGCTTCGGCCGTTACGGGCGGAACACCTGCCCGCGCTCGCTGCCCGCTACCCGATCGTAACGGAATTGGATCTTTCCTTGTGTCCGCGCGTGGGCGACGGCGCGCTCGAACTCGTCGCTGGCGCGTACGCGGCGACGCTGCGGCGGCTGGACCTATCGCGGTCGCGGCGGTTTACGGGGACCGGGCTGCTGAGCCTCGGCGCACGGTGCGAGCACCTGGTGGAGCTGGACTTGTCGAACGCGACGGAGCTGAGGGACGCCGGCGTCGCCGCGGTGGCGCGTGCGCGGAACTTGCGGAAGCTGTGGCTGGCGAGGTGCAAGATGGTGACGGATATGGGGATTGGGTGTATTGCGGTGGGGTGCAGGAAGCTGAGGCTGATTTGCTTGAAGTGGTGTGTGGGAATTGGGGATTTGGGTGTGGATTTGGTTGCGATTAAGTGTAAGGAGCTCACAACATTGGATCTCTCTTATTTGCCTGTGAGTGTTTTTTTTCTCCCTCTTTCTGGTGTTCATTATTCGTTGATTGAATCTGGTTATGGATTATTGGTGGATAGTTGGTGATGTTTACTGTGTTTGGTTTAATTGATTGGATTGGCTTATTTTTAGTAAGTAATTATAAGGTTTAATTATAATTTTGTTCTATTATATCTGCATTTTTTTTTTTTTTTTGTCGCGAGTCAGACATCTAATAATCTCGCTTGCGACCAATCTCGCTCACAGTACATGGTTGTCGCTAACCCAACGAAATTTTGCATACGGTGCGAATGTAACATGAGTTCTCCCGCTAAATAGATTGTTCTCATCCCTGTGAACGCAGCGAGACTTTACAGGGACAACCCTTTGGGTTATATCTGCATGATGCTAGTCCTTGTAATGTTTTGATCCCTACACATACACACTATAATTCATTTAGTCCCTGCCGTCCGAATTTAGATACATATTTAGTTATATTTAATTTTTCCAAATTAATAAAGGAGATTAATTTTCATATTGTAAAGATGGGACTGATTAGGAATCTTCTTAAAAAATAATTGACTTTTTAAGTAATTATTATAAAAAATAATGTATTGTTGTTATGAATGATATCAGTGTATTCTGATTGGATTATTAATAAATGTGTTTCATTTTATTATAATTAGTTGATTAATTAATATTTGATATTTGATAATCTGTTTTGCTCTTCATAGTAATCTTATTTAGCTCAGTAGGCTTGCTTCTCGTTGAGGAAATTTGTGGTCTCTTTTTTTTTTTTTTTTTTTTTTTTTTTTTTTTTTTTTTTTTTTTTTTTTTTTTTTTTTTTTTTTTTTTTTTTTTTTTTTTTTTTTTTTTTTTTTTTTTTTTTTTTTTTTTTTTTTTTTTTTTTTTTTTTTTTTTTTTTTTTTTTTTTTTTTTTTTTTTTTTTTTTTTTAAAGGCTTTGGTTGTTGCTGGGGAGGGGAGTCAGATGTTAGGTTAGTTAATGCTGAAAGGGTTAAGAAGTGTTGAATTGGCTCAGTGAGCGGAAATTAGAAAATGTAAGTGCTTGAAAGGAAAATATTAGATTGCTGGTTCAGTAATTTTTTGTTTCTCGAACAAGTGGTATTGATGTGTGAAATTATTTGGGTTTTTTTGTTAAACAGTTACTGTTTAGTGGTCCGCTTGATTGTGCTATTTCTTGAATAATCTGGTCGATATAACTAGTGTTGTTGGTGTTTTCTTGTGTTGTGCAGATCACGGAGAAATGTCTACCGTCAATCTTCAAATTGCAACATCTTGAATATTTGATCCTTGAAGGATGCTTTGGCATTGATGACGACAGCCTTGATGTTGATCTCTTAAAACAAGGGTGCAAGACATTGAAGGTATATGGGGATGGTTAACTTGTTCATTTCTGTTATTTATTTATCAATGACAATAAAGATAACTTCAGCATAAACTTATTTAAATGACGTATCAGTTATTTTCTTATTTAATTTTCTTTCTTTTAATATTAGAACTTGGACAGAAGTTATTGTATTTATTTTTTCTTCCATTTAAATTCTAAATCCTATGAAAGACATTAACTTGGTTACAATTTCAATGTGTCATTTGCACAGTTAGTCAAAATTGTTTGATTGCATCAATCAATATGTTCATTTTTCTTGTCTTCAGAGTGCACTTGCTTTCTTTATTTAACTTATTATTTGACAAATTCTGTCTTCTGCAGAGACTTGATATCTCAGGTTGTCAAAACATAAGTCACATTGGGTTATCAAAGCTTACAAGCATTTCTGGAGGTTTAGAGAAACTCATTTTAGCAGATGGCTCTCCTGTAATTCCCCTCCCCCTCTCTTTGTGTATCTGTGTATTGTGGTTTTTTTTTTTTTTTTTAATATATTTTTGAACTTAGTGGATGAAGATTTCAATTGTAACTAATTGTTGCATTTGATTGTCCAGGTCACCCTTTCTCTTGCTGATGGTTTGAATAAACTTACCATGTTGCAATCAATTGTATTAGATGGCTGCCCTGTTACATCTGAAGGGTTAAGGGCCATTGGAAATTTGTGCATTTCACTTAGGGAGCTTAGTCTAAGCAAATGTTTGGGAGTGACAGATGAAACACTCTCGTTTCTTTTGTCAAAACACAAGGATTTAAGGAAACTTGACATCACATGCTGTCGCAAGATAACTGATGTTTCCATTGCCAGCATTGCAAATTCATGCACAGGTCTAACTTCTCTCAAAATGGAGTCATGTACACTAGTTCCGAGTGAAGCATTTGTCTTGATTGGACAGAAATGCCATTATATTGAGGAGCTTGACCTAACAGATAATGAAATTGATGATGAAGGTTTGCATCTGTCTCTCTTATTTGGAGACATTAACTACCACATCAGTTGCTATACTTACCTTGTCTTTCTGCAGGTCTTATGTCCATTTCTTCTTGTTCTAGGCTCACCAGCTTGAAAATAGGAATATGCCTGAACATAACTGACAGAGGACTTACCTTTGTTGGCATGCATTGCTCAAAATTAAAGGAGCTGGATCTATACAGGTTTGTGATTGAAATTCATGAACATTTGCTTTTTTTCTCATAAGATGAATTGTCTATGCATTCTTTTTTTTTTTTTTCTTTCTTTTTGCATAAACTAGTTTGGCTATTGAATAAGGTTGAGTTGTCAACTGCCAAGTTTAAAATAAAAAAAATATGGGATATAATTCTCCACAGTAGTTGGTATTCATGTATAAACATCTGAAATATTTAATACATGTGGAAGGCATACAAGTCTATCGAACTGGCTTTTAGTTAAATTTCATAGTAGATTAATGGTTAAACAAGTCTAACAACTGTCTCAAACCTACCTCGTATCTCATTACAGATGCAAGTAAAACATGAATATCCTTTGATTGATATTGTCAAATTGAAGTTTTTTGTTGATAGTCATCAGAGTTTTGTTCCCATTTTTTTCAGGTCTACAGGAGTAGATGATTTGGGCATTTCAGCAATTGCTCGTGGTTGCCCTGGCCTTGAGATGATAAACACATCCTACTGTACTAGCATTACTGACAGGGCACTAATCGCCTTGTCAAAATGTTCAAATTTGAAGACACTTGAAATTCGAGGATGTCTTCTTGTTACATCCATAGGTCTGGCAGCTATTGCAATGAATTGCAGACAACTAAGTCGTCTAGACATAAAAAAGTGTTACAACATTGATGACAGTGGGATGATTGCTCTAGCTCATTTCTCCCAAAATCTAAGACAGGTATTTTCATCGTCTCTTACATTTCTGGGAAACATCAGAGATGCACAAAATCTTTGGTAAGATTCTGATATTATATTGTTTTTGCTTTATTTGCAGATAAATTTGTCATATAGCTCAGTTACAGATGTGGGGCTTCTGTCACTTGCTAATATCAGTTGCCTTCAAAGCTTTACTGTGCTTCACCTGCAAGGCTTGGTTCCAGGAGGACTGGCTGCAGCCTTATTAGCTTGTGGAGGGCTAACAAAAGTGAAGCTCCATCTTTCACTAAGATCTCTGTTACCTGAGCTACTTATCAGACATGTGGAAGCACGTGGCTGTGTATTTGAATGGAGAGATAAAGAGTTTCAGGTATATTTCATGACTGGTTCCTATATTAAGTTTGAGCAAAATACTAATTGATAATTTTGGAAACAAACCGTTTTTTTTATCTTATGTATCCTGGCCCTCTAAAGTCTTTACACTTCTGCTAATGAGGACCGTAAGAAGTCCTCCTCACATTCTAATTCTAAAGGAACATGTTAGTTGTTTAAGACTATTAATTTAGCTAGGTTGACTTGAAGTCAATAGTTTCTAATAGATAAAGATTATCATACTTACAGAAGGTGCTCTGGGGTTAAGGATCAGTTAAGTGGGATAATGCTGTATGGTAATTAATATTTTTTATTTGATTGCTGATGTTCTTTTCTGTTTCATGGACAGGCTGAATTGGACCCGAAGTGTTGGAAATTACAGTTGGAAGATGTGATATAATAGGATTTTTCTCAGGTTGTTTGAAGTTTTGATAAAGACGACTCAGCCGCATGGATCATGAAATTCAATTCGGAAGTCATCGTCTTCTCTCTCTACTCTGTTCACCTAACCTACACTACAAGAAATGAAGAAAGCAGCATGAAAAATGTCAGAAGTATTCTGTTTAGGCCATTGGAGGCTACACAGGCATTTGGAATGGAGGTTGTTGATCATCCTTCCATAAGTCTCACTCGCCTAACTAGGATGAGTTTTTTGGAGTCTCAACTCAAGTATTTAAGTTGTCCATTGTAGAATGTTGGAGGAGGGGCAATCGCTTGTATGTGAAAAGCGGGAAATCAATTAATGAAAGTAAAAAAGTTTTGTTAAATTTTTTTTCTTTTTTTGCTGTTAATAGCAGGATTAGTTAAGTACTTGAGTGTAACAAACCCCATCTAACGTCTTTCATTTATTTATTTTGGGAGTACAATTGGAAATGTTCAGAGAATGGAAAAGCAGCGGCTATCGAATGTATAAAAACACTAACTTTCTGTTCAATCTTTTATTTTGGCAGTGAAAAGCAAGATTAAGTGTGTAAAACTTAGAAACTTGTTTTGTTTATATATGAATTAGAGCTGTTCATGGACATCCAGAATAGAAGTTTCAAAATAGTTTTTAGTCTTGGGTTGACATCTTTTTGTGCCCTTTTGTTAGGTGTTTTTGATGGGATTCCCTTCCCCAATGTCCCACAGCTAGGGGTGGACATGGATTGGATTTTTAAGAATCCAATTCATATCCAATTCATATCTAATTAAATGGATTGGATTTTAAATCCATATCCATATTGTTTTAAAAACAAACTAGATTTAAGATTCAATCCATTTAAATGGATATGGATTTGGATATATCCAATTTATATCCACTTAAATGTTATAAGATTTTTTTTTTTACAAATTTTAGTTATTAAATGCTAAAAAGTGAAATTTTGTATATGTCCATTGAAGAGCTATTTTCAACCGACCATGGTCAAAACTATTTTTTCATCGATATTGGTTAGTGTATTTTTGACATACCTTAACCAAAGCAATTTCGACAGATATCAGTCCAGACATTTTTAGTCCGGCATCAACCAAGACTATTTTTTTTGCTAACATTAGTCAGTGCATTTTCAGTCGACATTGGTCAATGATGTTTTTGGTCGATCTTAGGTAGAGGTCGGCTAGGATTTTTAGTCAATACACTTTTTGGCCGACATTGACTAGGGATTTTTCGATCAACATCGATCGTGAGTAATTTTTAGCCGACATTGGTTAGGAATTTTGTAGCTAACATTGATAAGATTTTTTTTTTGCCGATGTCGATCATTGATATTTTTTTGCCAACATTCGTCAAGACTTTTTTTTATCGACATTAGCTAGATTTTTTTGTTGATGTTGGTTGAAATTATATTTTTGTTGGCAACAACTAGGATTTGTTGGTTAACATTAACCATGACTATTTCTTTTGGCTGGCGTTAGCTAGGGATTTTTTTGTTGACATCAACTAAGATTTTTTCGATCGACATCAATTGGGAAAATATTTTGACCGACGTTAGCTAGGTTTTTTTGGATGATGTCAGCCGATGATTTTTTCAACCGATGTTGGCCAAAAAATAGTTTTGTCTGAAGTCAACAAAAAAAAACTATAGTCGACATCGAGCGAAAAACCTACTTGATGTCGATAAAAAATAATCTCAACAGACATTAACAAAGAAAACTTAGCTGACGTCGGTATAAAAATAGCATCGACTGATGTCGACCAAAAAATAGTCTCAATCAATGTTCATTAAAAAAATTATCAACATTAACCGAAAAATAGACTCAACAATAACAACTTAAAATCATCATTAGTGAACGTCGACCAAAAAAATAGTCTGAATCAAAGTTGACAAAAAAAAATTTAAAAATCCAAATATCCAATCTATATTCATTTCATATATCCAATTAATTGGATTGGATTTAAAATCCATAAAAATGGATTTGGATATGAAACTAATCCATTTAAATGGATTTAAAATAGATCAGATTGGATTGGATATAAATTATTTTATGGATATGGATTTTTTTGCCCAACCCTACCCACAGCCATATTGGAAACTAACTAGTGGAATGTAACTTAATTACGACTAAAATTATAACTGTGATAATTATTTGTTGATATGCGTTAGATGACAAATTGACAGTAACTGAATCAGGACCACTTCAGCCCCTAGAAAGGTATGGACCAAAAACTAAAAACTCCGTGAAAGATTTCCAAAAGTACAAACAATGGCCTTATTAAAAGACCAATCCAACGAACTTGTCTTATATTGGGTTAGCAACATGTTAAGACATTCAACTACAACTTAAAATTTCTCTTGTAGCCAATTTCAGGAGAAAGAACATCTTTAATAACTCTTCTGATTTGTGAATAAAAAAACAATAATAAAAATTGGATGGATTCATCCGGGAGTGTAAAGTAACATTTTGAGTAATGCTACCTATACCAGTCTTTTTTTCAATACACCTGGTATGTATAGCATAATACTGATTTTACCTTTTTTATAATTTGTAAGTTTCATACGAATTGTCAATCGGATGAACATTAGAGATTCGTAATCCATATGAGTTAAAAAAAATTAAAATGATTTTTGAAATAATGACTCAAGCATGTGTCAAATATATGTCATTTTCAATTACAAACATAATGTTCTAACCAATTAAGCTATTAGACCATTTATGTTAAAAACTAATTAATATTACTATATATAATATTATAAACTTTAATGCATATTTAATACACATAAATATACATAATAATTTTTATAACAATTAATTTTAATTCTAATAATATATTTTTTATATATATAAATTTCTAAAGTATATGAATCTATGTTTTTATATTAAAATTTTTAATATATATGAACCTAATATTTTTTATTTAAATTTATGATTTTTAATCAAACCATATTTTTTATTTTAAATTTATTGTTCTAAAAATATATATATTTTATAATTAAACGATAATTTTATCTAATAATATATTTTTTATCTAATAATGCAAAGTGAAGGTATTATCAAAATTGAAGAGAATAAAAAATATCCGTCATTCAACTTTCGCATGCATTGGCTACGTGGTATTTTTATAGAGTAATGCTATAATACACGAAAAGTTCCTGCACGGTCACATGAATTTCAAATAGATCAATGAGAACATGTATAACTAGTCAAAGGGAGAGATAATAAAGTATATTCGTCAACAAAATAAAAATATACAACTGTTTGTAACTTTCGTCTAGAATATTTTCGTACTACTGAGCAATTTCCATTTTGATATTATAAGTGACGAGTCAATTCTAACTAGAGCTGTGTATATTATAGGAAACTAACCAATTGAATGTAACTTAAACACTAGTGAAATTATGACTGTATGATAATTATTTAGTAGGTAATATGCTTTTGATAACAATAATTGGACCATTCTCCATTTTTCCGTGCGCTAGCCAGAGAAGTTTCTAAATCATCAACTACTCACAAGACCAGTCAAAAGTTTATGCTAAGACCGGTTGAAGTGTCTAACTAGTAAGTTTACTTTTAAAAGAAGAAAATAAAAAGAAAAAATTAGATGAATTTTTTTAAAAATAAAAATAATTTTTCTTTAGCTAATTTTTAAAAGCTCATTATTATAGTTTCTCTTAAGATGACATTTACTAATGAACTAATTAAAAATTTATTTTAGTTTATGAAAAAATTTATTTTATTTTTTTATTTTTTTTCCTAAAAGTACTTCTAAAGAAGTTTACATTCAAATAGGTCCGATATCTTTTCTTTTTCTTTTGAAGGGAACTATAACTTGTTTATAGCTTCTCTTTAGTGAATTTTAGGAGTATAAAAAGAGGTTTATGATAATGACTATAGTAAAAAAGGTAAAAACTGAAAAGGAACAAAATGAAGGTCCTACCGGGAGTCGAACCCAGGTCGCTGGATTCAAAGTCCAGAGTGCTAACCACTACACCATAGAACCAAGTACGGACATCAACTTTTATCCAAAAAGTGAAATTTTCTCTTTACCCATTTTGCCATGTTGAGAAAAAAAATTCTTTCTTTATTTATTTTGTTAACAATGCGTGAAAAATTTGAGTAATACACAAATAATGTGAGATACGTTTATACTTTCATTTAATAAAAAATTATTTTGAATGATCAGTTAATTAATTTTTGCTATAATTATTTTAAAACTCATGAACAATGATTGTTATTGGTTGCAAATGTATTTTTTTTACATTGAAAATATATACTATATAATACATTATCATTAAACTGAAAAGGTTTTCCAAAAAAGGTTGGGTGGTGTTAAAAATAAAAATTCATGCCTAAAAATTGTATGTGTTTGTTAAACAAACACTTCAAAAAAAATTTAATTACCTAATGTCATATAATTAGGATTTTACTCGTGTAATGTAAGAGTATATAAAATATAGAAAAATATAAGTTTGATTGAGTGATTGAGAAAGGGATGCTCAAAGACGAAGGTAAAAGAAAACAAGAAGTGGTGGATTCGAATCTTCCCATTGAGTATATAAAATGTGTGATATTTTAATTGAATTTTATTAATCATTCTCAATTTATTATTAATAATAATATTATTAAATATATTATTTGTTTACATCAATATATATTTTATTAAATAGGTTACTATAATTTTTTTCAGAAAATACTAAACTATTTACTTAGTGCCTTGAAAATTCAATTGGAACTAATTTGATTATTAAAAATATATTATATCAAATAAGCAATTCTCTCAAATAACATTAAACAAGATTCTATGTATATTTATATTTCATTTTATTTAAAAATTCTATAAATAAAATAAAATATAAAATATTGGAAATACAAAAGGTCAAGAAACATATAAATAAACTAAATTAAG
>PYAF01002676.1:75176-86162 GCA_007407185.1 Glycine tomentella | reverse complement strand
ACTTTTTATTAAAATTGCCATATCACAATTTTAATAAAGTAATAATTTTCATGATTTCATATGATAATTTATGAATTACTATTATTGTAATTTTATTTCTGTATATTTAGAAATTATATAAATAACTATAAAAGTAAAAAAAATTAAAATTTTGAAAATAAAAATTCAAGAATTATATAAATGATCTAATTAAATTAAGTAATAAATTAAATGGTTTAAAAAAGTAATAAAAATTCCATGTGATATATTTAATAAAAAATATTTATTATTTCATTATTATAATCATTTATTATTATTATTATTATACTTTTATTTCTGTTTTATTTAAAAAGAAAATAAATAACTATAAAGGTATAAAAGGAATAAAGTTAAGAATTAGATACACAAAAAATTCTATATGACAATTTTAATAAAAAGTATTTAGTATTATTTATATAGATATTTTCATCATCTCATAATGAT
Source organism: Glycine tomentella (assembly GCA_007407185.1). Classification (NCBI taxonomy): domain Eukaryota; kingdom Viridiplantae; phylum Streptophyta; class Magnoliopsida; order Fabales; family Fabaceae; genus Glycine; species Glycine tomentella. The sequence goes on along the minus strand of PYAF01002676.1, from coordinate 85,700 downwards.
ATTAATTATTATTATACTTTCATTTCTGTTTATTTGCAATATCTATAAATGAGCTAAATTTAAAAGTTTTAAAATACAAAAAGTCAAGAAACATATTTAAATGAACTAAATTAAGTAATAAGTTAACAGAATTTAAAAAATTAAGAAAAATGGCATGTGACAATTTTAATAAAGAAAATCTTTAGTATTTAGATATTCTCATATTTTATAAGGATAATTTATTAATTATTACTATAATTTTATTTATTTATTATTTAAAATTCTATAAATAAATATAAAGGTATAATTATGATTTTTACATTATGATTTTTTCTCTTTCAAATACTGGCTTTAATTATTTTTATATTAGTTTTTAATCTTAAATTTCAGTCACTTTTACTCTCAAATTACTAATTCTTTTCATAATTTTTTTTCAAAAAGTATTTTTTTTATCTAAATGTAAAGTACTTATGTTTTTCTACTGTATTTGAATTAATTAGACATCTTTCTTTTAAAATTCTAAAGTTTTATGTTATTTATATTTAAAATAAAAACATCTATATAAGACGCGGAAAATTTGCTAGCCATTCTCTTACGTTGATGTTTCAATGCTAACAACCTAGGCAATCAAAAGATGAAATTCTTTAGTACACAATTTTGGGTATATATTATCTTCGGAAGTAACATTCTATATTTCTTTAGTACACGATTTTGGGTATATCATGATAATAATTTTTTATTTTAAAAAAACTGAGATTTCAAAAATAAACAGTGACATTGTATCACTTGACATAGTCATCAAAGTATTTTTTTTTTTTAATCTTTCATTTTCACTTGAGAGGATCTATTCTTTCCCAATTTTTGGTTTTAAAATTTAAATACAGCATTTAAATTGTATCTTTCCAAATATACAATTTATATTATTATTATTATTATTATTATTATTAATCATTTTAACAACATTTTTAACCTAATAACTTAAAAGCAGTGTAAAATTAATTGATAAATTTATTTAATAATAAAAAATCAAATAAAAAACGTGTCTTGCTGAGTCTCAAATTTCTATCGAGAAAACGATGCCACATAATGAGACAGATGGCTAAAGTTAACGCCACAACTTCCTTCGATCAGGATTTCCCGCGGTCGACTTTTCCACGCATTAACTTTATCAACAAACCACAATCCTTGGATGAAAATCCAACGACTCATATCTCATTACATAAATTAAACTTAAAAATACACATTTAAATACCAATCATTGGATCTTTTATTCAACGGTCCCGATTCATTGATTGTATGAATGTGCAATAAGTGTGACCGTAGGCTCTAATTTGTTCAGCCGCCTCTGTCACATGTTTTGGACTATAGTGCTAATGTGTTAATGAAGAAATAATAATAATAATAATAATCATAAGGGTAGCCTAGTCAAGTCAAACCCACAACCCTTGACCCATTTTTGTTGTGCATTTTTCCACGGTCAAAGGTCAACCTTTCCATACTCAGTCATAACTCAGAAGCATCAGCTTCCAAAGACATGGGCTGTGCATGCCTCTTATCATACATAAAATGCTCCATTCCCCTCTCTCCTCTCCTCAATTTCAAACCCAAACAAAACAACAGCAACAAACTTTTTCATACCTTAGTTCTTTAGTTTGAGCATGTCTTTCAGTTTCACTGACCTTATTTCTACCAACAACAACAATAACTTGAACATGGATGATGATCCCTTTGGACTTGAATTTGCTAATAATTTCAAGTCAGCTTCACTGCCTCTCTCTCCTTCTTCAATCTACCCTTCTTCTTATGCTGAGTTCCCTCCTGGTTTTGTCCCAACCTCACAGTCATTGAATTCACACCACTTTTTTTCTTCTCAAAATGTAAGTTGCAACCAATTATTGTCACATCATTAACATCACAATTATTATACTCAGACTAAGTTTTGACGTGTATAGGTAGCCTTACTATCTGTAACAGAATTGCCTCCAGTAGAAAATATCTGTAATCTCGTACCGAATTAATTATAACTATTATTGTTATTGGTTGTTAGCAATTCCAATGTCATGTTTTTGGTGATAACAAATTGTGGGTCATTGTTTTACATGTTGGTTTAGGACCTTAGGTGGTCTTTTGCAATTTCAATGTCATGTTTTTGGTCATAACTAATTGTGGGGCATTTTTATAAGTTGGTTTACGACTTAATGTGATCTTTTGGAACTCCAGTGCCATGTTTTTGGTGATAACTAATTGTGGGGCATTCTTGTTTTATACTATGTTGGTTTAGGACTTTAGGTGGTCTTTTGCATTTCTAATGTTATGTTTTTTTTCGTGAAAAGTGAAAACTAATTGTGGGGTTTTCTTGTTTCATGTGCTGGTTTAGGTTCCTGCATCTTACACAACTGAGCAATCTTCTAGCATGAGCTACAACATGAGAAACACTTCAACTGAGGGTCAACAAGGAAACAAGGAGGAAGAGAGAAACTACTCTGACCTCTCTTTCCTAACAAAAACAAACCACGTGCCTCTCTTTCAATCTTCCACAACCATGTTTCAAGTGGTTAGTTGCATTTTCTCTGCTGATAAATTTAACTTAAAGCACATGTTTTCAGGGTGTATTTATTTATTTGATCATTAAGGGTTGCGAGACCGTTTCCTGTTCAATCTGTTTATCTTGACTTGGACTAGTTTGTTTTATTAGCATCTGCTATTTGTTAATTGTGTCATTTTCTTTCACTTCTTTACATTAATTAATTTTGTATTTGGTCGGCACAACCATGTTTGAACAATTCAAAACTTGACTGTTGAATTCCAAGTTGACAGAACCAAACTTACAAGTATTTCCATGTATGCTTTCAGAAATTCTTAACTACTTTCGAAAATAAAATATATCTCTTATTTTGTGCCAATTGATATAAATTTTGTAGGTCATTGCTGTGTGCTTAATAAAACGTTTTTGAAGTAGACATGCTCAATATTAAATGGCATTGAACTTACTTAACAAACACATAAGAATTTATCAGTAAGTTTCCAACATGTTCAGTCTTGAAAATTTGTTAACTTCATTGTAATGGTTATCAAACTACAGTCACAATAAACAAGTCGTGACTTATCGATGTTTTGGAATGGAATATGCTAATCTTGGCACTTAGTTTATATATTTTTAATTTTTGTTCCGTTTGAACAGCAGGAGCCACTAAAGAAACAGGACACAATGATATCCAGTGAAGCTTTCTCATCTGAGAGGACAGAAACAAAACCTGAATATCCATCTACTCAGGGCTTCTCAGCAGCATTAGCCTCAATCAAACCTGAAATACAAAGCAATTCTGCTCCTGGTTCCGTTCATTTTAACTCCACTTATGCTCCTAAGTCTATTAGGGAACAAAAGAGATCAGAAGATGGTTACAATTGGAGGAAGTATGGAGAGAAACAAGTGAAAGGAAGCGAAAATCCGCGCAGTTATTACAAGTGCACGCACCCGAGTTGTCCAACAAAGAAGAAAGTTGAGAGGTCTTTGGAGGGACATATCACTGAAATAGTATACAAGGGAAGCCACAATCATCCCAAGCCACATGCTAGAAAAAATGGTTCTCAATCAATTCATCAAACTTCTTCGTCCTGCACCAACTCAGGGATTTCTGATCAATCTGTGGGAGAGGAAGATCTTGAGCAAACATCACATACTAGTTATTCTGGAGGGGGTGATGATGACCTTGGAAATGAGGCCAAAAGATGGTAAGATCAGCAAATGACACTATATCACTCTAACGACCTGATTTGTATTGTTAAAATGAAACTAATGGAGAACTTGATTTTAGTGTGACTAATTATAATTATGATTCTCATTATTGCAGGAAGGGGGAGAATGAAAATGATGGCCATTCCTATTCTTATGCTGGGAGTAGAACTGTTAAGGAACCTAGAGTTGTGGTTCAAACCACAAGTGAAATTGACATACTTGATGATGGATATAGGTGGAGGAAATATGGACAGAAAGTAGTTAAAGGAAACCCAAACCCAAGGTATTTCCTTCTTTTAGATTTTAATAGAAGAGTTTAAGTGTGATGTACTATTGGACCAGTGTAATAAAAAAATTCTACTGTCAATCAACCAAAAATCATCTCGTGGACTTTTAAGTTAGTTACTACAAAAATCAACATACTCAACATGATTTGTAATTTGATGATAATATAAAAAAGCTTTTGTACTATTGGTTCAATTCAATTAAACTCTTAATAGAAGTGATTAGTTGTATGGTTTTTAGTGTTACAATTTCTAAGGCCATGAATTAAACAAAATCAACAAACTCAACAAACTCAATTTCTATTGTTACAAATTCAATTTCTCTTATTACAAAAATCAACAAACTCAACACGATTTGTAATTAGATGATAATATAAAAAAGCCTTTATACTATTTGTTCATTTCAATTAAACTCTTAATAGAATTGATTAGTTGTATGGTTTTTAGTTTTACAATTTCTATTATTACCAACCACTTAAAGGCCATGAATTAAACAACATATTCTTTCCGCAGGAGTTACTACAAATGCGTAGCCCCGGGTTGTCCAGTGAGAAAACATGTTGAGAGAGCTGCACATGATATGAAAGCTGTGATTACAACTTATGAAGGGAAACATATCCATGATGTACCTTTAGGACGAGGAAACTCAAGCTATAGCATGAACAGAACTTCTCTAAACAACAACACCAACACCAGCAATGTAACAGCTCCTGCCCCTATTAGGCCCTCAGCAGTGACTAATTATTCTAACTCAGCAAGTTTCACAAACTCACTTCATGACACAAAGCCACCAACATCTGCAAGCCAAGAACCTTTTCCAATGGACTTGTTGCTAAGCCCCGGAAGCATCGGATTTTCGGCTAATGACCCGTTCCTTCAGTCTTTTTTGTCAAAGAACTATTAAATTTTGAAGCAGAAGAACACTAGAACGTTACACATAAAAATATCACTGATATGTTTATGTATAGAATATAGGAATAAGAAAATCATGAGCATCTACTAATTTTGGTGTACTAAGATTAGAGACTAGAACTACAACTTTCTAAAGCTTGACAAGAGTTAGGCCTTGTTTAAACTTTCAATTTAGTGATAGGAGAGACAGAAAACGTGTTGACCTTGAATTCTATTATTCTTTTGTTGCTTTTGTTCAATTGCTTTCTAAGATTAATACTAGTTGTTGGAAATTTCAACTTTGGTATACAAATGTCTACTCTTACTAGTTATGGTTACTTTTGGTTGTGTTGCTGACTATAAAATTTTCAATCAAAGTCCTTGTTTGTTCAAATTATGAAATAGTCAGCGACTTCTGATTTAGTCAGGAAAATGTTCATGCTGCTGAGAAATTTGTCTAACTCTAGAGGAAATGCTAAACTTATACTTTCTAACACTATTTTATTAACAAATCTTTTTACTATTAGATGGACCTCACATAAGTCCTACTAAACAATAAATGAAAACAATTAAATAAGAAATGAAACTTTCAGTGGACTTCCCTTGATTTTTCTCTAATAAAGTATATTAATGTGATGTTAGCATTTATTATAGTAAAAATTAATGTTATTATGTAATAAAAAGAATCTAGTTCCAATGTTGGATTCTTTCAATCGCTCTGTTTATTTGTGTGTTTACCGCTGTATTATTTTCTACTAATTTTTTCATTAAAGGAAAACGCATTATACTTCCTTATTCCGTTTCTAAACTATAGATGTTTAAGGCTAGTGTACACTCATTAAAAAATATTAATTGATATATTTTTAGACTAAAATTCAGTTCTAATGTTTGTTTCTTTTTTAATCACAGTTAAATATCATTAAGCACGTGAATAAATTGATGCGAGTTATTCTAATTTAACAAGTAATCTTGAATTTAAGTTCTAGTTATTCAACTATTGGAGGAAGAGCTTTGGAGGAAAAACATTATTGTCCCTATTGATTCTATTTCACTCAAACAAAATTCTTTCTAAAAAAAATAATACATCTAGTCTATAAAAAAAAATCACTTGCCAAATTCCACATTAAAGAAAAAGTATCAACATCATCAACACAACATCAAGTAGCACAAAAAACGTTGTATTTTAATATGAAATTGATACAATCTCATGTCTTATTGCAACACGTGCACATACTTAAAAGGGAAGGGGGGATTATCATTTATTAATTTCTTATGCTCACTTCCTCACACAAATCTACTAATAAAATGGAAGTTGAAACATGATAAGAAAAACATTTAACTATCAAGGATGTTCATAGGAGGATAAGTTTGGGTAGAGAGTTTGTATCCTGATATAACAACTGAAAGTGCTAGACTGCAAAAGGCAAAAAAGGAAAAGACAATGGATGCAGCTGAAAAGTCCGTAAATATATATTGATTGTAACTTCCCTCATTTGATCTGTTAATGGAATCGCTGAAGACGTTGATGATATCAAGAGATATGCCACAACCTGTCAAAAGATAACATATATATATATATATATATATATATATATATATATATATATATATATATAAGCCAATGATATATGGCCTTACTCCTGTTTGAGTAATAATATCTTTTACATAAGCTTTTTAATGATTTTTATATAAATATATTTTAGGTCCTTCAATTTTTTTTTCCAAATTGATCTGAATTTCTTTATTTCTTTATTTATTCAAAGGAAGAAATTAAACTCTAATATTACTATATAACAACTCACACACACCATTCAATTAATTAACCTAGACCTCCTTAAATTTGATCTTCATCTTTTGTAAATAATTAATTTTGTATCTCACCCTAAATTATTATTTTTACAATAAAAGAATTAAGACAAATTTTAACTAAAAATTTAAATATCTAAAAAACATTTTACCATTATTTTTATCTTTATCACATCACTTTTCTAATATTATATTTTTCTTTTTTTTTCTTTTCTCTCAAATATAAAATTTGTTAGGATTGTTTTTCTTTTTAACGGATAAAATTGTTAGAATTATCTATGCTTATTTAAAAGAAACAATTTGCTGTGAAGCTTTGAGTGATATAGCATATGCAGGACCCATTGAATTTTTGAGACAAATAATAGCAATATGTAGGGTCGACTAGCACTTTATTTAAGAGTAAAGCCAATAAGTATCGATTGTTCTCCCTCCGAATCATATTATATTAAATTTTTCTGAAAGGAAAATCCTATTATATTAGAAACATTGAAAACTAACTTCAAAGTCCTATTTCCTTATTAGAGTAACAGTTTGGTTATCATTGATTACTTGATGAAAGAAGTTTAGAATTTTATTCCTTCAGAAGGATAACACCAAAGACAAGTGTCTAGTTTTCAATCCAACTTTTTAAACATTACTTGCATTGCTAGTGTAACTCACCACTAGTTAGGTTAAACTTCAGTCTACCACAGCCAATAGGGACAACAAAACAAATGCAGTATTACAACCGGCTCATCAACAACAGAAAAACAAATTCATCAATTATTTTTCTTTTTTAATTATCAGTCTTGTTAAAAAAGTTCAGTTCAATTCAATTTCATCACTGAATTTGATTCCCGATTCCTTCATTATTCAGAAAACCAAAGTTGGCTTTAGAAACAGAGCACCAATTAATGAAATCGATGTGATGGGAGAAGAAAGAATGCCAAACCTGATCCCCAACAAAATCAACCCTTCAGTTCTTGGCTACATCAGGCTTTTTCCAGTGGAAATTTCATGAACTTGTCGAAACACTTGAACTGCAGTGTACAAACTAGATAGAGTTGCCACAGCCAGCAAGTATCTGTAATCCAAAAATTCCAATTCAACTTCAACCACATTACTTCATCAAATAAAGAGTTTAATTTTGATTACAATAACAGCAAATTTTTGCAATACACTAAGTTTTGTTTGAAATATTTATTTAAATGCTTTGAGATGTTATAAATTAGAAATTACTATAAGTATGACTCTTTTTTTGTCTTGATTCAGAGATCAAGTGTCTCTCAATCTACTGTGTCAAATACTAGACTAATTTTGCTCACGTGAATGCTGTTGGTCAAAGGATATTTATCACATGGTGAACATCAAATACGACTTTTTTCATTAAATAGATCGTTTTCACTCATGTGAATGCAACAAAATTTTACACTATTATGTCAATCCTTTAGGTTTAAGTATGACTTTAGTCGTAATTATTAAAAAAAATCAATAATTTTCAATTATATGATAATATGAAGAGAAATTTTTGTATGATTTAAGATCATGTGATCTATTCGTGATGCATGATTACATTTTTTATTATTACGAGAAAAATTAGTTGTGTTACATATAGATTGATCAAAACTACACAATAATGTATAATAATTTTTCTGATATAAGTCAGTGTTGGTATATTTCAATTAAATTCTTAAATGAAATCAAATTTTGACTAAAACCCATTAATCTTCAGCCAAAATCCTCACAAACCCACCTCACATTTAAAACCAAATTGAAAACAAAAAAAAGTGTCAGCTTGTACCTCTATTCTTCGAACTTGTCAAAATCATTCCAATAACTATGCTTGTTCCTAGCCATAAGAATGAGGGAAATCAAAGACATAAATAGAGCAATTCCTCTTAGCCCTAATGAGCCTAGCATCTCTTTCCTCTTCCACTGCCGTAGGACTTCGGAGGCAGTGGCGGAACCAGAAAATTTTTTGAGGGGGGGCGAACATAAAAAAAAAAATTATATCATAAATAAAAGTACTATAAAGATAATACAAATTTAATATACAAAAAAACGCAAACCGCAAACTACAGACAGACAAATTGCAAACATGATGGATTGATGAACAAGCTGATAAAGTCTAGTGAGTTTTAATAAAATAACTCAATTAAAAATCAAAATCAAAGTAATAATATGGAGATAAGAGATAAAGAAGACACAATCAGTTTTAACGTAAAAAACCTAATTGGATAAAAAATCACAACGTCCAAATTGGATAATCAATCTAATGGACAATTTCACTATAATAATAAATAAGTACCTTTAAAATTTTAAAATTCTGATAGAGAGTTAAGAATCAGACTTGTCAAATGCTTCTATATGATCTCATAATAATTCTCTCAATGATGCAAATATAAACTCTCTAAAGCTCTAATATTATTTGGAATGGAATACATACTATCAACACAAAAATATGTTTATATTTATACTAATTTAAGCATACGATTTTAAACAATTTTTGAATGCAATCCTAAAAATATTTTATCATATTATGCAATGCAATCTTAAATATATATATTATACAATACAATCTTTAAAATATTCTATCCTATTTTTGAATACAATATTAAAAAATATTTTATACTATATTTGAATGCAATCTTAAAAAATATTTTATCTTATTTTTTAATGTAATATTAAAAAATATTATATTTTATTATATTATGTAATATAACTTTTTTATTATTAAATTATTTTTTAATTTTTAATATATATATATATATATATAATTTTATATTAGTAAAATTTTAGGGGGGCGGGGGCCCACCGTAACCCCCCCTGTTTCTGCCCCTGTTCGGAGGTGCTGTCGCCATCGATTTCCGGGTCGTGTTTGCCCATACAAATGGCTCTGGCTGCATGCCAATGTTCGTTTCTAAATACTTCGAACCTGAAATCTTCTCTTTTTGGTCTTCCATGACACCCTTTGGATTCAAAGGTTTAAAATTTAGACAACAACGAATTGAAAAAATGAAAACCAAAGTGAAGAAGAACAAGGCTTTTTGACCATGTGAGGGGAAAAAAATCAGTAATTACCATATGGGGGTAGCATTCAAATTATTTACCATTTGAGGGTTTGAGGGTAAGTTGTGCCAGATTTCTAAATCAAGAAGTCGTACCACACTGTGCCTAATATTTTTTTGCGTTCAGAAGTCGAAAATGTATTTACAAATTTAAAGTCGTAAATATATTTACGACTTTCAAACTATTTTTTTTAAAATGCGTTCAAAAGTCATAAATATATATACGACTTTAAAGTCGTATATATATTTATGACTTTAAAGTCGTATGATTTACTTTTTTTTTTATTTTTACTTTTTGCACCCAACGTGACTTTAAAGTCATGAGCAATCACACAACTTTAAAGTCATATACCTTAAAGCTTGCTAGATGCACCCCATTTTTTATAAGTTTCTCAATAAAAAAATTAAAACCTAATAATCGCACCTCATTTTTATTAAGTATATTTCAATCTCTTCTTTTAAATCTTAAACTCCAAATGGTAATATTTTTAAAACATACCCCAAATAATTACTATGAATGTGTTAACAAAAAGTATAAATAATTATATTTGTAAAAATTCATTAACAAATCAATATATTTAATTAACAAAATTAAAATAAATATATGCCATTTCATATTTTACAAGTTAAAATTATTACCAAAATATTTTCATCCAACAATAAATCTCTAAAAATTTAAAATTTAACATTACTACAAAAGTTTACAAAATTAATTAAAATATTAAATATAATTCAAAGTAATTATAACATAAATTACTAAAATACTTAATAAAATAATTTA
>PYAF01002676.1:58658-75076 GCA_007407185.1 Glycine tomentella | reverse complement strand
TTTAATATAAAATTAAAAAAGCAAAAAAAAAAACATATCTACATATATATATAATGATATATATATATATAAAGCTATAAAAAAGAAAAACAATTGAAAATAATATTTTAAAGTCGTAAATATATATACGAGTTTAAAGTCCTAAATATATTTAGGATTTTAAATTTATAAAAATATTTATGACTTTTGAACCAAAAAAAAATTATTCATAGTGAAGTCATAATTAAAAATTACAAATTCATTTTAAAAAAATGAAAAATATAAAAATCATGATAGATGTTATGATTTTTGATTTATGAGTTACACCACTTTACACGACTTATTCCTAAATGATAAATAATTTAAACGTTATCCTATATGATAATTACTGAATTTTTTAACCCCATGTACTCAAAAAGCCGAAGACAATGACAAAGAAGAAGAAAAAGAAGCCTGCAAAGTTTGTTGTAAATGTCCGAACTTTTTATTTTGGAAAACCGGTTTTATGGTTGTTGTGTTGGCGATTTATTATAGGAGTTAACGAAGTTTCGTTTTTGAGCCAATAAGATAGCGCGTGAAATGCACGAAGGACTCAATATGTAACGTGCCGTTACTGGATTGGCAGGAAGAGTGAGTTAAAGGGATAGACATGAAAAACAATACTCCATAATGTAACTAAAAAATTGAATGAAGATATATTATTATTCGACTAAATACAGGGTCCGGTTCCCATTCAAGATATTCAATCGTACAGGGCCTCAAAAAATAAGGGATCTCAAATATTAATTACTGTAACATATATTTAATACTAAAAATTAAAAGAGATGGTAATGTTTATTTTTAATAATCAAAGGGTTCAAGGTTCAATTTCCATCAATAACAATTTTTATTTGAACAAAGTATTTTTCTTATTTAAATGAGTCATTTATTTTTAAATTACCAATTAAGGATTCTATTTTCTAAAAAAAGAAATTATTAAACAGGGTCCTGAAAAAGTTTATCCCACCCCTGTCTAAATATATTAGGCAATTATATTATTTATTTATTTTCTCTAACCTTTTTCTTATATCGAATCGAAGGGATGAAATGGATAAATTTACAATGTCGGTATGGTTATTTAGTTTTTCACGCTTCTGCCTTTTCCTTATGTTGAAACTGAAATTTATGTTTGCGAAAGTAACGTTTCCCTAATATAAAAAGTTTGGAGTTAAAAATAAAAAAATAGCATTAACAAACTTAAGTTGTGGAGATATACCAGGGTGATTAAGAAAAAAGAAAATAACAAAAAAAGTTACGAGTTTCATCTGTTGTGTGTAATTTTGGCTTACACAATTTTAATTGTTAAAATTTAGTCTGAGTTTTTTTAATTGATAAAATCGAGTTTTTAAATCAATTTTCATCTAATTATTAGCAAAGGTATGGCAAAAGCCTACGATTTGATATTTTTTTTTATTGTTGTTTTGATTTAAAAAATTATCCATATACTTACATCTGTATATTTTTTGTGTCCTTAAATTTCTTTTATATAAATTTTTTTTTTGAGGTGAACTGGATCATGAGATTTATTATGAATTAAACATGTCTCAAGGTTTGAAAACATTTATATAAGTACTTTTATATTATTTATATCAATAAAGTCTTTAAATCCACAATGGAATTTGAAGGTATATCCTTAATTAGATTTGTAGTAAAGTGATTATGTAGTTGCAGACTGTGTAAATTGAAAATAAAAAAGAACTCATTCGAGGACATATAATATGAAAGAAATGTCGTCTCATATGAGTGATAAATAAATATGACTTAATAATTAAGTAAAACAGCGTGTTGTTTAATAATTGAAAAAAAGAACATGAATCTTGAAAAAAGTCTCTTTTAACTTTCCATTGCTTGATAAAAATATTTATATACGTAAATGCAGATGAAAAGTAATTAGTCTCAGTTTCTACCTATTAAATTAAGTTAGCATCTAATTCTTCATTAAGAATTTAGTTAAGTAAAGAAAGGTCCATACAAGACATACGTATATTATACTATAAACATTTTTTTTTTAATTTTCAAAGTCACTCACTACAAGAAAAAAGATTATTTGCAGCTATATTTTTTTTGGTAAATATTTAATATTGTTGCAAAAATTACTTTTGTCAGCAAGAAAATTGTTGTTGTAGTCCGTTGCAATAACATTTATTGTGAAAAGTTTTGCAGCGACATTTAATGTCACTACTATTCCTAACGCTTTCGTAATGAAAATTTCTATTGCTACTACTAATACTTTCACAACAAATTTTTTTGCTGCTATTACTAACATTTTTTAAATAAAAATTATCGTTACTACTATTTATGATTTCACAATGCAAATTTTTGCTGTCAATACATATGTTTTTACAACAAAAAAATTTGTTGTCACTACTTTTGTTTTTACAATAAACATTATTATTGTCACTACTTCTATTTTCACAAAGAATATTACTATTATCACTCAATGTTTTCACAATGCAAATTTTTATTGCCACTACCTAAGATTTCAAAACAAATAAATTTATTGTAATATTTCTTGTTCTAGCCACATTAATTGTTGTATATCCTTTTTTTAATAACAGAAGTCACAATCATAAGTTATCAATTCTAATCAACATATATATCATTAAATTTATTTTATTAACAACTTTATTCAATTTTTAAAATTTTATATTAATAATATAATTTAGTTATCATAAATAATTTAAACAACATCAATGTAAAAGTAATAAAAAAATATAGACAAATGATATCAATAAAAGATAAAGACAATGTATGTAAACTTGATTCATATCATGAAACATCATTCTACATAATTTAATGAATATGTGTACAATAAAATTAAAAATAAAATAAAATAAATTATGTGTACAAAAATTAAATTTATCAACACTTTTGAAACTATCATTTCTTTTGCAGCTTCCGAAACTTGCTTCCACTTGTCAATACTTGTCAATATTAAAAGGAGCATACTTTTGAACAATAATAGAAATTTCAATGACAAAATTTGGAACTCCTGATCCAACAGCCATCATCTAATCATGTCGAATGAAAACACACAATTTGTTTGTAGCTTTCTTTCTTTCTTTCTTTTTTTTTTGCAACACTTAAACCATAAGTTGCTCCCCTCCAAACTTTTCTTGTATTTGTATGTCCTTTTGCATTTCCCCCCAAAAAAAAATTAATAAGAAAACTAACATTATGATATGAAAATAAAACTATAAGTACCTTCCCCTTCTTCTTGAGTCATGGTATTATTTGAAGAATTTTGAAATCTTGAACTTGAAAGGTAGCTTGAGTGTGCCATTACTAAATACAAATAGGAAAAATATAAAAATAAAAACTTAACTTTCACCTTTCATTATTCTTTATTGAAAATTCTTACAAAAATAAAATTAGTGGCGGAGCTTGGAAAGAAAAATTATGTGGGGAGATATGCTACTATAATCACTTGGTTGAGAGAGAGTTACAAAATTACCCTTTGTGTTTGTTGGGGACAAGCCAAAAAAAATCTCATTCTTGCATCATTTTTTCTTTTGTCAACTACCAAAACATATTATTTCTTAACTGGTAACCATCTGATATATATGTCATAGATGAAAAAAGAAAAATATGTATTATGCATAAGGAAGATAAATATTACAGGTTTTTTTATAGATTAGATACTAAAATATATTGTTGATATTATTTAAAATAAAATACATATTTTCTTGATATTTGGTTTTATTTTGAAAATTTGTTTAAATCTTTTATCATATTTTTAAAATTAAATTGATATTGCTCTTGTGATTATTTTATTTAATAAGTTACATATACTAAGATTATTACACATCTTAATTTGAAATTTTGTTTTGACCCTTTATCTTATTTTAAAAATTTGTTTTAACTCTTATTATTATTATTATTATTAAATTTGTTTAATTCTTTATCTTTTGAATATAAATTAATTCTTTATCTTTTAAGTTTTTCTATATCTTTTAATTTTTTTTCATCCCTAATCTTTGAATCTTTACTCATGCACCTAGAAAAAGCAAATTCTAAGAAATCGTTTATGCCTTTTAAATAATCTAGCAATGTTCGATCTCTAAACTTTATCCACATTTTACTATGTTTGATCATCTTCACAATACCTATAATTTATCACAAAAAATGACAATGAATAAAAAAATATGCTACACATTATTTTACAAATAAAATAAATATCATTAATCATAAATAATCACAATTAACACAACCTGACACATAAAAAATTACACAAATACTATAACCTAGCGATTAATTAAAAACAATTTAAATAAAATCTCACACATTGCATTATTAATGTTAACGTACTTACAAATCAAGCTGTCTTTGCTATGTGATTGAGGTTGATCGAAAAAAATGCACTCAGTTATATGATCAAACTTGATTGAGCACGAAAAAAAAGTGATTAATAAACTCGAAGAAGAAAACGCACAAGAGAATGAGATTTTGTTGTTATAAAATTATAAATTTTTTATACGTTATGTGGTAACTTTTTCGGTTGTAACAATTAGTGTATACACATTTATAGGAAAATTTGAGTGATTATTTTCTATATCTGTATACACATTTATATTATATAATAGATTGTTTGTTAAATATTTCCTTTTTAATCACATGTTAATACAATATTCTTATACATAAAAATATTGTAATTTAATATTATTTTAGATTTTGTTTAGTTTTCACAATAGATTAGAATATTCTTATAGTAAATATATTTTGGGCAGGAATTTTTTTTCACGTTTTTCTCTTTCTGCATATACCTTTATATTATATAATAGATATCTTATTTTTTTAGTATATATCTTTTTATAATTTAATTATATCTTAAATATTCAAATTGAGTATAAATGTAGAAAAATTCAAATCGAGCAAAATATGTTTTTTTACTAAGCTTTTATATGTTTATCTTAAACTTGTAAATTAACCAAACAATTTATTATCAATAAATATAGATAAAGTTATATTTTACGACGACTCTTAAGTCGTTGGTATAAATGTATCTTTTCTTAATAATTATCAATATTGTTGACAATTAATAATTCTTTTCTCAATGACAATAAACATGTGAAATAAAATTAGGATTTATAGGTTATAAAATTATTTAAAATTCTTTTAATATAAATTAAGTCATTCGAGTTAATTAGTGACTCATTGGATTGATTTTGATAATAGTAACTAATTATTGGATCACATGTATTCGGGAACAAATTTGAGACATTATTTTCCACTTTTATAGGCTTAAAACAAGTAATAGTATTACTTCAAAAGAAAAAAGAAAATCTTTTTTAGTCTCTCTTAATAATAATGAGGTCAATTTTGTATGTAATTAATAGAAAACAAATTAAATGTCTTTAATTAAATGAAAAACTGAATTAACCTTCTATCTCTATGTCACTAACCAACTAATGTACCATTCAATTAATGTTTGTGTGAAGTTACGTACAATAGTAACTATTGTACCAAATGTCCTCAATGACAATTTTGAGGCACTCTTATCCACTTTTACAAGCCTATGATCACAAGCACCAGTGGTGTTAGGTTGTCATTGGAAAAATAGTACCTGAGAATTAACTTCATCAAATACATTGAAGAGTTAACCATGCATTTAGTATCTGCGATAAACTATTAAAACTTATAGCTATCTTAATTTTAAGTGATGAATAAGCATAATGAACCTTCAAAAGCAAATCAACATTTTCCGAACAACAACCTCTTGTTAGATTTTAAGAAATATCCTCTTTAACTAGGATATTCTCTCCCACTAAATTTCTCATTATTAATTATTACTTTATACTATTCCTTACTCCCTTTTTTTATCAGCAAAAAAATATATTGTATTATGAAACTGGTACCAGATAAGGACAGAATTAGAAAAAATTATTAAGGGAACAAATTTTTTTACAAAGACTAAAATCAAAACTCATTAATTTTATCAAGATAAAAAATATATTTAAATCTAAAATCCATAATCAATATATAATGTATATCTTAATGTAAATAGTGTAACAAAAAATCTTAACTTAAATAAAAATATTTATAAATCTAATTAAAAGCAATCGAGAATAAAAAAGAAAGCCTATTCTTTCTAACAATAACTATTGTTATAAATAAAATTATATATAAAATTAAAATCAATTAGAAACAAATTAAATCTTAAAATGAAATAAGCATTGCGGGAATATTGCCTAAAGAAAGACTTCAATATTTGATAATTGTAAATTTAATACTTAGATATAGCTTCCAACGAACACCTAATATTTTTTATAAATAAAAAAAGAGATTATTTTAAATTGACTTGACACAATATATATATATATATATATATATATATATATATATGAAAATTGATAGTTCTTTAATGTTAAAAATCTTAAAAAGGTCAATGGAAGGGTGCAAAAATATAATATGAGATTATGTTTAGGTGTAACTTCTCTCGAAGCACTTCTAGAAGAAGAAAGTAAGAAGAAAAAAATGAAATGAACTTCTACATAAACTAAAATAAGTTTTTCATTAGTTAATTTGTAGATGTTATCTCATCTTTTAGATAAATTATATTAGTTAGTTTCTAAAAATTAGCTAATGGAAAATTTATTTTTATTTATGAAAAAGCTCATCTCATATTTTTCTTCTTATTTTCTTCTACTAGAAGTGCTTTTAGAGAAGCTTACCCAAACAGACCCAAATACTCCCAGTTGATGAATTGTAGAAGCTCCACGTGGTGAGGCAAAACATATGTGGTGGTCCCTCAAAGATGTATCTTTTTCTAGGATAATATATTTTCGTGTTTTTTAATAAATATTCAAATTTTATATTTAAATATTAATATAATTTTTTTAATTAAACAAAAATATTTTATTTCCTATTCTTGATATTATTTTTTAATTCCTAATAAACTAAACAATTATGTGTTTGTTTCATAATATTTTTTTCATTTATTATTAGTCCATTTGAAAGACTGATGACAAATGAATTTTTTTTATTAGACTTCATGTAAAAAAAAATATCTGAAAATAAATATAAAATTCTGATATTTATTATAGATGAAAAATATATTTTAACCTTTTTTTCAACTTTGGTATTGCTGTTTATAATTCTGAGGCATGCTTTTCGGCCAAATAGCATTCTTTTGGTGTTGAAATATTTTTCCAGAAGTTCTGGAAGTTATTAATAAAATTTCAGTTCCTTTGGCTTAAAAAAAAAAAAAAAAAAACAAAACAAAACCTTACGCTGGGTTGTTAAATTGATCACTTTTTACTTTGTAGATTTATTTTTAAGCTTCAAAATGCTCAGCAATAGTATAACCCCTCTGAATTATCAGCAACTATTAATACTATATTCTTGGTATATAAAATTCCAAAACCTTTTGTTCTAGTGTCTAGTAATGTTTTATGCTGTATGTTAGTGTCAACGCAGCACACTGGGAAATAATTGAAGATAAATAGAAAAGTAGGTGCTCCTTAGTTCTTCATTGAACTCTTTAGAACCCAAACCAGAAAAAAGAAAAGTTTTATGGTACCATAATATAGAGTGCTAAAATTGATCAATGTTGGTCTTAGGCAGATAGAAAAGAAGTCTTGCATGTAATCACACCAGAATTAGAAGGCTAATAATTGCCGCCTTCTGGGTTTGTGTCAAAAGCAAAATCTTCTGGCAAACAATTGTTAACTAGTTAGTAGCACTAGCTCTTGGATTTGTGGAGTTTCTAGCTGAGTTAGTGATCAGCTTCAACCCTCCTTAAGGTACTGAGATGATTGCAATCTATGATTCAAAGTTGGCTCTGGAGAACCCTCCAAGAGCTTCCCATTCTTCCTTTTGATTCTACCATACTCTTGCCATATGTACAATTTCAGTATTTACATGTCTAGATTATGAGAAATGCAGGTGTTCCAAGGGATGTCTACTGTTCCCACTCACTTTGGATCAGGATTGGGTTAAAGCAGGCTAATCCTTCAGGAACAAGCATATGGATGAACAATCATCAACCTTGAAACTATACTTATATTTCCAAGCCCAAACAGCACGGTTTACTAACAATTTGGCTGCCATGGACCTTTGAGGTGCTGAAGCAACTATGTTTATTACTTCACAGTTTGTTAGCACATCCCAAATCTGTAGAGAAGAAAATTTAGACCTTTTTGGTTGGGATAAATTTTGAGAAGTTAATTGGTTGTTGTTTATTGCTTAAAAGCTCTCTTAGGAAATTGATAAAAATAAGATATTATTTGAACCAAATATGCTGGGTCAAAACTTAGATACAGTTTCCTAGGTGCTTTTAACATTGTTCTTCAATCTAAATTGGATTTTCACCTTAGCAGTCTATGTTGACTTTTAATAGAAACATTTATTACACGGATTACTGGGCGAAACTCCAATTCTAATTGAAAGACAACAACGAAAGCACTTATAGAACTAACTGCATCTAATTTTTGTCCAATATGAACTAAACAAGTGTGTGCGGAAACTACATGCTGTTAATTCATTTAACATTCTTGGTTATTTCTTTTCTTACACTATTTGATCAAATATTCGCAAACATATTTGGATTGAGAGGAATACAAGAATTGAGCATAATTTAAACACTAAAAATGATTGTTCTGTTCCTGTAACTGATTATTCAAGAATCAAAATCCAAAATTCGAAGTTGACATCCTGATATGAAAATGCTTACCCCATCAGAAGCCAAAACCACAAACTTATCCTCCTTGGTAAGTTTTCTGTAAGACACATCAGGGACTGAGGCGACACCATAATCTTTTAGGCAAAAATTTCAAAGGCTCTTGCCATAGCCAGTCCAGGGCAGCCCCCTTTAGGCATCCATACTCTGTTTACAGTAGGATCTTCTTCTGCAGCAAAAATTCTACCTCCACAGTTAATGATTCTCAAAGCTTCTCCTGAGTGACATTGAGGAAGAAAAGCTAGTTAGACACAGACCAAGGGACATTTGGAAGAATTTCATAAAAACTTATTTGGACTTGTAGAAGTAGCTTATGACCATTCAGTAGGATAATTTTTAACTTATTTAAATTAGTTTCACCAAGAAGGTTATCAAAATAAGTTTGGTTAGCTTATTTACTAAGTTTTACAATCAACCTTTTAGGGTCTGTTTGGATGAATATATCTAGAAGCACTTTTAGGAGGGGAAAAATAAGAAGAAAAAATGAAATGAGTTTCTCCATAAGCTAAATTGTAGAAGCTCTCTTGTATAGTTTCTCTAAAAGATGAGAGCTTTTACTAACTAATCTGTGCATAAGTGCTTTTGGATAAACTTACCCAAACAAGTCCTTAAAGAAGCTCTCATCTAATAAGTTCTTAATGAATATGGCTTAATTGGACAATTTAACCAAACACACTCGAGGGTTGTAAGATTTGGAAACTAAGAATAGGTAATACCAAAACATACTAGGAATATCTGGAGTCAAGTCAACAGTAAGTTGAACAGGAATAAGGTGATTCTCAGGTCCTCTTCTGCAAAGAACTGCACGAGAATTCCCACATTGCCAATTATTACTTGGTCACCCTGAAATTTAAATAGGGAAAAAGATGTGGTTATAATATTGTTGCAAAAGTATTCACGAAAAAAAACATTGTTGCAAAAGCAACATTGACAAGAAGGTAATGTAGTTGTGAAGGTCTAGTTATACCTGTTTGATTACAGATACAGCAGTGCTACAACCACGCAATCCATCAGTGTCAATGTTCTTAGCAAGCTTTTCATCTATTTCACTGAAGCACCTCATAAAGGTTCCCTCCCATGAAGGAAAGGACATGTTTTGGTTATCCTCAACATGGACACATCACTGTGACTGCCACCATTTGTAGCATTATGCAAGTTTGAATGTTTGATCTCTGAGAACATCATGGAAACCTTCCACACTGATGAAACCACCACCTCGACTCTTATGTTTTGCATCAAAAGCTTTGAATGTAAGATTTCCTTTCTTCCAGTTCTTTCCCATTCAGTGCACTGGTGTAAGTGCAAATCAGTAGTATGCAACAGAATTCACATCTAATAACATGTACAGGCTACTTTGAGCATTTTGATTATTGACCAAACTTGCAAAAATTCATAGATTCAAGAAGTATGGGAAATTCAACCTGTACATATTGGGATAAACCTTACAGAAGTGTTCCATCTTTGCATCAAACACAAAAGTGATGACCTGTCTAGGCATTATAATTTCCTACAACAGTAATAATGGAAAAAGTAAAACCTCAGGTATGTTCTAGCAGAGAATTTGAAATGGCTAGCAGTTAAAAAGGATATGCAACATTTTTAATAATCTGCTAGTATACCAAGGAAGACTGCATGCCTTATCGAAAGATCTGAGATCGTCCTATGTAGTTATCCTTATATAGCTTTTCATCCTCTCCATTGTATGTGATGAAAAGCTTTTCAGTTAATAATTCAGGTGTTTAGAAAGCATCAGTGTCACGTCAATTAAATCAGAAGTTCAATTTAGATCTTGTTCAAAGTTCAATTCATATCCATTGACAGGTGCAGTTTCTAGGGGCCAATCTACCATCTCTGAAAAACAATGTACACCCAATTACACTTTGAACACTGACAGAGAATGTAACAAGAAGAAACAACACCATGATGCTGATGTTGCACACTTAATACCTGTATTGTTATTTCTTCTTTGAAGCTCGAGGATCATAAGAAACATTCTCATATATGTTGCCTTTAATAGTGCTCTTATTCCCTGTAGATTCAGTAACATATATAGTACATCAATTTCCATTTCAGAATCAGTTCATACACAAGAAATCTAGTCATTTCTGAAGTAAGTATGTTTCGATTAAAAAGGCATGAATGCTCACAGTAAATAAAATCTATACAAAAAAATTTGCTTTCGTTTACACCTGCAACTCCAACCAAGTATCAAACTGAACAACTATCCTAACACTTGTTGAATGCAATGAATAAATTAAATGTGAGAGTAAAAAGACATGAAAAGAAAGATGTCCTTGACTGAAATAGTTTTGCTTGGTTAGACTTTAGAAGACGATGAAGTAGGTCAAAGAAGGAGAATTACCTGGTTCTCATCCTTGGTCACTAAATCCATCTACCGTCAACCTTAATGCCACGGATATGGAAAATTTTAGGCCAAATTTGACGGTGCTTCATGCAGCATCGTTTTCCCAGCAAAGGACATCCCCCTATGGTTAATTTTATTAGAGAGTCAGGCAGACTTTCTCCTACCATATTCTCCAGCTTTCCACATCTTTCAATTTCTAATTTTCGCAGGGATGTGAGATGGAGAAGCCCCTTGCAGTCCAACATCTCCAGATTTGAGAAGTAATATAGAGACAGAGACGTAAGGGAGGGAGGCAGCAAACCCTCCTTAGGGAAGGACTTGATGCCATCACATGGACCCCTAACAGTGACATGGGTAAGCTTGTCCATGGACGGCCATGCTAGGCCGCTAAGTAGTTTCTCACAATTCCTGATCCAAACTGTTCTCAGGTTAGGTGGCATACCCCCTTCAGGAAACGACTCTATTTCTGGGCACTTGGACATTTCAAGATATTCTAACTTTGGGAGAAGAGTACTCATCTGATCAGGCAACGACTTCAACTTGTCGCAATCGGAAACTACAAAACGAGTCAAATTGGGCGCTGGCAATCCTTCTCCCGAGAATGATACAAAATTGGGGCATCTGATAATCTCAAAAGAAGTCAGACTTTTAACAGACTCTGACCCTGAAACCAAAAGAGATTCCATATTTTCACAGTTTTCGATTCGGAGCGTTTCAAGATTTGGAAAGGTAACCATTGGAAGAGACGTGAGGGAATCACAACTATTGTATATTGACAGTGACTCCAGTAACTCGTGCTTGTGTTGGGTCGGGAATTCCAGATTTTTAAGATCACTGATATCCAGATCCTTCAGAGATGCAGGTAGACGACCACCCGGAAAAGATATGGCTGACGAACAATTCCTCAATCTTAAATGTTGGAGGCAAGTTGGGTCGACGCTGGTGATGGCCTCGATCATGGACTCCACCATTGGGCTTCCTTCTGCTTCTATCGATTCCAACAAAAGAGGAAACACATGCAACGATACATTATTGCTTTTACATATCGCTAATCTCTTAAGGGTGGGAGCCCTTGGGAGAGAAGAGACAAGAAGCTCGCAATTTATAATCTCAAGTGTTTCCAGAGCAGGAAGGTGATTTGGCAAATCTCCGATTAGTTTTGGGCAATTCCTTATATAAAGAGACTTGAGTAGAGGAAAGGCGTCTGACTCAGGGGTACTCCACAACTCCCAGCAACACATGCCATGAATTTCTAGAGTTTGAAGGGAAGAGAAGGGTGTCACAGAAGGACAATCTTCATTTTTGTAAAACCCTGCATCAACCGTCTTCACTGAATTCAATTTGGAAATAAAGAGGCGCTTAAGAGACGGTAGTTGCCCAAGTGAAGGAAGCACACAACAGTTATTACAATTACGTAAACTTAGATATGTCATGTTGTGGTAGGAAAAATTTCCCACCCAATCTGGAAATATGCTTCCATTATAACCGCTTATTGATAGAGATCCCAGGCCTTGGTGAGGTTTTAATTTGCACAGTACATCTAATTCAATTTGGAAGTCGGTGCCATTAGACCATTCCAACGATAAATCATTAATGTTCTTCTTATCCATCATCCTAGCCTCCAATGCTTCATTGCTTCTGGTTACATTCTCCAAATTCCTAATAGAAAGCGAACCGTGAAGATTTGAAAGTGTCCCCAATTCTTTGATTCCGTTCTCTTTATGCTTGCCCACAATAAAGAAATCCAAATGCTGCAAATGACTTAACATTCCCATTCCTCTAGGCATCTCTTCTATATGAGTACCATCAATACGAAGATGACACAAGTTTACAAGATTTTGCATGTCAGTAGGCAACCTGGTCAACCTTCCGCAATCAGACAACACCAGAGTTTGTAGATTGTACAAATTACACAATGACTCCGGCAGTGTTTTTATACTTGTACCAGAGAGATTTAAATAACGCAAATGGATCAATTTACCTATTGAATCAGGCAAAACATCCAGACTTGCAAAGTGACGAAATGATAAAACTCTCAAGCACTTGAGCTTCGACACTGCAATACCGGGTGCCTTTTCCTTGTTGAACGGAGAATCTTTAAAATCAATTGCCAAGAAAGTTCTCAAAAATTGTAGTTTGTCAAAAACTTCAATGTCTGAGATTGGATCACTGAACTTTGTAACTGACAAATGACGAGTCTTCATACCAATCTTTGTTTCTTTTCCAAGTTCTTCTGATCTGAAATAGAATTCTCCACCAAGGGATAATGCTAGATCATGCACGAGGTCATGCATTACAAAATAATTGCCCCAAGTTCGATTACTTGAACGTTGAAAAAATGATCGCGAAACTAAATCATCAAAATACTCGTAACCAACTTCTAATGCCTTTCCTTTGTTTGGAAGCTTCAAAAGATCTTCGGCCATCCACAACAATATCAATTCATTTTTTTTAAATTCATAATCTTTGGGGTATAATGAACAATAAACAAAGCACCGTTTTAGATGTGGAGGGAGATAATGATAACTAATTCTCAAGGCTGGAATAATTTTACACTGACTTTCAGGAAGTTCCCAAATGTCACTTTCAAGTATATTATTCCAATCCCTGATAGCATGCTTTCTTCTCAACATACCTCCGAGTGACCGTGCCGCTAAAGGCAATCCGTTACACTTTTTAACAATCTCCCTTCCAATTTTTTCTAAAGCTCTTGTATCCTTACCACTTGATTCTGAGGGAGGAAATGCATGGTTTTCAAACACTAACCAACAATCTTCATTTGACAATTTTTCTAGAGAATGAACTTTAACCGTATGGAAAGGGACTACATTCACAACACTCCTATTGCGGGCTGTGACAACAATTTTACTACCTGTAATCCCACTTAGAAATGGTTTTGTAAGACTACACCAATTATCATAATCCTCTATCCAAACATCATCCAAGATAATTAAGAATTTTTTATTTTTCAGCTTGTCCATCAATTCAAGTTGAAGTAAATTTAGATCGTTCAATTTACAAGATTCATGCGTAACTTGCTCTATCATAATTTGTGTGACCTTCACAATATCAAATTGATCGGAAACACAAACCCATGCATTTAAATCAAACATCTGCTTCAAATTGCCATCGTTGAACACAGATCGGACTAAAGTGGTTTTTCCAACCCCACCCAAGCCTACAATAGCGATCACAGACACCTGCACACTATCACTGCTGTCCTCTAACAACAACTTCATTATGGCCTCCTTGTCTGTATCCCTACCATACATACCATATCCATCTTCCAGAGATGTTGTTGGCTGAGCAATCCATGGCTCGTTACTCTCCCCAGCCATCACTTGCAAAGGAAGACCCTTCATGTCTCCTAAAACTTTATCTAATTTGCCAACTACTTTTTCCAACTTACTGGCCATTTTTCTATCGGTAAAGCGAGAAAAGACTTTACTTACCTTCTTTTGAGTTGCAGCTTTGGTAGAAATTTCATCCAGCAAGTCATCGGCATCATAGAGAGCATCTTTGAGCTCAATGAGCCACTGGTTGACACTGGAGAGTTTGATTTGTTTCTTCTCAGCATCATCAAGCACACCTCCAACCACTCTCAGAGTTCTCTTCAAGTTGTCAAGCAAATTCAGGTCAAGCTTCTTTCCACGGATGAAGTCAACAACCTCATCGGTAACCAGCTTTTCGAACACAACATTAAGGAAAGCAGAGAGGAAAGCACCACCAACTACTGCCTCAGCCATGATCTGAAGAAGAAAGACAAAGGATAGGAATTGGTTACAATAAACTGGGTTGGTTCTTCACAAGGTCAACTCTCTTCACTTAACTCGCTCTGCTCAGTAAGACAAAGTGCAGCGGTGTGGTTGGATACTTCTTAAACGTGGTATCTGGGTGGAAGTACCTACCATCAAAATTAACCGTTAAATATATTAATTAAAAATTCAATGGTTTAGATTGAAGTCTGGTAACTTGAAAAAGTGTAGTGGTAGTCGGTGTCTTGTCCTCTTCTGAAGACAATTTTCTTGGTTGGATGCCTTTTGAACGTGGAATCTGGGGGAAGTACTTACCATCAAAATTCATCATTGATATATAGATTAAAAATTCAATGGTTTAGATTGAAGTCTGGTTAAATGAAAGTTGTATTATATCTGTTTTGTATTATTTCCGACTGTTCTAAAAACTTAAGGTGTATAAGTTGGCTATAATTTATAAAAGGAAAAAAACCTTAATACATTTTATTTTTCTCTTCTATAAGTATTTTTAAAGAAATTTATCAAAACCAAATTGTTGATGAGTTTAGTCCAAGTATAGTTAACGACACAGTCACGCAATCTATGTGGTTGTGACTGTGTAAAGATTTGAATGTTTGTAAATTAAATCTGATAAGGACAAACAGAACTCCGGAGGAAACAAAATTTGCATCCTTCATTGGCCTTTTTAGAGTTGGAAAACTATGTTTATTACATCACTGTTTTTTAGCACATTCCATATTTGTAAGAAAAAAATTGACCTTTTGGGTTTGGATAAATTTTGAGAAAATAATTTCTTATTTATTAAAAAGTTTTCTTAGGAGATTGACAAAAAAAAAAAGAAGCTGTTATTTTTCTAATCAATGAAATTAGTACACTTTAATAATGGATATTACAAGTTAGCTAGACAATGACCAACAAATATCAAATTGATCTTCCCTGTAAACTTTTGAAAGACACGACAAAATTGAAGTGAGTGATACCTTACTCCACACTATTAAGAGATAAAGGTAATGGAGAAAGTTTGGATACTGATCCTTAACTATGTTCCTTGAAGTACAACTGCAAAGTAAAACATGAAGTTTCACCGGCCAATTTACTAAAAGGGGATGTTCTTTTTTTATTACTGATGGTAGTAGTTTTCAAATTATTTATGGAAAAGGTATAAGGTGTAAAAAAATTTACGACTTCTATAAATGAAGTCATAAATCTTTTTACAACTTATATTTTTTTATTTTATTGTACTGTGTATTTATTTACGACTTTTATAATGTAATTTTTTTTAAAATACGACTTCAAAGTCGTAAAATAAAATCATAAATAAATATATGACTCTTTTTTAATTTTATTTTAGATGTATACGACTTTGAAGTCGTATTTGTTTTGTTTTTTGTTTTTTTTAAGGAAGTCATATTTTATTTTACGACTTCCATTTATATTTTTTTTGTTTTATGGTAAAGTCGTATCACATTATACGACTTTACCTTTCTTTTTTAATTTTTTGTTTACGTTGATTTATTTGATAGTTTTCTTAAAGTTTTTTTTTTTAATTTATTTTGTTTAGTAAATTTTAATAAAATTATTTTATTTATTATTTAGGAATATA
>PYAF01002676.1:33963-56215 GCA_007407185.1 Glycine tomentella | reverse complement strand
GCAAAAGAGTATAAATTTAAAGAATATACCTATTTCAAAATATGTTAAATATATTTATTTAATTTTAATATTTAATATTTAAATAATATAGGCCCAGCGGGCTGGCCCGTCCCGCCCCGCGTTTGGCCCGCAATTTTGCGGGGCGGGCCAGCCCGGCCCGCTTTTGATTTGCGGGTTGATATTATCAACCCAGCCCGCGGTTTTTTGCGGGCTAAGCGGGCCGGCCTGGCGGGCCAAGCCCGTTTTGCCATCCCTACAAGTCATTGAACCTCGACGGCAGACACGCCTCCTTCACCAAGTCTCCACTCTCTGTTTCTTGCACGTCAATTCTAGTTGTCCACAGGTTCAGTTAAAATCTCAATTTTGGCACTGTGTTGTCCGCACCCTAGCACACTCCGACCACATCACTAGATCTGTTGTCCTTGTAGAAGCACAGAGGGTGCTAGAAGAAGATGAGAACGGTGCAGTTGCCTGCGGTGCGGTGGAGAGATGGTGGTGGACGGTGGTAGAGGTAGAAGAAGGAAAAGGTTAATAGGGGAAAGCAAGCAGAGGTAGAGAAAAAAAAAAAAGAAAAAATTTGGGACCGTCTAATGAAAATTCAAATGAATCGAACGCACCAAAATTCTTTCTCATAGTACGAGAGACGTTATGCTCTCGTATCGTAGACTCCGTCCTTGAAGGACAACTGCAAAGTAAAACATGAAGCTTAAAATCTTCTTTGTTTTGACATTCCTGACTAATGATTTTTACTTTTCTTGTTACATCCACAACAAAACCATAGAAGAAAGACACCACATAAACCATAAACGTTTTGCTTGTAGCTATTTTTAATCTTTCAAGGGTGGGAGCCCTTGGTAGAGAGGATACAAGAAGCTCACATTTTTCAATCGTGAGTGTTTCAAGAGCAGGAAGGTGATGCGATAAATTTCCTTTTAGTTTCTGGCAGTTGTGTATTTTATGATTCTTTAGTACAAAAAAAGCTCTTGAATCAAAGGAACTCCACTTCTCCTAACAAGGCATGTTACAAATGTCTAGAGATTCAAGGGAGGAAAAGGTGTCACAGAAGGACAATCCTCTTTGTTGTAAAAACTTGCATCAATAATTGTCAATGAATTCAATCTTGACATATTGAGGTGCTTGAGAGATGGTAGTTGCCTAAGTGAAGGAAGCATACAACAGTTGTCACAATTGTCTAAGCTTAGATATCTCATATTGTAGTTGGAAAAGTTTCCCACCCAATCTAGAAATCTTGTTCCTTTGTAAAGCTATGTTTCCTCTTTCTCTTTCTTCGATTCTCTCTCCTTCAATCCCTTCCGATTCTCTTTCAACCACAACTTCGACCACAGCGCCATCACCTCCTTACCTATCTCCTCTACGTTGCACTGCCACTTGCACCACTTCCTCCACCACACCTGTTGGAGTACAAGTGTGAGGTATAAGTCCCACATCGGATAAAAATAGAAAAGTTGAACACCATATCAGTAAGGAAAAAACCCATAAACCTGAGTCTTAAGGTTTTGGGTTAAGGTGTGGTGTCTAGTTCACTTATATGGTTACTTAGATGTAAATCTCCTTGATATTTACCCCCCTCAATTTCCCAACAACACCCTGCCAATTGCACCACCTCCTCCACTGTGTGCCATTGCCGGCACCAGCCAGCAGGGCGTGCACAACGGCATCGAGGTTGCAAATATGAGGGAGAGAGGAACGTGCACGATGTTTAGGAGCGATTTTGATGGTGGTGTTTGGTTTTGATGGTGGTGGCACTAGGGTGTGTTTGGTGATGGTTGTTATCAAAGTTGTCAGAATCGTCGATGACGACGACGATGACGGAGCAGCTCGCACACGACACACGCAGGTGAGGAAGACGCATGACGGCACACGCAGGTGAGGTAGACTCGTCAACTTGTGCTCTAACTTGTGAGTTTGCTTGGAATCGTCGATTCTACTGTAGACTTGTACAAGTCTACTCCAAATCCGAGTTTGCTTCCGATTTAACTCGCGGAGGGGTGGTAGACTCGTAAAATCATACGAGTTTGCGATTTAAATCATGATTTTTTTATGACCATGGTTGTTATGGGTTTGGGAGAAAGTTTTTTTTTTTGCAAAAACAAAAAATCCTATAATTTGTGGCGCTTTTAACCCTCACAAATCGTTATTTGATTTTTTTAACACAAATATTTGTAATTATTTTTAACTCCCAAAAAATACATTTTAAAATATAAATTAAAAAAATACCTTGTTAAGTTCAGATTCATCCAAGCTTAATTCTGGACAAAAAAATCACACAGCTCAATTTTATGATAACATAAAATTTTATAAGGACAGATTTCAAACTTTCCATTATTTAAAAGGATATATATATTAGCCTTCTAAATATGATATAACCTGTGGACTGATATGTTTTTGTTGGACAATATATGAA
Organism: Glycine tomentella; assembly: GCA_007407185.1. Classification (NCBI taxonomy): domain Eukaryota; kingdom Viridiplantae; phylum Streptophyta; class Magnoliopsida; order Fabales; family Fabaceae; genus Glycine; species Glycine tomentella. The sequence goes on along the minus strand of PYAF01002676.1, from coordinate 53,790 downwards.
CAATGGATGCAATCTTTGTGGGTATTACTTGTACCCAGTGCAGTTTTTATATAGTATCTTATTTGCAGAGAAAAAAAAAATGTGGACGTACACTAAAATAGTTCTTTTATATTGTCTGTTTGATTTCTTGTTGCATTAGTAAACACATCATGTTGGTTATTCATGTCAACACGGAAGCTAAGTAGAATAGCTTATGATTTTTTTTCAAGTTTTTCTACCCATATCTTTGGATATTGATGCAGATCCAAAAACCATGCTTTGCATCGTAATAGTTGTTGGGAAGAGATCACAATTGTATGAATACTCAAAAAAAAAAAAAATAGAGTAATCATTTGCTTAATTTTTTTTATAGATATTAATTGTTAAATTTTGTTAGTAAAAAAATTCAAATCATGATGTCTTCTTTTTTTTTTTTTTTCTCTCCTTAAAAATCATATATCTCCTTTCAGATAACCAAAATCTAGAGTAACTATTTGCTGAATAATTATGGATACTTGGATCCTGTTTTTGGTCTAACTTAATTCAGATGAAAAAAAAATTGATGAACATTCAAAAATTTATTCAACATTTAGGGAGAAAGAAATTAATAATATTTAACTGATTTTGTGCATTTAAGGGGTACCAACCGCTATACAAGGATTTGCAACACATACTATGAGACTTTTAAGTCACTAACACTTATGAAGTTTAATTCTAAGGAAACGAAGGGAGTTTCGGCTAACCATGGCGGCGCTGCAAGCTACGACGGAGGTCGACGGTGGTTGGCGGCTTCGAGGGGCGAGGGTGACGCTCACGGTGATGGTGAAGCGTGTGACAGTTAAGGGTGTTGCGAAGGACGGTAACGACAACGATTTTGGTAACGGCGATGCTGACGAAAGCTGGCTCGAGATGCTTCAAGCGGGAACGATTATGAATCACTTGAACTTAAAAACAGTTCGAGGAAAGCAACGATGTTGGTTTGGGGAACGAAAACTCTATAGCGGGAACCAATGACGCAAGGAGCGCGTTTGGTTTTGGGGGCATGATTTTCTAGAACGGTTTTGACTTCAAGTGATTGAAAAATAAAAAAAATAAATAAATAAACTGTTCTAGAAAAATAATCTTTTAGATCAATTTAATTTTTTTTAAATCCATTTTATATTTTTATTACAACCGTTAAAAAAAGTTGCTTTTTTAATTACAAAATTTTCATCACAACTTACGGACTCATTTCTTCCTACTTAACCACTTAAATTCTTAAAAAAGAAATGTCCAAGTATTAGTTGGAGAATATCTTGAGTAAAATAATAATAATTGTAGAAAACCTAACAATGAATAAAAGGAAAACATATGTTTGCATTTTTATCATTCCATTTTTTTTAGAGGATCATCCAATTTATTTAAGTTGCTTTTTTTTACATCTTATTTAATTTAGTTTTATTATGTCTTAATTGCAAAAAAAAAAAAAATAGAAGTCACATTCATAAATCGTTCCAGCTTAATTTCATGTCAAAACTTTCGTATTAATTATGGACTTATGGTTTGTTAATTTTTCTTATTTGAAATAAACCATAATTTAGTCAATGAATATAATTTTGTTAATATACGTTTGAATTTGTAGAAAGAAAATCTGAATTTCATTCTTATATAATACATTCCCAAAATAAAGTGAAAAACCTTTAAATATAAATTTCAAAAGCGAAAGATTATGTTCTTTTAATAAAATAAAATATAAGTTGATAAACAAGAATAATGTTAGTAGTTTCTTCAACAGCATCCAATGCTGTGCTGCACCAACTTGCAACTGAAGCGCGTGTCTGTATTCGCTATTCCGCTGCGCACCGTTTACCGGACCCACCCCAACGTGAACACGATCACGATGGGCTTTGTTACCTATCAGGTTAATATTTAAATTTTTTAGTATTTTTTAAAATTTTAATCCTTAAGTTTTATTTTTTAAATAATGCACAGAACACTGAATTGATGAATTAATGTTTAATGATTAATTTTGTTTAAAATTTTAATTTTTAAGTTTATTTAATGGTTAATATTTAAAATAAAAAAACTTAAGTTTTTTTATTTTTATTTTATTTAATGGTTAATTTTGTTTAAAATTTTAATTCTTAAGTTTTTTTAAAATATTAACCATTAAATAAAACAAAAATAAAAAAAAAACTTAAGAATTAAAATTTTAAACAATACTAATTTTTTTTAAATATTAACCATTAAATAAAACAAAAATAAAAAATTTAAGAATTAAAACATATACCAAAATTAGAAATATTAAACAAAACTTAAAAATTTATTTTTTAAATAATTAAATTAAAATTTTATTTTTAAAACTTAAAAATTAATATACCAAAATTATGAAAATATTAAACAAAACTTAAAAATTTATTTATTAAATAGTTAAATTAAAATTTTATTTACAATTTTAAAAAAATAATAAAACATAAATTGTGAAAATCGTAAACATAAAAAAAATTTATTTACTACTACCAACAGTAACAATAATAAAAAATAAAAAAAGGTCTTTTCAAAAGAAAGCTTGATAAAAAAAAAGCACATATTTTTAAAGTCGTGAATATATTTGCAATTTTGTTTTAAAATTGTAAAAAATAAATAAAAAAATCTTTTTAATGATTTTGAAGTCATAAATTTTAAAAAATAACTGCACAAGTCGTAAAAATTTTTATGACTTTAATTTTAAAAATAAAAAAATAAAAATACTGATAAAAAAGTTATAATAAATATTATAATTTATCCATTTTTAGTGATTAATTTAAAAATTATCGTTAATTAAAAAAAAATAGCCTGGTAGGTAACAAAGCCCGATCATGATACGCTCACATAACAACCTGGAGCCAGAGCAGGGGCGTTTTCGGCATTTCGACACGACAAAAAGTTTTGTAATGGCTATTTGAATGAAGTGCGCAGTCATAATAGCATTTTGTTGCTTTTTTGCACCAACCGCAATCGTCCCTCTTTTCACACGTGTCGTTTACCCGTGATTCTCCGTCCATTCCACCGCTTGAACTAGGCATGGTAACGGGGCGGGTCGGGGTGATTTTTACTTATACTACCCCCGCTCCCGCCCCCGCCCCTAAAAATTGCCCCCGTCCCCGTCCCCGAAAATCGATGGAACTAAAAAAATTGCCCCTGTCCCCGCCCCCGACGGGGGTCGGTTTTCCCCGCCCCGTCCTGCCCCCGAACACTAAAAAGTTGCTATTAAAAAATTAATTTTAAACAACAAGCATAGCATAAAATTTGATTGCGCTAAGTTTCAAATGTATGTAATTACAATAAAATTTCAACATTAGATGTTTATTACTGGAAAATAAAATTAGTTATGCTCCTAATTCTTGAATAAAATTAAGCTTTTATCTCAAGGTATTCCACATATATAAAGGTATTTTTGTAAATAATTAAATATAGCATGGCGGGGCGGGGGTGGGGGCGGGGGCAGGGCGGTTATCAGCATTACCAAAACCGCCCCCGCCCCCGAATTCAACAGGCGGGGAAAAATCGAACCCGAACCCGAAACCGGTCAACTCGGTTTTTCCCCGTTGACATCGGAGCGGGTTCGGACGGATGTCCACGGTTGCGGATGAAGTTGCCATACCTAGCTTGAACCCGTCACCGCTATTTAGTTGGAAGAAAAAAGAAATTAAATTTGTATTTATTATTTAATTTACAAAATAAATAATTATAGTAACTTAAAACTCCCTTTTGATGAAAAATAAAATAGAAAGGAAAAAAAAATAAGAGAATAAAAAATGGAATCAAATGTGTTTTGATTGAATGAAGAGAAGAAAAGAAAAGAAAAAGTAGAGGCAAATTTCTTCTCTTGCTCGGATTTATAGAAGAAAAATTTAAAAATATATCATACTATTTTCTTATAAACAATTAATTTATTTTATTGTGAGTTTAAAATTTTAATTTTTTAAAAATATATTTATAATTTCTATAATTTATAATAAATAAGATATTATTAAAAATATTTATATAAATCAAGCAATCCTCTCTCCTACCTACTTTGATAGAGTTTTCTTAAAAAAAATTGTGATACTTTAACTCTATTTAACATTGAATAAAAACAGAAAATAAAATATATAGTAATAGATAATACGATATATAATAAAAAAAATTAGTTATAGATATTAATAAAGTATATAAAAGATAGAGTTTCATTTTAGAGGACATATAAAAGGTAGAGTTATTCGCATATCATTTCTACTTTTTAAAAAAATTTAATTAGGCGAACCTTATCCAGTCTTCTTTTTCCTTTGCAGCATAAACCTATTTCTGTAATTTCTGATTTGCCTCCCTCTTTTTACTCTCCCCAATAAAATACCATAAAAAGATAGTGTCCAGACCGGACGCATACTCTCAAATCCATCTTATGTCAAAGCTTGGCCTCAATCATTTTTCTTATTGAGAGTTAGCAATATTTAAGCTCTTTTTAAGCTACTAGGAGTCTAGGAGTATTATTTAAGGTAATAGAAATTAATAATTATGATAAAACAATAATTAGATATACTTGATAGTACAATTAGGAGTTCAAACAATTTAAAAGACTTTTTTTTCAAATAAAAAGTCTTCAAGTATTTAATTAAGTTTTTAAAATAATAAAAATAAGTAATATTGTGTTTAATTAAAATATTAAGATTTTTTAAAAGAATTTAATAAAATTCATTGGTATTAGACTAAGATTATTTACAACTTAAAAAAAATTGTAATTCAAAAGTCACAAATTCGATTATTCTTTTTTAGGATGAATTTTAATAGATTTTATGATTTTTTTTAGTAACAAATACACATCAATCTCACCAATCCTTGAGATATTATGAGATTTTTTTTTATTTTCCTACCAATTGACATATTTTTCTTTCCTCATCATATATAATCCCTTGCCTTTTTGCTGAAAATGATAGACATTCATTTTTTTTATTTTTTGATCCATGGAAACATGTCCTGAACTAGTGATATGAGAAATCTTTATAATTCTTTGAGTTTGGAGCATCTTGATTGCATGTGAAAAGTTGATTTATGTATAAATGGATAAATATATAAGTAATTTTTTTGTACATGAGTTTTTTTGGTACATCTATAAATGAGATTTGAAATAATTGTTGAACATATTTTTTGTTTGGTGGGATCATTATTGTAAGAATGATTACATTATCCTTGCTATTGGCAAATATTGAGGTATATAATTTTTATACAATTAACATCATTGATGATTGCAAGAGAATGAGTCTATTGTGTTAGTAAATATGTTAAGAAAAGTTGATTTGTTATGCAACACTATAGGGTTATTTAAAATATTCGGTGAAAAAAATTCATGGATCTTTATCAATAATTTTGAATATTTATTAAAAATTCAGAAAATCTTTTAAAATTTTAAAAATCGATAATGTTCTTTATCTTATGAATTTATATTTTATAAATCTATTAAAATTCAAATTACAAAATCTTAATGGTAAAAATCTTTTATAAAATCTTAAAAATCATTACATTATTCTTTTTACAAAATCTTTAAAATCCATATATTTTTATGTCAAAATAGTCTTGTAAAAATATAATCCAATCAACCCTTTAAGCTCTTTTTGAATTACTAGGAGTCTAGGAATATTATTTAAGGGAATAGAAATTAATAATTATGATAGAATAATAATTAGATATATTTGATAGTATATGACGTTATAAGATAAAACAATTTGCTCATGTGTTCAGTATTTCAGTTACTAATTCCTTCTCATATAATTCTTTTCATTTTTTAGTTAAAAAATAATTAATAATTCCATCAAAAGATAATTATTTTTTCTTTATCTAAATAATATTTATTTTCTTTAACTTTTACTTCTTTATTTTCTTTGGGAGTTATCTCACGTGAGCTTCTCTCGTACTGGCTGATACTTTGCCACTCTCAAGTCTCATCTATTTGACTTTGTATATTTTCTGATCATTAGTTATTAGTCTGGAGTCTTCAGTCAGATCTTCAGAGTTCAGAATCATATAAAATTTATAAAAAAATCGTCTGAATAATAATATTCCTTCTAGAAAACTACGGTATATTTTTTAATAATTACTCTCTAATCAGTACTCATCATTCTCAACAATTTGACTTGAGTATTTGCTGATAAACAATCAATACTCTTGTGCCAGATCTTCAATTCATCATGTGAATATTATTATTCTTTCGAGAGAAAAAAACAACAATTTTCTTTTAACTTATAAGGTATTTTATTAATACGTATTTTAGAAATATTGATTAAGAAATTAAGACATTAAGAAATTAAGACATAAATATTTAATTAAAATCATGACTTCAATCATATTAGCTTTAATAATTATATTTTAATTTTTTTAACTAATGTGTTACTATAATTATATCTTTATCTTTATGTTGTTTATTATATAATAAAGTAGTATATAACAAGCCAAAGTTTTTCTCCCAAAAAGATGAGATATTAGTAATTCTAGGTGTAATAAAAATTCACAAAAATTTTAAAATAATAAATATATTTTCAATTGTCATTTATTAGTTAATCCCAAATTGGTGTAAAAAGATTATATTAAATTGGGTTTACAACAACTCATGCCAGATCCCTTGATTTATGAATAAGTTTGAAAATTCAAATCTTATTTTTAGGTATTGAGAGAAGGATAATGAATTTTAATGATTTTAATATTGGTTACTTCAATTTATGCATTTGTTTATTATATTTATGAATTTTACTTTTCAATAAAATATCAAATGTAGAAAATAAAATAAAAATATCTCATTTTCACTATTTTGATTCTTCATTTAAATTATTTTTAAATTAAATCAACATGTCCTTAATATTTATACGTTCCAAAAAGAAATTAAAAGAGAGTAAACACAAAATTATACTCACAAAATTAAATCAACATGTCCGTAACAATATTTTGTATGATAAAATAATTAATATTAAATTTATTTACTCATGCTTTTATTTATTTTTAAAATATATAAAATTCATCAAACATGAATATATTATACGTTCTTAATTCTAATTTTTCTTTTTTTAATATATATTTTGTTAAATTTCTCTTTACTTCCAAATAAATAATAATTGTCATTGTCAAAAAACAAAATGAGGTGAAGAGATCATTTGGAAAGATATAAGTAAAATTTGAGATAATTGTTTTAATTATATAAAATTTCTAAACAAAAATTGTAAATGTTTATCTATTATTATTTTTCTGAAATTTTAAATTTATTTTTATAAATAGAAAAAAATAGTACTCCCCAATCCCCATATATAAATTTTCGCGTTCTCATGCCGAAACCTGCACTAGTTTCTAAGATAGTACGAAGTTTTTTAGATTCTCTCGCTGGGATAGAAAAAAATGAAAAAAATTGAAGTCAGATCCGAGATTTAAGTTTTACTTCTGACAAAGTTGTTTTAATTAAATTGTTTCGGTAAAATTTGCACGTGCTGATTGCTTAACATCACCGCCACAGAAGATGAAAATCCAAACACGACCTCGACAGTAAATGGATCTACAATTAAAGCTTGTACTGTGTCTGTGATTGAGTTTCCCATTAACCCATCGCGGTAGATTTTTTTTATTTATTTTTTGGTATAAAAAATGATAGAATGGAAAGATAAACTGAAACTGTTAGTGGAGACTCAATTAATTCTTAGGAGACAGGTGGATCTCCCTAAGACAGACTTAATGATTTAAACAACATCAGTATTAATTTAAAAGACTTGTATAAATACAGACAAAAAATAAATGTTATCTACAGTGCTTCTTGAAAGAAAATATGTTCGTCGTTCGAAAAAGGTCTTTGAAGATTTTATTTGATGAATCATAATAAATTTATAGCAAATTGCCACAAAATCCGAATATACTATGACAAACTACAATTTAATAAGTGAATTCTGATTTTATAATATATTTTTATCTTAATCCTTTGGTTCATTAGGGAAAAAATGATACAATTAATTCGGAGTTTGACCGGAAAGTAAATAAAATCGGATAAAAAATTATTTTCTTTAATGATTGAAATCGAGTAATACTTAAATAATTCAAAGTTAATTTCAGCACATTAACTATTTTGTGCTTAATCACTTGGTTTATAATAAATCTATAAAACTTCATAAATAAATACTAAAACAATGAAATACTTGTGGATATTTACTATCTTCGTCAAAACTAATTAAAAGCTGAAAATATGAAAAAGTTAGCCAATAATTAAAAACCGAAAAAATATCTTATTAAATTATAAGAATTTGATAAAATTAGTCGTTAAAGTAATTGAAAAGTGTAAAAATGATAAAAGATAATAAAATTATAAATTATTTAAAATGGATAATCAAGAAATTTGATAAATATATTAAGAATAAAAATTTTAAAAACATAAAAAACTTACTTCATGTAATGTTTTTAAAACCACTAAAAAAACTACTAAAAGAGTTTATTTGTTGGACAGTCAAACAAATTTTTTATTTTCAAATAATAAGAAAAGTTAAAAATTAAAGGTGAAAAAATGGATTGACTCGTCTCAACCTGCCAAAAATAGGTCAACTAGTCCTGTCCCACATTTCTTGTACGGGTTCAAAGTGATGACCTATCTTATTTTTAGTTTAGTTGGCAGTAGGGGTGAAAACGAGTCAGGCCAGGTCAGGTTTGGTTAGGCCTGACCTTGGCCTTATTTAAAAACATCAAGTCTGGCCTAGCCTATTTACCTGTTATAGGCTTTTTTTTAGGATTGGTCTGACCTATTTAAAAGTCTGGTTTGGCCTACGAGCCTATTAAAAAACCTATTTTACAATAAATATTATATATTAGTGAAACTTTGAGAATTCGCATAATATTTTTTAAAATTTAATATAAAGAAAGATACATATTGACATACTTCCCTTTTAATTTGTGCGTGAAAAAAATTAAAATTAATTAGAACACTCTAATATAAGATTAGGTATCTTATCTTATTTTATTTCTTTTTTTAAAAGATTGATTTATATTTTTTTAGTTTTAATATATATATATATATATATATATATATATATATATATATTGGCTTTTTTACAAACCTAATACAAAGATTTCAAATTTCCTATTTTATTTTTTATCTTTTAAGTAAGATAGGCTATTTAGATTTTATCTTATCTTATTTTATTTCTTTTTTTAAAAGATTGATTTATATCTTTTTAATATATATATATATATATATATATATATATATATATATAGGTCAGCCTGATAGGCCTAACAAGCTTTTTTTAAAGCTTGAATCCGACCTTTTTATTTAAATAGACTTTTCAAAAAGTCTAAGCCTGACCTTTATAATAAACAAGTCAGGCCAGGCCAAAGGTCCCTGATAGGCGGCCTGACCTATTTTCATCCCTAGTTGGCAGGTTGATCCATTAAAGCTAAATTATTAAAAATAATTATAATAAAATTTTAACTAATTTTATTTTTATAAATATTAAATAATAAATACTTACTAAAAAATTAAACATATTGCCTTAAGTTTTAAACAATAATTTATTTAGACAAAAATAAAATAATTAAAAATTAATAAATATATAATATAAAAATAAACATTAAATTATTTTTTTTATAAAAAATGGCTTGATCTTTCGTGTTCTTTTCTTCATCCATATTTTAAGGACAAAAATGGAACTGGTGAAACGAATTGATGGGTTACAAAACCCCAGCTCGACCCAACAAAAAAATCCAGACCCATGATCCAATCTATTTTGTCACTCCTAATTAATACCCTAAATTGTAATAAGAGAAAGTAAATTTTAAGAACAAGGTTCCTTTCAGCTTTTAAAAAAAATAAAGAACCGTTGCACGTTGACTTAACAACAATAAATATACTAACTTATACTCTTATAGGATAAGATGGGCCTTTGTAATAGTGACGTGAAAATAACACAACACTTGCCATGCTTGTGTACAGAATTTTTCACTCAAACATACATAATTTTTTTTTTTTACCAAAACATACATCTTATAATTTTATTTACCAAAACATACATGTTTACTATTCACAATGTAAATTCTGGTTGGGAGGACCCGAATTTACACTGTAATTTTTTTAAAAAATTTCAAAACCCAATTGAGAATTCGGGTCCCCCCAACCCGAATTCTGAACTGTTTTTTTTTAAGATAATAATAAATAAATAAAAAATTTGATTTGGAAATAATAAAATTAAAGAATATAAATAAGGAAAAATTAATTTTAAGTAGTATTTAAACAAGCGTACTTACACATATTAATAATTTAATTTTGATAATTAATATTATAATACATCAACAACTCACTAGAATGATTCAAATGGAAGAACACATGTCCGCTGCACAACATCTTTCAAATTATTAGTTTTGTTATTTTTGTATTTCAATTTTTATTATTAGAACGTTTCATTATTTTCATTTTATTAAGTGGTGTTTATTATGTTTATTTCTCTGTCTCATTCCAATTATCGTAGTGTTTTAGTTTCTCTATATAGTTGCATGTACAAATTAATTTTTTTTCTCATTTTTCACACTGAATAATCAACATTATTTATCATAACTTAAACAAATATAAATATTAAATTATCATTTTTGTATATTATATAATTTTATTAAAAATCTTAAAAAATAGCATAAAACAAAAAAATTATTGAATTATTATTATGTGCAAGTACGCATGTTTAGATACTACTTAGAATTAATTTTTTCTTATTTATATTCTTTAATTTTATTATTTTCAAATCAAATTCTTTATTTATTTATTATTATCTTAAAAAAAAACAGTTTAGAATTTGGGTTGGGGGGACCCGAATTCTCAACTGGATTTTGAAATTTTTTTAAAAAATCACAGTGTAAATTTGGGTCCTCCCAATCTGAATTTACATTGTAAATAATAAATATGTATGTTTTGGTAAATAAAAATATAAGGTGTATGTTTTGATAAAAAAAAAAAAAAATTGTGTATGTTTGCGTGAAAAATTCGCTTGTGTACAATGCAAAATGCTTACTTAGCCGCTGCAATCTGACATTTCAGGGTTTCTGGATTTTACATACAATCACACAAACTTGTCATCATATCATTTCAGGAATAAAACCCACATATGGCTCAACTAAAATAATTGTACTAATTATTAAATAAATAAAAAAACCAAAATGGCATTCTAGTAATTTTCATCAACCGTGGACCCCACGGCATCGTTCCTTCTCCCTTCCTCTACGCAGTTCCTTCCGCGTATAATCAACCGGCTATTCCGGTCACCACTTACCTCCAAGCCGCGTTCCTTTTATTTTTATCATCGTCTTCTTCATCATACTCGTACACTTCATACAAAACTCACCGAGTCATAACGCTAATGGACTCGTTCTCGTTCTCTTTCACCACTGTTCCATAGAACAACTCAAACCCACACAAAAAAACATGAATCCCCGTTTTGCCCCTCTCTCTTTCTCAATCCCTTCTCTTCGAAAAACACCTTCTTCTCTCATCGGCGCTAACCACACCTCCGCTCGCTTCTGCTCCCGATAAATAATACCAGAAAATAAAATAAAAAATCACAACCTTTTTTTCTTCTTCTTTTAATTCAATTCAATTCATTTTTGTGAATTTTTCTGATTATTGTTATTAATTTCTGTGCGAAGTGCACAATTTGTTTCCATGGAGCCAACCGTAGGGAAGCCTGGCTTTCTCAGAAACGTTCTGGTACGGTTACTCCTCTTCGGCGTTTTCATCGTCATCGTACGTTTCGCTTACGTCATCACCCTCGCCGGTGAGTCCTGCACCGTCAGCGACTTCTGCTTCTTCTCTCCGTCGATCAACCTCGCAATCGCCGGCACCAGATCAGGCGCCCTCGCCGCCCACGGAGGAGCCGCCGGGGCGCCGGAGCGCTACGCCAGCAAGGACTGGATCAACGGCGTCCGGTTCTACTCATCGGCGTTCCAGGACATGATCTCAGGTGGCTTCCTCTGGCCGGCGGCGAAGGCGCTCTGCGTGGAGACGCCGACCGGCCGCGACGTCCTCGCGCTGCACGAGATCGGCGTCACCGATGCCGTCGGGATCTCCAAGAAGGCGTCGCCGCCGCTTGTGAAATCCGGCGAGGCTCGCCGGATTCCGTTCCCCGACGGCTCGTTCGACTTCGTGTTCGCCGGCGACGGCGCTTTAGAAAAATCGCCGCGGCCGGCGGAGTTCGCCGCCGAAATCTCTCGGACGCTCAAACCCGAAGGGTTTGCCGTGTTCCATGTAAAGGCCAATGACACTTACAGTTACAATTCATTCGTTGATTTGTTGAATTTTTGTTGCAATGTGGTGAAAACAAACGACATGTTAGGGTTTGATTCATCCATCCCTCACATAAGAGAAATCGTCGTGAAGAAAGTGCGTCACACAATTGATTCTGAATCCAATTCAAACTCCAATTCCAATGGAAGAAAATGCTCTGTTCCGGAGTACAAGGAAAAGCTGGTGAGAAATGCAGAGGCTTTGATTGAAGAGGAGCCACTGAAGCCATGGCTCACTCTAAAGAGAAACGTGAAGAACATAAAGTACCTATCTTCAATGGTTGATATAAGCTTCAGGGATAGGTATGTGTATGTTGATGTTGGAGCTAGAAGCTATGGTTCCAGCATTGGAAGTTGGTTTAGGAAACAGTACCCGAAACAGAAAAAGACCTTTCATGTGTATGCAATTGAGGCTGATAAAACGTTTCATCAGGAGTATGAAACGAAAAAGGGTGTTACTTTGTTGCCTTATGCTGCATGGGTGAGGAATGAGAGTTTGGTGTTTGAGATTAACCGCGACCCGGGGGAGAAGGAGAAGGTTAAGGGTAAGGGAAGGGGAATGGGGAGGATTCAGCCATTGAAATCTTCAGGTGGTTTTGATGGTGGTGAGGTTGAGAAGATTCCCGGGTTCGATTTCGCAGACTGGTTGAAGAACACGGTTTCGGAGAACGATTTCGTTGTGATGAAGATGGATGTGGAGGGTACTGAGTTTGATTTGATTCCAAGATTGTTTGAAACTGGGGCTATCTGTTTGGTGGATGAGATTTTTCTTGAGTGCCATTACAATAGGTGGCAGAGGTGTTGCCCTGGACAGAGGAGTCCCAAGTATGAGAAAACTTATGATCAGTGCTTGCAACTCTTCACTTCTCTCAGACAAAGTGGAGTTCTTGTTCATCAATGGTTTTAATTAACTCTGTAGAATTGCCTGATGGATGATGGGTCAAACCCTATATACATGTTCTTAGGTTCTGCATGTTTCTTCTTCGTAGTTTTCTTGTTTTTTTCCCCCAAGCCAATAGAGAAGAGAGAGAGTGAGAGTTCTTTATTTTTTTTTTTAATTTCTCTACTTGTAACAGTTGCAACAGAAAATGAAAATGAAAACCATCCCTTTGCAACAATTGTATTTGTTACACATTTCTCTTGTTTTTATCTGTGTACATATAGCAGAGGATACTTTAAAGTCTAATCTATTATTTTATCTCTGACAAGAATTTTTGATTGTTCCTTTTGTCAAATTATTGTTGAATTGAAAAATAATTCATGAACACTCCATGTTACTAGACATTCACCAAGAGAGAGATAAAAGAGAAAAAGAGAAATATAAAGTGTCAATAGAGTATTTTCACTGTTGGATATCTAAATAATATTACTGTGTTGAATTAGTTCTAGTGCATTAGGTAGTAAAATTGACGTGGATATTTAATTAAAAGTTGGTTTTTCTGTGGCTATAACAGAATTGCTGGACAATAGTTGTTTGAGAGTTGAAATCATTACCCCAGGTGATGATTTTCCTTAATTTGTTTTCAGGGCCCATACATATATAAATATTGCTAACATAAACGCCAATTGCGGATAATTCAGTCTATTGACAATAACAATCAAAGGGACTGAACTAAAATCTTGCTTTATTCTATTAGTAATAGTAATCAAGTGACAAATAATATCATCAATTTTAGTTAGTTGTTTCACAAAGAGACTGGTATATGGTCATTATTTGGGTGCTAAGTTGCAGTTTATCATCAGCCAAGTTAATTCCTCGGCCATGATAGCTGTTGATACAAGGTAGTATTCTGAGGTTAATGGTTCTAATGACGGTACATTACATGGTTTACTATGTGTCACTTATCAGCTGTTTATTGTCTGTTTTATCTGAAACTATTATTGTTAATGATTAGTAAAGCAAAAGCAGGATAATATTAATATTAGTGCAGCTATGTGATAACGTACGTTCATGTATGGCATTTAAGTGGATCTGTACCAGCTACGTGGTTGTTAAAAACGTGGTTTAATTTCTTTAGGTGAGTTCTCTGCATTTATAGAAAATGACTAATGAGCTTGTACATAGCAAGGCCACATGCAAAGGAGTTTGATATTGATACTTTATTTATGAACGAATAATGAGCTCGTTGTAGATGAAATGCCACATCCACATGCAAAACTGTTTGATATTGATACTTGATTTTTAAAATGTACGTCATTTGTCTGGACATGATTTAATTTCTTTAAAGTGCATGCTTCGATCTATTGATAGTAAGAGGAGAATCCTGTACAGTAGTACAGCTTCTAATAACAATCAATTGACATAACAACCAAGATAGTTAATGCAGGTTCCAATAATCTAATATTCACCCATAATAATATTTAGGTTAAATTGACGTATATTTTTACCAATTTTTCAATTAGGTTTTTGATTTATTTTTAATTGGACTCCTGAACTTTTTTTTTTATTGAATCATTCCGTCTAATTACTGTTATGAAAAATTAACTATAAATATCTAACTAGAGTGTGTTATAAGCATGAACCCAACTAAACAAAAAAGTTCATGGACCCAATTACAAAATAAAAGTTCAAAAACTCAATTAAAAAATTTCAGAAACTTAATTAAAAATTTAGAGATCGCATGCTAATTAAAACTAATATTTACCAACCCTATTAAAAGATTTTAAGGTTGCAGGAAGCTAGAGTGGTATGAAGGGTAGTGAAGCAATGAATCCAAGGTAATTGGAAAAAAGAATAACAGATGAAGTGTAAGGTGAAGATTCAATGCCCCACTTAAACAGTAGCAAAGTCCGAATATTCAATACCACTTTTTCTGGATCACTTTTCCTAGTGCAGACGAGAGAGTACAGGTTTCTCAAGTAGTTTTTAACTGGGTAAGTGGGGTTTCTATTAAAAGCACTTGGTAATTGAAAAAAAAGACTAACTTGATAAACGAGAAAAGGATCGTATGTGGGACTTTTATGCTAATCATCATGGACAGCGAAATTGGCATGGCGACCAAAATTCTTGATTGTTTGCACCTTTGTTGGTTGCAATCAAGATTCCACATAGATATCAAGCGCAAACTTTGGCAAATTAAACGCAAAAGTAAAAGAGTAGAGTTAGTATAAAACTATTTATTTATCATCTAATTATGGGAAGGGTTTGAAGTTACAGAAGTGCTTTTTCGAATTTGGGTGTAAAATTATGCGTCCCAATACATGAATGGAGAATGAAAAATTTTGATACTTCTGAAGTAAAATACTTTTAAACTCTCCCAACTTTAATTCAGTTATTCAAACATGTACTCTGTAAGTTACGTAGAGCATTTGTTTTAAATAGAAGCAATTTTTTACACAGCTCGTTAATTAGCACCATGCAGCGAATATAAAATTCACAACAAAATATTATAAAATGGAACGAACATAAAAAATTGAAATGTAATTTGTAACGAAGGTATGAAATATGAATGAAGTTCTTTAATACTGGCTAAAAATAAATGTGGAGCAGGTGCAGGTGATTAAGCTTGTCTTGTAGTAAGTAGTGGCATTGCTTAACACTAACAGGTTGGGTTTAGTTTGTCTGTGGGGTTATGGCTAATGACAACGAGGGTTGTCCATTTGCATAATCTTATCCACGTAATGTTATTCATTTTATTTCCTTGTCTTTTTATCTTTTTTGTGTTAGCATGGGAGTGACTCATACACCAATTATGTAGAGGTTACATAAGGTTTTTTTTTCCCAATATACATCTCTTATTATAGTTTTTTATTTTTAATATACATGTAATTTTATTTTTTAAAGTATTCTAATTTTGAAGATTAGTGAGAAGTTGAGATTTTTTTTCTCCAACATACACTCGTTATTAGTCTTTTATTCTCAATATACACTACATGTAATTTTATTTCCAAAGTACTCTAATTTTGAAGATTGGTGAGGAGTTGAGAGTTGATAACTCAACTTCTCATTGTGGTTTTGATTTTTTTATTGTTATTATTTTAGAATCTTTTTTTTTCAATAGGAAATCTGGAGTTGCCTACCCGACTTTCCAACATTAATTTTTGTTTTTAGTAAAAAATAAATATTTTTATTTTATTTTTAAAATATTTTTTCTAAAAAAAATTGTTTGAATAATGAAAATTTTACTATTTTTTTAAAATTAATAATATTTTTACTTTAATAATTTATTTATACCATAATACATTACATCACAAATAAAATACATAAAGAATAATATTTGTTTAAGAAAAAATGAAGATGAAAGTATGTTAGGATAATTTTTTCTGTTATGGCTTTGTTGTCGGTATATTTCACATTTTTTCTGGTATCTCGTTCAATTTCTTCGTCTATTTCAGTAGAAATGTTATTTGAAACCGGAGGATCATTTGCACTCCTCCTTTTCCTTGAATCAGGATCCCATTGATCTCCTTCATATTCTTGTAACATTAACTAAAGGAGTTATAGTAGATGTGCAATATGTTCTGCAAAGTAAATAACGACGACTCATAGTACATGTGATTGACATTAATAGATTTACAATCAGTCATGACATAAGAACATGATAAATGACAATCGATGTTTCTTTATGTTGAGCCATGAGTGCTGTTATGAGGATGTGAGTGAGAAGGTTATGAGAGTTTGGAATAAATGTTTGTATTGTGAGGATATTGTTGTGCGTGATGTGTTGTGAAATGGAGTGATTATATATAGGTTTAGAAAAGTTTGAAAGGGGAGTTAGGTGAGAAACTGAACTAAAATACCTTTGTCTTAATTTCATCATATAATATAACTAAGATATGATAATTATATATTTAGTGTGTTTTTAATCAATTTGTTTTTTATATTTATTTCAACATTATTATTTATTTATTTTAAGACTATTAACAATTATTAAACAAATAAAATAATTAAAAATTTTCATCTTTAACGGGATACTAGAAAAAAATGTAAAATTTGTCGGCAACACGAACATAGCGGAAAAAATTGTCCTAACATATCTTTATCTTCAATTTTTTCTTAAACAAATATTATTCTTTATGTATTTTATTAATGATGTAATGTATTTTGGTATAAATAAATTATTAAACAAAAAATATTATCAATTTTAAAAATACCAACAACATTTTTCTAATTCAAACAAATTACTTTCAGAAAAAAAATATTTTTTTACTAAAAAAACAAAAATTAATAATATTGGAAAATCGGGTAGCCAACTCTTTGCATATTTTTTTTTCTAAAAAAAATAGTAATACTAAAAAATAATCAAAATCACATTGAGAAGTCGAGTCATCAACTCTCAACTTCTCATCAATATTCAAAATTAAAGTACTTTGATAAATAAACTTACAAGTAGTGTATATTGAAAATAAAAGGTTAATAAGAGGTGTATGTTAGAAAAAAAAATCGGTGTTGTCATAATATTATTCATGAGCATGAGCAATGTTGTTGAATTTGGTATGGTTATCAATTAGGCCAAGTATTGATTGGATCTGTTATGGAAATAATATTTGGGCCTAATTGTGAGGCCCAGTTGACGTTAAAGATAGTGCGTTCAACTAATTCATTGAACGTGGACCATGATTGAGTCGTGGCTAGCAGTTGAGGATGCGCAAGTGGAGGTCGATATTCTCGGAGGCAGTTCGTGCAGCAACTGCAAGGTAATGTGCTTATAAATATTCAGTGGTTACAGCCAAAAAGGTACACACATTCTGACTCTCCCTCTTTCAATTACACAGAGCACACACCCCACATCCATTGGTGTATTTCTCTGTGATCAGTCACTTCAAGGTATCATTCCCCATTGATATTCTCGAAGTAGCAGAGTCAGAATTGATCCTAAAGCAATCATTCAGTGCATTGGTACTGTACATTTGTGTTCTGGAAACAATCAGAACATTGGCGCCGTCTGTGGGAAACGATAAAATTCGAGTCCCACGTTTCAGCAATGGTGAATACCAGAAATAGTCATTCAGTGCCGCGTTCCGAAATGCCGAACAGGGAGATTTTCATACCCGAGAATCGAAACGTGGCGCAGCGAGAGGAAGTGCGTGTTACGAAAGCTGTTTCTGATGCGGCTTCTTCTCCTGTCCAGACGGAGCAACGGAGGGAGGTTCCGGCGCGAAGGATGGTGCAGGAGGAGGAGTTGGGAGAACAATTTGTCAGCAATGCTCTCAATTCAATTTTGAGTCGGATTGAAAGTATGGAGAGAAGACAAGCTCTCCAGAGACAGGAGGATATCCGAACTATAACACGTCAGATGGAAGAGCGTAACAAGGAATGGAGACAAGCTGAGACTCAGCGGATGATACAGTTGGAACAGAAATTGCAGACTATGGTGGAACAGGTTGATATTTTAAACCAAAAAGAGGAATCATTGCCTACAGCATAAGATTCAAGAATACCCTTGAGTCAATCGAGGAATGCCGAGTACCCAGCAGATCGGGCATGAGGTGAGGAGCCGTCTCGAGAGCGGATCCGAGTTCACGAGTCGTTGGGAGATGGCAGAAACGATGGAAGTTTGCGTGGTCGGGTAGAAAATTTAGAAGTTCCACGGGCAAATCAGGGGCGGTCGTGCCCCGGACTCGAAGGGGAGCCAGATCCACGTGGAAAGGAGGGACCTCTTTATCGTCGAAAGTATAGCCGGGGACAGCAAAACAACAGCCCGTTTGTAGACGAAATCGTGAAGGCTCGGTATCTGGATGATTTTGATGGGTCATTTCTATCAAAATATGATGGGACACAAGATCCACAAGTGCACATTGACGAATTCAATTTGCAGATGTGTGTCCGAGGTATTGAAGAACCTATTATTTCAGGCATTTTTACGTAATGGTGGTACTTTTTTTTACAAATTACCGATTAGGGGTACATTTTAAAAAATTTACAGAAAAGGGGTAAGTCGTAAAATATTTTACGACTTCTAAGAAGCAAGTCGTAAAATTATTTACGACTTCATTTATTTATTTTTACCCCTTTAAAATCGGATAAAATATTACGACTTCTGAATTGTTATAATTTTTAATTTACGACTTTAAAGTCGTAAAATAAACTCGTGGGAAAAAATACAACTTTTAATTTTTTTTTAAATAAGTCGTATATTATTATACGACTTTGGTTATATATTAAATTTTTTTTTATTTAATAGTGAAGTCGTATAGGTCCATACGACTTTTGCCTTTCTTTTTTTTTTCTTTCTAAAGTCGTATATTTCCATACGACTTTTTTTTTTCAAAAGTCGTATATGTCCATACGACTCTTGTTTTTTTTTTTATAGTTTTTTAGGAAACGTTTTGTTTAATTTTTGTAATTTTTTTAATTTATTTTATTTAGTTGTAAAATTATTTTTTATTTTTACGTTTGATTTAATATTTTATATATTTTTTATTTTGTATTGAATATAAACATTAAAAGAAAATATTATTTTGTTTTTGATATTTATTTTTGTTTTTCCATTTTAATTTATGTTTTTATTTTTATTATATAAATTATGTTATTTTTGTATTTTTAAATTATTTTGTTTAGTAAATTTTAATAAAATTATTTTATTTATTATTTAAGAATACGCTAATTTTAATATATTTGTTTGATTT
>PYAF01002676.1:13828-27312 GCA_007407185.1 Glycine tomentella | reverse complement strand
GTTCTGACATGTGGATGACATGTACTAATTTAATATATATGTATAATGTGTTTAAATATGTAATTGTAATATGTGTATGATAATTGTATTATCGCGAAAAATTTACCATCGTTTTCATAAACAAATTA
Source organism: Glycine tomentella (assembly GCA_007407185.1). Classification (NCBI taxonomy): domain Eukaryota; kingdom Viridiplantae; phylum Streptophyta; class Magnoliopsida; order Fabales; family Fabaceae; genus Glycine; species Glycine tomentella. The sequence goes on along the minus strand of PYAF01002676.1, from coordinate 27,184 downwards.
ATGAAGTTTTATTAAAACTTGAAGTTGTACGATTAAGAGTTAGTGATATCGTAGCGACGAGGCGGGTCGTTACACAGACATCTTATCAAAATTGGCCAGTACCAAGAGCCCTGGGAATAATCGTACTGTGGTCCAACAACAAATGTCGCACCCGTCATGCATAATGATGATCACGACGGAGCAAGATTGGAGGCGTCCAATAGTTGATTATTTAGAAAAGGGTACGTTACCGGATGACAGGCTGGAAGCACACAAACTGATACGGACAGCAGCCATGTACGTAATTGTCGATGGAAATTTGTATCAAAAAGGATTGCACAGCCCAATGTTGGTTTGCATAAGGCCAGACCGGGTAGAATATGTTTTGTCCGAAATACATGAAGGCATTAACGGACAACACATGGGGGCAAGAGCGTTGGCACGAAAAGCGCTCCGAGCCGGGTACTACTGGCCGACTATGGAGCAGATGCAGCCGACCATGTGAAAAGGTGCGAAAATTATCAGAAGCACGCATCTCGGTTATTGTCTCCGCCAGAAGAGCTACAATCCATCTCGGCGCCATGGCCATTTTTCAAATGGGGCATGGATCTGTTGGGACCGTTCAAACCAGCAGAAGGACAAATGCAATGGCTAATAGTTGCAGTAGATTATTTCACCAAATGGATAGAAGTTGCACCCTTAGCCACGATTACTTCGGCCCGGACGATTCTTTGAAAGAAACATCATTTCAAGGTTCGGGATTCCCGGTGAGGTCATTATTGATAATGGCACTTAATTCACAGACAGAAGATTTCAAGAGATGATGGCTGATTTCCATATCCGGCATAAGTTTGCATTGGTCGAGCATCCGCAATCCAACGGACAGGCGGAGGCGGCAAACAAGACAATACTGGAAGCTCTTCGCAAAAGAATGTATGACGCCGGATCTAATTGGGTAGAGCAGCTATATTATGTACTCTGGGGAATTCGGACCACTATCCAGTCATCGACGGGTGAAACTCCATTCCGAATGACCTATAGAAGCGAAGCCATGATACCAGTGGAAGTCGGACAACAGTCATGGCGACGAGCACAGGTGTTACGAGAAGGTGAGGAGTCGAATAACGAATCGCTCGCATTAGAATCAGCCCTCATTGATGAATTCCGAGTAGTTGCTTATGCCCGGGATCTCAAGGCCAAACAACAAATGGCACTTGCCTATAACAAGAAAGTCATTCCACGACAATTCGAACTGGCTGAGTTGGTGTTGCGGAGGGCTGACATCGGAAACAAGAATGCCCGAGATGGAAAATTCGTTACCAACTGGGAAGGGCCGTACCGAATTGCCCATAAGCTCGACAAATGGGCGTATATGTTGGAAACTTTAGAAGGTAAGGCAATTAAGCGAACATGGAACGCGGATAAGCTCAAAAAATATTACAGTTAATGACTGCAGTGATATGGTCAACGGGTGTGGGTTTCTCTTTTATCGAGAGTATGAACTCGGAATCCGTTTTATCCGAGTACATATGGTTCTCTTTCATTAAGATCACACCATACAAACGCGGTGTGGGTTTCTTTTTTATTGAGAGTATGAACTCGGAGTTCGTCTTATCCGAGTACATATGGTTCTCTTTCATTGAGATCACGCCATATAAACGCGAGTGTGGGTTTCTCTTTTATTGAGTATGAACTCGGAGTTTGTTTCATCCGAGTACATATGGTTCTCTTTCATTGAGATCACACTATATAAACGAAGGGGTGCGATTTTGACTTTTATCGAAGAATATGGACTCGGAGATTGTTTCTCTTCAGTGCATATGGTTCTTCATCGAGTTCGCACTGTTCAGCCGAATAGGTGTTTGGAGGACACGTTCCCGAACACATATTTTGAAATATCAGCATGGATTATGTGATACCGTTGTAACATATGTTTTATTTAGTTTTAACTCGGAACATATAGTTCTGAATAAATTCATTGTAACACGGCGGTGTCAATTTCGATGTTATTCAGTTATTCAGTATCATGGTGTTTTGTATGGATTCATAGGATTCGTTTAAAACGTGATACGTTGCTCTAGATTTTATAGCTTTGAATGATACGCAGGCCGGTTCTGATCAAATCGGTAAAAGGAATATCCTTCAGCGGAGTTGTTCATAGTGAAAATCTGAGTATTAATAAATATGAATAAAAAGTTTGGAAACAATTATATGCGCGTAAAAAAATAATAAAGTATCCGAATAGAACAAATGTATGTGTTCCGAGCTCAAGGCCCAACATTAATAAAATTTTTACAAGTTAAAACCGGCATTCCGGTCCTTCAACCTTGAACAGTAGGTTGCTGGGTGTCAACGGTAGGCGGCTGGTTGTCAGTGGGAGCTTCGGTAGTCGGAGCGGCAGAGGTCGCCTCCCCGGTATTCACAGGCGCTTCAGCAGCCGCCATGGAGGAATCCTCAACCCCGGCAGGAGGAACCAAGTGGCCCTCATCAACATAGGCCATAAAGTGCATCCTGGAAGTGGAAAGTACTACATCCGGGTTCAGATAGCGAATCTGTTCGATGGCATTGTTGAAGGCCTCCTCGGCGGCAGCAGCAAGGGTGGTTTGCATGAAGGTCAATTGACTTTCACAAGCCTGGATTTTTTCCTCATGAGCGGCTTTCAAGGAGTCATGAGAAGAGGTCAGGAGAGCAATTTGCTGCTCGGCAGCTTCAAGAGAACCTTGTGCCCGGCCCAAGTCGCGTCGCAGGGAAGCGACAGTGGCCTGGGACGAGAGCAGCTCCTCTTTAAGCTGCTGGTTCTCGGCAGCAAATTGAGCACGTGCCTTCTCGAGCCCGGATTTAGCAGAAAGGAGCTCTTCATAAATTTTCTTCTTTTCCTCCACCGCGGCCCCATACCTAAAAACAGGCATGAATAAGAATCCGCCAACATATAAATACACAAGTTTGAGTCAAGGATACATACCTGTCCCTCACAGTGGCAAAGGCTCGTACTAAAGAGGCGCACTGAAAGGCATTCTCCTCGATGCGGACGAGCTCGGCAAGCTCATCGCCAATAGGGGCACCCGCCTCAAGAAGACGAGAAGAGGGCTTGGTCAACTTGACCAGCTCTTCGCTCATCCCCTTTCCCCAAAGATTCTCGGTCACATTCCGAGAATCGAAACGTCCGGAGTGGGCGGAAGGAGGAATGGGTGACGCCCTGGTTGACACGGCAGGGGTCACGGTCGGGGCTTCAGAGGCTGGGATGGAAGAGGCAGGAGTTCGTGGGGCCGTGGTTTTAGTCGGGACAACCTTGGCCTTTTTATTTACGCCCTCCAAAGCGGTCCGATAGGAAGGGGAGGACGTTTTTGCCCCTTAGGTGGAGTCGGACGGGATGGGAGTTTTTTAATGGCTAGCCCTTGATTTCTGGCCTCGGCAGATTTGGGGTCGGCAGCCGTGTCAGATGTTGATTTGGAGGCGGGAGTTGCTGGTTTACCCATGATAGCTGCAATGAGAAAGAAATATTCGAAACAATGCACGCGAAAAATGAAAATGACTTAAGTAAATATTATTACGGCGTATGGATGAGCGGCCGCGGAGACCGCGAATGTAATCAGCCGCATGGGGTGATCCGTAAGTGTCTATATATTCTGAGATTACGGAAATGGAGGCGGCGTCGGAATCCGGCAATTGTTCCTCGGTAAATCGATACGAGGACCGATCCTTGCGGTAATGATCTTGCGACCAGTATAGGGGAAAGGCCAATTCCACCTCAGTGGATTTCGGACCGGACAGAAAAAATGATTGTTGCCCGGGTTCAGCAGCAACTTTAAAGTATTTATCTTTAAAACCCCGGAAGGAGTCAGTAAATAGAATGATTAGTTTACGTTTGGTTTGACTCCGGAGAGATACCCATCCTTTGCGGGTTGGAGGTTCCCTACCGGTCCTAGGGGTATGGGGGTAGAAATAATAAAAGAAGAGGGGCACAGTGCAGGGGATCCTCAGGTCATCGCAGAACATTTCGAACGCCCTGATAAATCCCTAGCTATTCGGATGAAGTTGAGAGGGGGCTACACGAAGATGATTCAAAACTTCAACTTCGAAAGAAGAAAAAGGAAAGGTAATTCCTATTTCAGAAACTACGGCTTGGTAAAAGAAGAAAAAGTTGGGATCATTGTCTTCCCGGTAGGCACAAATGGGCTCTCCCGAGTTGGGAGCTTGGACTCCATACCCGTCCTGTTTGCCTACCGGGGTGGCCGCTGTATCGGTTATATCAAGGATCGAGAAAGTCCTAAGAACTTCGTGGGTGACCCAAGGGAATTTGGATGCCAAAACCGGAGCCACGTACGACTCGGACTCGGACTCGGCAGACAAGGACTCATCAACGATTTCCAGTGCAACATCATCCATTATACTTACGTAAAGGAAAATGAGAAAAAGTTAGCAAGACATACCTGGAGGCAACACACCAAATGCAGAAGAGGTTGAGGTCGGAGCCTCGTGGTTGCAAGGCCGGGTAGATGACCTCGGCTGCGGCTTTTTGTTAGTGGGGATAAGTATAGGATTATGCCGACACGATCCCAGGATCGATTCGGCTATGTCATCAGAACCGAGGTGAATATAGTGTGTAGCCTCGGAGACGCAATCTATACAAGCATCATACCTAACCTCCATTATCTCAGCCGTGGACGAGGAAGAAGTTTCTATCTTAGCCGCGAATGAGGAAGAAGTTTCTATCTCAGTCGAGGACGAGGAGGAGGTTTCATCCGAAGAGGAAGAAGAGAGGCCAGTAAGAGGATCGAAACGATGGCAAGGGATACCCAATGGAAGATCCCTTGGACTGTTGGTGTTTTTGGGCTCAGGAAAGTGGGGGCCCAAAATGGATGAAATTCTAGAATGATCTAGGACCAGGCTTGGAGTGGTTCTAGGAATAATAGGGTTTGAAGGAGGCGGAAGAACACCGGTGGGGTTAGACCCACGGCGGCGATAAGGTGGTTGAGGAGTGCCCTGGGAGTCTGGGGTGGCAGAAACCCTTGGTCCCCTGGAAGAGGAAGAACCTCCAGTACGGCCACGAAGAAGGTCTTTTTGAAGTTCTTCCTCGGAAAGGGGAAAGCCAAACAACCACCACCCAGCCTTGGGGGTGATGGTTTTCTGCAACTCCGCTTCTTCTTCAGGAGTCATTTTCATGGAGGCCAGAAAATAAGGAAAGACAGAGAAATGGAGAAGAAGAAGATAGTGTGACCCTAACCACTAATGCATGTGAAATAGCAACATTCGACGCAAACAAAGAGATGAAGAAACAAAAATCAGAGAAGGAATAAGAGAAGGTACCTGGTAATAAAGCAATAAACGATGCGAAGAAGACGAACGAACGAGAAGATTCAAGGAATTACAGAGAGAGAATGAAGAAAGAAAGCAGAGAAATGCGTGAGAAATGATAAAAGAAGTGAAAGAAGGAAATAGAAGTAACAGAGCAGCGGGATTTTAGAAAAATAAATTTGAAATAAGAGATAAAAACAGTAACCGCCAAGGGAAAATGAAGCGGTTTAGAGAACCGTTACCAATAAGATGAAACGACATGAGGGTACTATGGTAAATTTAAGTTTGATGCTGGGGGCAAATGAGTAAAAGCCTAAGGATTGTAATCATTACGAAAAGAATGAAACGACGTGTTCTTTAAGGCATTAATTGGCATTAATGGCAGGAACACTAGCAGGCTTTGTGTGGGGAAGGCCAATGGTCACGTGCGGCAGATGGATGGCCTACTCGGATGGACGCATTATAGAAGGTATGACTGGATCATTCTATTTGGATAAGTATATCCGAGTAGGATTCTATTCGGACAGAGCTATATGAACAAATACGAGGGTTGTATTCCCACACGTCAGCCTTGATAGGCTTATTCGGATGATCTCCTACTCGGACAAGTATAGTAGATTGAATTCTACTCGGAGGATCTTATTCGGGCAGTATTTTACTCGGAAAAGGTACCCGGATAATTCTATTCGGTACCGTTATGCACCTCGGTCACCAAGATTACTTAATAACCGGGCTGGGGGGCAACTGTTATGGAAATAATATTTGGGCCTAATTGTGAGGCCCAGTTGACGTTAAAGATAGTGCGTTCAACTAATTCATTGAACGTGGACCATGACTGAGTCGTGGCTGGCAGTTGAGGATGCGCGAGTGGAGGCCGATATTCTCGGAGGCAGTTCGTGCAGCAACTGCAAGGTAATGTGCTTATAAATATTCAGTGGTTACAGCCAAAAAAGTACACACATTCTGACTCTCCCTCTTTCAATTACACAGAGCACACGCCCCACATCCATTGGTGTATTTCTCTGTGATCAGTCACTTCAAGGTATCATTCCCCATTGATATTCTTGAAGTAGCAGAGTCGAAATTGATCCTAAAGCAATCATTCAATACATTGGTACTGTACATTTGTGTTCTGGAAACAATCAGAACAGGATCATTAGTTACAATAAAGTAATTAAAAATTTGATATGAATATTTTTTTATGGGTATTTTTGAATCTCCATGATACCACTTTATAATGCTTGATGGATAATTCTCCCCAAAAAAATCTTTTGAAGTTCATACATCTCATTGACGCTCTAATCGATAGTTTGGGGATGCCTCCCAACTATACGACATTTTTTTTACCAAAATATATCATTAATTAACTTGTTTACGTTATCATGTATTTAATGAAGATTTGAATTTGGGGTGTGCAAAAATCGGGTTCAGGAAAAAGTTAAACTAATCTGGTTTTGAATTAGTTTAAATATTTCGATTTTTAAATCCTATAAAGAACTGAGTTTAAAAAATATTGGTTTGAAATAAAACTGATTTTAAAAATTGATTCGGGGATGAAATTGATTTCAAACCAGTTTTAAGAATCGAACCGTTTTTTTTAACTAGTTTACAAACAATTTTTTTCTTTAGAAAAACTATTCTGGTTTTAGGAAAAAAAATAGCTATTAAGTGAACTAAACTTATTTGAAAAATCAGTTCAATTTTATTTAATTGAACTAGTTCGGTTCAAAAATCATTTCAATTTAGTGTTTTTAAAAAATGGTGAGGTTTGAACAACTTTATATGCACACCCTTAATTTAAATTTATTTCTTTCAATAGTAATTTAAAATTGAAATAACAAATTAAATTTGACTTTTAAAAGAACTTTGACTTCGACATTTTCCTTCAATTCCTGCAAGGCCTCTATTTCACAAACATCCTAATTGCAACAAAAGAAGGAAGATAAAGTTGTATGGCAAAATATGTCATTGTCCCCCAATTTTTGTTAATTTTTATTTTTAGTTCCTAAACATAATTTTGAATAGTCTTACTCAACATATATTTTTTCTGCTTATGGTTTAGGCTATGCTATTAAGTATCACTATTTAGTGATGACATGATTGTCATCATTATAACCACTTAATCTATTATTATGATGTGACAATCATGTGTCAAATTTTGTGTAAATTATATTTTTAGTCCTTCTTATTTTGTGAAATTCATTTTTAGTCCCTTCACAATTTTTTTTACCATTTTTAGTCCTTTATCAATTTTTTTATTCATCTTAGTCTCAACAATTTTTTTGATCGATCTTAATCCCTCAACTTTTGCCTGTCATTGTTTTTAGTTCTTTTCATCAAATATCATTGTTTAGGGATGATGCATAATGTAAACAATGTACTACTACTATTATGTAACAATCACAAAATAAAATATTATTGGTTCAAGGCATCTTTTGGCAGTTCTAAGTAGGCATGACAACTTCACCCGCACCCGCATCGATTTCGATGGGGAAAAATCGAGTTGATCGGATTTTGTTTTGGTTTTGGTTTTTCCCCGCCTATTAAATTTGAGGGCAAGGGCAGTTTTGTTAATACTGGTATCCGTCCTGCCCCCGCCTCACCCCTATTAAAACTGACCATTCACATTCCACAACAAAGCACTCTTGATCCTCTTTCCCATCCTAGTCGCCCTCGTAGAAGAACATGGTGAAGGGGACGACGAAGAAGACGAGGACGACGTCGAGGATGTAGACAGCGAGCCAAAGGTCCTTCATGGGGAGAGTGAGGCTGCACGTGCCATTGTAGATTGCGTAGTGGCACGCCTGGGGATTCGCCACTTCCACGGGGAGCATGAGGTTGGCGTCGTCAGTGTCGTCAGGGTGCTGGTAGTTCACAAGGAGGTACAGGTTCACCATCTACGACGCACCTTTCTCTGTCGATCTCGTGCCTCTTTTGGGTCGAGGCAGGGAAAACTGACCCCCGTCAGAGGCGGGGGCGGTATTAACAAAAGACGGCCCCGACCGCCCCTATTGCCATGCCTAGTTCTAAGGTGCTACAAATATTTTGATGGTGTAAAACTACTAGAAAAAGTTTGAAGTTTTGAAGAAAAAAAAAACAGAGGAGATGTAGTAAGCCAAATCAATAAATCATAAAGAATATACACAAATCAACATCCCACAAAACCATTATTTAAAACACAACATATCCATAATTCACAAGAATAGAACTCTCATCTTTTCTTAAAAAATAAGAATAGAATTCTTGTATGTTTAGAATAATATATTGATGATGTCATATTAGTTGACGAGGGATTAAAAATATAGTTTATAAAGAATATAATTATTTTATCCTGTCAAACTCGTTAATAATATAACAAGTCAATGTGTTATTAATGTCTTTGTTATGTTATTAATCAATGTTAATTGATAGTAGGGATTAAAATAAAAAATTTCAAAATTTTATAGAGACTAAAGCGAAACTAAAAAATTAAAGAAAGGGACCAAATTGTTATTTAAGCCTTCTATTTTTTCTTCTTTTTCCCAACATACCCTGTTCTTCCTTAACTCCTTTCTTTCCCCCTTTGTCTCCTTCTTCCTAAGTACCTTCGTGTCACCTTTCTTTGCAAAGTTGTCCCAGATGCCGATAAGGTCGGCTTTGCCTGAATTCTTGTGCTCCTCATTACATGCATCCCTATGCTCATGCATATCCTTGTGCTCTTAATATCACGTGTTAGCAAGACTATGATAGCAACTGCTGCAACGTTGCCGCGTGGATCTTCTCCCTTTGTTGCGGCTATAATAGGGGACGATGGCGATTGCCACTTGATCCCTTTGGATTCCCTTTAAGTTCTTCACTTCGATGTTGATTTCGTTTTCTTTATGATGGTTTTTATCAACGAATGATAATAATGATTTCTTAGAGGCATGAAAAAGATGTTGTTGATGAGTTTCATCTTTGTTTGATGTTGGCAAGGGTGTTGGTGTTTGTGGGTATTTGATGTCATTATGATTTCCCTATAACATTTGTGGAACATTCTGATACATCGAAAGATGATTGCAATGATGGTTACTGGCAGGGCGACAATCACAAGGGGAAGATGAGGAAGAGTAGAAGTAACACGTATGGTGATTTTTGATAGTGCATGACGACTAATGTAAAGAGAAAACAAAGGAGTAAATTGAAAAAGAGTAGGAAAAAAACAAAATAAAAAAAAAAGAAAAAATTGTCCATTAAACTAAAAATATATATATTTCTAATGGCTTGAAATAAGTTTCACATCAAGAAATTAGTTTCTCTCTTTCTCCTTAATAACTTAATTTATTAAAATTAAAAAAATAGTTAATTTAGTTAATAATAATAAATTTGTTTTAAATTTATAAATGTTTAAAATTGTTGTTATTAATGTTCCTCTCTCCTAATTGTTGTCAACACATTCTCTCTCTTTTAATGAAGGATGATTCTAGTTTAAAATTAATTAATACATGAAACCTTATAAATTACAGAGGAAGTAGTTTATATACTTACTTTTTCGTAGTATTTGGTTAAGAAGGATGAAAGAGAATTGGAAGAATATAGAGTTGAGAAACAATGAAAGAAGTTGGTCTAGGGTGTTTGTTACATGTGAAAGGTTGATGAAAGTTTTAAAAATGATGCGAGACCCACATGTTTTTACTTCCATCTCAAAAAGAAAATAAAAGGGAAGGAAAGACACAATAAAAAGGGATGCAATACACAAAATTGTTGGTTGCTAAAATTGTCCCTTAAGTCCCTCATTAACTCTCTCTCGAACTTTCAAATTAGAATATCATGTCACATAATAAGTTATTCAAATGTCATAGTCGATTATGTCTTAGTTCCCAATCAAGTTTGCTTCTAGTGACCTTTACTCAAGGTATATAATCAGTTATATATACAATTTGTATAATTGATTGTGTGACTATAATTAGTAAAGAAAAATATTTTTATCTCACATATATATTTACATAAACTATTTTTTTGAGTAAAATGTACATTTGCTTAATCTATTTTTCAATTTTTTTATTATTGATTTAATCGTTTTAATTTTATGCTTTTTTTCATCTCAATCAAATAACTTATATTTTTTTTAAAGAGAGACTCTTCTCATTTCAATTTTCTTTTATCTATTTTTATTTCTTTACACCCTACATACCCTTAGACCAGGGTCGACCCTGGGCAGGGCAAACGAGACGTCCGTCCAGGGTCGAATTATTTTTTTTTGCATAAGTAAAAAAAATTAAAAATATAAATAAAAATAAAACCTGTGTTAGGAGTCTATTTTATGTGTTAGGAGTCCATTTTTTTTATCATTAGTTTTAATATTATTGGTATTTCACAATTTTGTGTATTAGAGGTCCATTTTTCCATCCCTTAGTTTTAATATTATTTGTATTTCAAAAAATTTGTGTGTTAGGAGTCCATTTTTTCCATCCCTTAATTTTAATATTATTTGTATTCCAAAAAATTTGTGTGTTAGGGGCCCATTTTTTCCATCCCTTAGTTTTAATATTATTTGTATTTCAAAAAAATTGTGTGTTAGTGCTTGTATTTCAAAAAAATTGTGTATCAATGGTCCATTTTTTTCATCCCTTAGTTTTAATATTATTTGTATTTTAAAAAAATTGTGTGTTAGGGACCTATTTTTTTCATCCCTTAGTTTTAATATTATTTGTATTTAAGAAAATTTGTGTGTTAAGGGCTAATTTTTTTCATCCCTTAGTTTTAATATTATTTGTATTTTAAAAAATTTATGTATTAGGGATCTATTTTTTTCACTTCGTCCTGAATCAAAGAATTGAATCAAAGAATTTTCAGAAACGGTCTTGTAATCCTGTCTTACACTTAGGTTATGTTTGGTATGATGGATAAATTTTTTTTACCAAAAAATTATGTATTTTATTCCGTGAGATTCACATCTTTTACATTTTACTTTAATTTTAAAATAAATCTTTTATTTTTCTCCTCTCTGTCTCCTTTTTCTAAACCAAACACCCCCTACACAAATCTATTCAATGAGACAAATGTGTGTTTAAAAAAGAAAGTTTATAGATTTGCGTCAATTGTAACTTTTGATGCGGAAGTTAATTAGCTAACTTTAACAGCGCACACGTTTCGGAGAAAATGCAAGAAAATCCAAAGGGGCAATAATAAAGCTGGTTCTGCAAATTATGCTCCAACAAAAACTCTAATCTTCTAGAAATAAGGTTTAAATAGCCAAGGGTTAAGATTAATTGTTGAAGGACAAGTTCAACATCAAGTACTCTACACAACAAAACATCTGAATGAGTAATGAATAATTAATAAAATATCATTTATTTTAAACATTTCACTAATATTTTTTAGTTTTCCTTTTCTATTTGTCACATCATAAATTATATTATATTTATATTTTTTTTCTTTCTCCGTAAATGTTGAATAAATTTTTAAATGTTCATCAATTTCTTTTTTTCATCTGAATTAAGTTAAACCAAGACGGGATCCAAGTATCCATACTTATTAAGCAAATAATTAATCTAGATTTTTGGTTAGATATATGATTTTTAAGGAGAGAAAAAAAAAAGACATCATGATTTGAATTCTTTTTATTAACAAAATTTAACAATTAGTATCTATAAAAGAATTAAGTAAATAATTACTCTTTTTTTTTAGTATTCATATAATTTTGATCTCTTCCCAACAAATACTACGATGCAAAGCATGTTTTTTGGATCTGCATCATTACCCAAAGATACGGATAGAAAAACTTGAAAAAAATCGTAAGCTATTTTACTTAGCTTCCCTGTTGACATGAGTAACCAACGTGATATGTGTTTACTAATGCAACAGGAAATCAAGCATACTATATAAAAGAACTATTTTAATGTACGTCCACATTTTTTTTTCCTCTGCGAATAAGATACTATATAAAACTGCAGTGGGTACAAGAAAGATTTTTAATAAATAAGAAATTATTTTCCCAAAATTTATCCCAACCTAAAAAGGTCAATTTTTTTTCTTATAAATATGTGCTAAAAAAAAAACAGTGATGTAATAAACATAGTTGCTTAAGCTCTAAAAAGGTCAATGAAGGATGCAAATTTTCTTTCCTCCATAGTTCTGTTTGCCCTTATCAGATTTAATTCGCAAACATTCACATCTTTACAAGTCATGACCATATAGATTGAGTGATTGTGTCGTTAACTATCAGTGTTATTAAAATCAGTTTGATCATTAACTCCGTTGAGGTTGTGTGTCAGTGGATCAGTAGTTCAACTAATGAGTCAGTAATTAATCCGATTTGACCTGATATATATTAAAAATTTAAAATTATATATGTATCTATTATATAAAAATATATAATTAACATTATTTAAATAAGAAAAATTTATTCATACTCCAAAATTTAAAAGAACTATTGTTAATAATTCAAAATTTTTAAAAACAAAAAAAAAATCTAAAAAAAAAGCGAAATCGGGCCAGATAGGACTGGGCCAACCAGCCGATTTTGACTGAGTTTGGCCAGATTTGACTAGGTTAACTACATAACCAGTCCAATAGTAAAACCGGACCGGTTATGCTACCGGGTCCCGGTCCAATCAGTCCGATCGGTCGAGTTGGGCCAGTTTGGATAACAGTGAGTCCAAGTTGGACTAGACTCATGAACAATTTGGTTCTCTTTAGATAAATTTCTTTAAAAACACTTATAAAAAAATAAAATGCATTAAGTTTTTTTCTTTTTATAAATTAAAGCCAACTTATACATCTTAGTTTTTAGAAAAGAACTAATACAAAATAGACATAATACGTTTAAACAACCAATTTATTTTATTATAATTTGAAGGTCGATTTTAAATTAATATCGAAAAAGGAATAAGTCTTAACATTTATTATGACTTTTGATTTGAAAATCACAACCAATGTTATGATTTTTAATTTTTTATTTTATTAATTAAAGTTGTAAAATGTCTTATGACTTTAGCTAATTTTTTTTAAATTGATGACTTTAAAGTCGTAGAAATATTTTTTTAAAATTGAAGTTATAAAAATTTGTTTTATATTGTAATTCAAATATTTTTTTTAAATTATAAATATTTTTTTAATTTA
>PYAF01002675.1:180788-191927 GCA_007407185.1 Glycine tomentella | reverse complement strand
AAGATACAACTATTTAGGAAAAGCTTATATTACTAGACATGTTACAAAGACCTAAAATTAGTCTCTAAACAATTTTAGAATTTTACTCCTAAGAAAACAATTGGAATTAGATTTTCCTAGATTTTAGAAATAATTTTATTCTATGTAAGAATTTATATTAAGTAAAACAAAGCATAAAATCCCTAAACTATGACTACTCTACGGTTTAAGACCTAAATTGCACATGTTTGCTTCAAAAACTCCATATGGCCGTGCACTTCAAGCAAAGGTGAAGAAAGCTTTAGAAAACTCAAGAAAAAGGACATGTGGACGGCCAAGGAGCAAAGGCAAAGACAATTGGACCATTTGGAAAGCAAAAAATTATGGCTTAAAGAAGAATTGTTTCTAAATACATTTCCTCTTGACTCCTTTGGACCCGTAGACAGTTCTAAGTATTATTTCAAAAATCCCAACGGTCAAATGTTAGATATGTAAGATATAAGTATGCCTTTAAAATTTTAAGAAGATCCAACGGTTAACAAGTTCATAATGAATATTTTTGTAACATAGGTTTTGGGTAGAAAATTTTAAGACTAAACCTAAGCTACCTCACGGTTTTTAACCAAAATACAGCAAACTTAAGCAATTCCACGTACAAAATAAGACAGCCAAGGAAGAGTATGGAGTTTTCTTGAATCAAGACACTTGGATGGTGCAAAATAGCTAGCCAATAAGGAGAAATCACATGGAAAGTAGCCATAATGACCTTAGAGATTTTTAGGAAAAATCAAGCATTAAGCCACCCTATAAAAAAAGGGTATGTGACCAAAAATTTGGAAGCTCTAAGAGAGCTTAAAACCATGCACCATCCATCACAAAGCTGGTTCATTTCATTCCATCTAACACTACCATTTTCCTAGAACAAAATTCAAGGCTTATATACTAGAAAATCCACGTGAAGTACTAAAGGAATTAGGAGCAAGGATTCTTTAATTCAAATAAAGGAAAGCTGTCCATAAAGCTTAGGAAACCAAGGTATGGGGAGTTTATGTTGAGCTTAGTTTGAATAATGTTTCTTGCTTTATTTCATGAAGCTTGTAGACTAGGTGTTTGATAAAATGTCCCAAAGAGCTTGAATGACTATTTGATTAAGTAACTTGATTCTAAATTAAATAGCTAAGTGTTGGATGAATAACTTGAATTAAATCTAATAAAGAAAAGTAAGAATTAACCAAAAATTAGAGGAAGTATAGTTGTCTTTAAGAAAACAATTGTTTAAAGCTATAGTTGTTAAATAAAATATGTTGACATATATTGATGTTAGCCGAAATTATGATTATGATTCCTTAAGTATCTATGTTTAATTTGATGTTAGAAATTGGTTGGAAATATGTCTAGGATGTGAAAAATGATGTTAAGTAGCTTTCTTTTACAAGTATTCTATATTGAACACCATGTGTTTGATAGTTTGTCACAAAGAATAAAAGATGTTTAAGTGTTGTGGATTTGAACTTTTATTGTTGGATATGTAGTATACTTGCATGCTTGAATGTTTTAAAGAAATAACTATGTGTTTTCACATGTGTTGTTAAGTGTTTCCATAAAGCACACCAAGTGTTTGATAAAAAGTTTCAAAGAAATAAAATAAGTTATGTGATCTTTCATAGGTAATTCTATATACTTTTAATAAAATTAACATGTTGCTTGGTGGTTTATGATTTTGATGTTGAGAAACGAAGTAAGAATTGTGTTATGCTGATGATGGAACGATTGGAATCCTCATGATGTATGGTGATTATTTATGAATTCCAAAAGTTGTGGTGAATCATGGCTGTATGCTGAGATTGTGGTGTAAAGTTTTATGTGATGGTGGAAATAAGCTTTATGTGTTGTTCTAAAAAGCATATGCCATGAGTTGTAAAGATGTTTAAAGACTTGATAAAATGAATCATTCATGCATCTCATACGCATATGCCTGGCGGGGGTTAATCCGTGGAGTTATGCCTTGCGGGGGTTAATCCGTGGAGTTGTTGTCAGATAGCTGAACCGAGTCCATGCGTTCAGAGATTGAACTGGGGGGTAGTGTGTTTCAAGGAGGACCACATCACCATGATGATCACATAGGTGGAGGTGACATTCCTATGCGCCCCTGCCCTACCATGACTGAATGGATAGGTGTGCCATTGGGATGGGGCTATCTGACTGTGGCCACTGATGATGATTTTATGAGAAGCTGAGATCTCAGTCATGCATCATATAACAAGACGAGCATGCATCTTATACATCGCACAATGGGTATATGTATGATGATCTGTACCCTGTATAAGCTGTGTGGATTTTATCTATCTGTGTTTATATTATTCAAACTATGTTTGGCATAAACTTACCCCGAGTTGTGTCTGTGGTTGACACCTGTGATGACCCCAATTCATTTGGGCGAGCAGAGGAACAGGAAAGCATGAGATGTAGATGAAGATTGTTGAAGAAGTTTGATGAGAAGCTGTATGCTATGACTTGTAAATTTTTGTGGCATGTAATTTGTGATAAGTTGTCTTTATATTATATTGGATACTGTATTTGGACTGTATCATGGACTGTATTCTTATTATATGACCCGTAGTGAGGAAAATCGTTTACGCTATTTACAAATCGTAAAACAAGCAAGGCAAAAAGAATTTTCGTAAAAAAAAAAAAGTTACAACTAAGATCATTTAATACAAAGTGGAAACAAGTTTTTAATTAAAATCAATCAAGCACGAGAGAGCCAAGAGAGGCGTTCCACTTAGCACGTCCAAGACACTTTTAACATGCATCAAATGATCATTTAAATTGACACTATAAACAAGAATGTCATCAAAGTACACTACCACAAACTTGTCTATAAAGTGTCTATCTAAGAACATGATTCATAAGTCTCATAAAGGTACTAGGTGCATTAGTCAAACCAAAAGGCATAACTAACCATTCATAAAGCCCAAATTTTGTTTTGAAAGTCGTTTTCCATTCATCTCCTTCCCTCACCCTTATTTGAAGGTAACCACTCTTAAGATCAATTTTAGAAAAAATGGTAGCACCATGCAATTCATCCAAAAGATCATTAAGTCTAGGGATGAGATGTCTATATCTTATGGTGATGTTCTTGATTACCCTACAATTCGTGCACATTCTCCAAGTTCCCTCCTTCTTAGGCACAAGAATAATAGGCATGGCACAAGGGCTCATGCTCTCACAGATCCACCCTTTTTCAAGTAGCTTCTCCGCTTGTGCTTGTATTTCTTTTGCTTCCATTGGTGAAGTCTTATAATCTGGCCTATTAGGAAGTGAACAACCTGGAATCAAATCAATTTGATATTCTATGTATGCCTCTCAAAGAAGGCAAGCCATTAGGAACTTCCTTTGGAAAAACATTTTGATATTCTTCCAAAAGGGATTGCATAGCTTTGGGCAATTTTCCTTCTTTTTCAACATGTAAACAAAGAGAGTTAGGAAGCATATAATAAAGAGGTTGTTGTGCCAATAACACTCTCTTGACTTGTTTTTCACTCAAGAACAAACTCTCTTTAATCACATGAATTTTTTTGTTCTCGTTTTCTTTCTCTTACTTTTTCTTCTCACTAGTTTTTCTCTTTGGTAGCTCACTTTTCTTCTCTTTTTTAGGTGCAGTATTTTTTTTCAAGTCCTAAATTCTCTTTTCTTTCATTTTTATTTGATCCTCACACATTTGTATAGGAGTCAAAGGTCTCAAAATAATTTTCTTGCCTAGGTGCTCAAACTCAAAAGTGTCCTCCATGCCATTGTGTATCACTTTTCTATCATTTGCCATGGTGTACCAAGAAGGATATGACCAGCCTCCATAGGAACAATATCACAAAGAACATTATCATGATAAGCATTAATAGAAAAAGAATGAGCACTTGAGAATTTACCACCACTTCTCCACTTTCACTAAGCCATTGTAGCTTGCATGGCTTTGGATGCTTTGTGGTTGGCAAGTGTAATTTCTCCACAAGTCTTGTACTAGCCACATTGGTGCAGCTCCCACCATCAATGATAAGTGAGCAAACTTTATCTTTAACCAAGCACCTTGTGTGAAAAAAATTTTCTCTTTGAGTCTCCTCTTTTTCTAGGCAAAAATTGCTCAACATTCTTCTTACCATCAAGAGATTATCCTCTTTGGCCTCCATTAGTGTGAGTTCTTTTTCTTCTTCAGTTGAAGAACTAATTGAGTCACTTGAAGACTCACTCCTTATGCCTCCATCCTCAAGCAAAACCATAGTTCTCTTGTTGGGACATTGGAAAGCAATGTGATCCTTACCAAGGCACTTATAACACTTGATATTGCTTGATCTTTTATGAGTTGGTTCCACAATTTTTTTGCTTGAGCTCTCCACCTTTTCTTCTTTATTTTTCACTTGAGAAACTTCCCTTCTAGGCTTGTCCTTCCAGCTAGAAGTTATAGCCCCATTGGTCTTGGAAAAGGAAGCTTTTCTCCTTTTTTGATTGTTGCTCTACCCTTTGAGCTTTGTGGACTAGCTCCTCAATTGTAGCATAAGAATGTAGCTCCATCACATCTTGAATTTCCTTATAGTAGTCATCAACACTCTTGTAACCTTGGAAATGTCTATGGAGCTTATTGTGGACTTCCCTTGCATAGTAAGTGGGAACAAATCTTCCTCTCAAGCATGCCTTCAAGTGATCTTAAGAATTTACTCTTTGCCTCCTCATCCTCCCTATGTCCATTTGAATTTGGTTCCACCATGTCAAAGCATAGCCACCAAATTCTAGAGTTGCTAGAGTAACGTTTTTTTCTTCATCAAATTGTTGGCATGAGAAAATTTGTTTTACTTTCATCTCCCACTCCATTCAATCCTCTATTCCTCCCTTCTCTTTCTTCTCTCCTCACCCTCCAATCTTCATCATCTCTATTATGCCTCCTAGGATTGTATCTCCTATTTTCTCTCCTATTCTCCCCCTCACTCCTCTCATCATAATAATTTCCTTCATGAGAGGAAGCATACTCACTCACCCTCCTACTACTATGAGCCTCTCCATCCACACTTCCCATTGGATGACTCCTCCTTTGGCTCTACCTTTGTAACTCTTCAAACCTTGCATCCATTTTGGTTTGCAAGTCTTCCATCCATTTTGACTGTACCAATTTGATACTACTTGATGTATTTTTCTTTTGCTTTTGTTTTTCTTTTGCACAAGTTCAAAAATTCTTAAAGAAATTCAATGAATCACTAAAATTTGATGTATAACAATTGTAAAATTTGCTTCTAACAACTTAATTCAGTTTAGGCATAGGAGTAGAATCGAAACAAGTGGTCATACAACACAAAAAACACTATAATAAAAAGTGACAAGAATCAAGACAAGAAAATTAGAAAAATATCAAGAACAGATGAAGAACATGAACACATGACACTTGAAGGAAACACAAGGGTTATGTGTCCGAACACACAACAAGCCCACACCACCAAGAATCAAAAGAAAACAACAAGAAACAAGGAATTGAAATGAAATTTTCCTTTTTGGGTTTGGCGCAGATTTTTACCTTTGAAGAACTTTGAAGAATAGCACATGATGTCTGGCTAAGATGAAGCTATCATGTATAGTTGAACCCATAGCCATTAGTTTTCCCAAATCTACCTTGCAATGAAACTCAAACTTCAAGTAAACTTCAGAATACAAGCAATCAAAACTTCTTGTGAAATGGGTCTGTTTAGAGGTTTATAACTGCAGAAATGGAAGATGGAAGAAAGGTTAGGGATGAAGGTGAAGATACCATGGAGAAGCTCTCCAATAAGTCTAAGAAGAATCACCACAATAACATTGGGAAGCCATTGGTAAGACTGAAGAAGTTCTTGAACAAGAACAAGAGAGAAATTCTCACAACAATTTTCAAAATTGTAAATGAAGCAAAGTTAGTTACAATCAGTTTTGGCCCCTTATAAAAGCCACAAAATTACAAGCTAAATGTCACTAAATGTAAGGAAAATGCAAATTGTAATGAAGTCCAAATGAAGCTTGAAGTGCAAGCTTCTTCCAAAATGACCCTTGGCTGAACCCAACATGTGCAGTGCATTTTTTATGCTGTTGTAATCGATTAATTCGCACTTGTAATCGATTAAAACAGAGTTATTTACACTTTGTAAGCTTATGTAATCGATTACAGATGTCTTGTAATCGATTAAAATAGACGCGTCTTGTTTTTTTTTTTAATTTCCTGATGCTTA
The DNA here is from genome assembly GCA_007407185.1 of Glycine tomentella. NCBI lineage: Eukaryota > Viridiplantae > Streptophyta > Magnoliopsida > Fabales > Fabaceae > Glycine > Glycine tomentella. The sequence goes on along the minus strand of PYAF01002675.1, from coordinate 185,709 downwards.
TGTAATGGATTACAGACATCTGGTAATCAATTCAAGGTATCAGAAACTATTTTTCAAGATGTTTTCAATCTATTACAGGAATCTGGTAATCTATTAAAACAGACAATATTTTTTTGTGTTTCCACTGAGTTGGTGTGCTTCTTCATGCTTTTCCAAGAGATACAAGTTAGCTTGGATGTGGTCTTAAAATGCTTGAGTCCTAGCTCTTATCACTGGTCCTTTAAAGCTCATCAAAGGAAGTGCTTCAAGCTCTCCTTCTAGACCTTTAGCTTGCAATGGACTTCCATCAGGCCAATTTTGTGATAATACGCCGCCTTGTCTCAGGAGTCTTCATCGTAGATCATACACATGTTCACTAGCAGTGGGAACAGACGAACACCTTGATAATTCACAACTTATTTCACCTCAGATCGTAACTCATTCAGAAACTTCACACACTTTGAGCTTTCACCATCTCTTCCTTAGTAATGAAGAGAGTACCTCACTAGCTCTTTGAACTTAGCTGCGTATTTCAGCTAAAGTCATGCTCCCTTGCTTAAGCTCTAGGAATTCCATCTCCTTCTTGTTTCTAACATCTTTAGAAAAGTCTTTCTCCAAAAATTCCCTCTTGAAGGTTTCCCATGTCATAGCTTGACCTTCAGCCTCCAAGGATTGACGAGTGTTCTCCCACCAATACCTAGCTTCTTCTACCAGAGTGTAGGTTCCAAAAGCAACTTTCTGCTCCTCTAAACATGGCATCACTCAGAATATTTTCTCAATCTCCCATATCCAGTTTTGAGCACTATTAGGGTGAAAATACAATGAACACACTTCAAATAACCAAGAGGGGGGTGAATTAGTTAAGACTGTCTTTAAAAAGGACTTTCACCCAATAGGATAAGGCAAGTCAGTTTGAAAGCAAGGCAAACAACCTTTGCCTCTTACTTTCATACCGTAAACAGATATATATTCATTCTTTGTACCTGGTCCAACTTCACAACCCTTCGCAGGTTGATCAAAAATAGAGTTTTCTTTCAATCTAAAATTGAAAATACAATGAACACTCTTCAAATAAACCAATAGGGGGTGTGAATTGGTTTAAAACAGAATTTAAAAACTTTCTTGAAACTTTATGCAGAATTTAAAATCTGGATCGTATCACTTAAAATATTTTTTCAAACCAGAACTTTTCTTTCAAACAAGATCACCTTTGAGATGCTAGTAATGCCAAAAAATATATCTTGTTGATGATAACATGATTACCCAAACACAATCAATGAGAAATATACAGAAATAGAATAAGAGACTTAGCAATTTTATACTGGTTCACCTCACAAACTTGGAGGCTACATCCAGTGTCTTCCAACCAACACTAGGTCAGAGATTCCACTAAATCAAGATATTCTTTACAAGCAATTTACAAAAGGTCTCCCTTATCATACCCAGACAAAGAATCAAAATCTAAAGCCTATAGATTTCTAAGACCAAGAATCAGAGAACACTACTCTGTTCTACCCTCTAGAGAACCCTTCTCCAAAATTCTTGATAGAATCAAATTGATTTATCACAAAAGAATTACAAAACACATCATTAAACTCTTAAAAAGAAAGATTCAAGATAGTCATAACCTGGGATCCTTCATGCATGAATAAATGAAAATGAAATGGATTACCACACGTTCTAGGTTGAATGAATTCTAATGCTTAGAATCACTATCTTGAAAAACTCTTTTCTTCAACATATCTTCATTAGAAAAACTCATAAATCTTGATCTTCACAAGATGTGTTTTTCACTCAGAAATCAGTCTCTTGAACTCTTAGAAATCTTAGTATTTTTTGTGTAATTCACTCATGTATATTAAACAATTTGTACAAGGTTTATTTATATAAAACAAACTCACCAAGCTTTTTATAAAATAGTTTTAACTAACAATAATCAATTAAATCGATGATGTAATCGATTACTATGCTTGTGTAATTGATTAAAGCTTCTAAATAATCGATTAAATTATTCCTCAACTTTCTGGAAAATGTTTATGAACAAAATAATCGATTATTACGACATGTAATTGATTAAAGAAGCAAAACATTGTTTTCTTTTTGGCTTATGTAATCGATGCAATCCATGGTAATCGATTAAAGCAGCACAACATGTTTTCCACGTATAGCCTATGTAATCGATTACAATGAATGGTAATCGATTAAAGCAGCAATGCATGATTTTGATTTTACACAATGTAATCGATTACATGGACACTGTAATGGATTAATGTGTTCTTTATGGCTTTTCCCAATTTAAAACGAAAGCATGTAATTGATTACAATACTGAGTAATCGATTAAAACAAGTTTTCATTTTTCAAAAACTTCAACCATGAGAACATGAACTTTGAAAAATCTTTTAAACACTTTAGTTTATTAATCAAAGACATGAATGCATGAGGATGAGAATGCAAATGCAATGAAGGATCATAAGGAAATACACTTGAGCCACTTAGATAATTACAAATGCCATCAAAATGATTGGGCATGTAAAACGCTAAAACTTCAAGTCATCCTTGCTTCAATCTTCTTGCAGCTTCTTTTAAATCCAACAATCTCCCCCTTTTTGGCTTTGAGCATGACAAATTTCAATTGTTCAATTGTCTATTTTTTTATTGCATTTGAGGGATGAAGGATAGGAAAATTATACTTGATAATCTTGAAATCAAAGTCAGCCTTTTGCAAGAACAAGCATAAGCACAATTCATTCCTCATAAGTGCTCCCCCTCACTTGGGCATTCAGAGTTATTTCATTATTGCATTTCTCCCCTATCATTATTACTAATAACAAAACAATTATTTCTCCCCCTATTTGGCTTATCAAAGAGAAAACAAATACTTATAGAGAGAATATAAGGAGGTGAGAAACCGAACTTTCATTAATTCAAAAGATACATTACATTAATCAGTAATAAAAAGAAAACATAGTAAACCATAGAACACAACAGATAGAAAGAAAACATAGCAATCCTAAAAGGATTCAGAATCATCAAGGACAAGCCTAGCCTCTATGTTTTCTAATCTAGATTTCATCTCTTCCAAAGATGAATTTGTTTCAGCCCTGTGCTCATGATGTAAAGATAGTAGAGCATAAATCTTTTGAATGATGAGTGATTCAAAAGGGCTGTAGGATGATGGAGCAGAGTCTTCAACTTCTTCTTCACCCGCTTCATCTTTTTCACCAGCAGGAGGGATTTGCTGACCAGCCATTTGCCATCCATAAGGAGTCTTGACCATCCCAAGCTTGGTAAGATGTTTCTCTTTGATGAGGTTGTTGCTGGAGTTTCTGTTGTCAACAACCTCATTGGTTACATCTATTTTAAAGTAATCAATGAATTTGGACACCAACGCAGCATAAGGAAATGGATAATTCACCAATCTTTTGGATTTCAGCATGGTTTCCTCAAGAATGAGGATCCAGTTTATCGGAATAAATTTTTGATGCCATACACAAGTTGTATGTCGTCATTTGTGGCTTGGGCATGATTAGTGAACCTTGGAGTCAAGACATAGGTGATGATATAATGAAGAAGTCTTCTTTATGGGTCATAGGGTCAGTGCTAAGCCTCAGCTTCAGCCTCATGTGAGAATCAAGAAGCATTCCTCTATAGGTATCCAGCCTATTGTAACCCCTAGCTTCCTCCTCAAATTTCATTTCTCCTACAAAGGAAATGCCAGCCACTTCTTGCCAAACTTTAGGGGTGATTTCCATGGCTATCCCATTAACTTGAGACAAGATAGTCCCATCCACTGAAGCCTTGGCACAGGTGTAAAACATGTAACGCCACCTTTTACTCTATCGTGCTTGATTGATTTTATATGGAAATTCGTGTCCACTTTGTATTAAAATCATTTTAGTCATAATTTTTTTTTCACAAAATTCTTTTCGCTTTGCTTGCTAATTTTATGATTCGTAAATAAACGATTTTTCTCACCACGGTTCATTTATAATAAGAATACAGTCCATGATACAGTCCAAATACAGTATTCAAAATAAGACACAGACTATCTACTACAAATTACATGCCACAGAAAAACACAAATTACAGCATATAGGTCATCAAAACTTCTTCATCATCCTCCATCTACCGCTTATGCTTTCCTGTTCCTCTGCTCACCCAAATAAATTAAGGTCATCACAGGTGTCAACCACAGACACAAAATAGGGTAACTTCATGACACACATAGTTTGAATAAAACATACATAAATAAATATATATATTCACATAGTTATAATATCATTTATAAAATAAGAAACAAGCATGATCCACACCTTATTCCAATCACACCATCAACACAGCACACAGTTCCAATCATATCATCCACACAACACACAGATGTACAATTTCACGCTCTTATGCCCCCCGCCAAGCAAAATATATAAAATAACACGGTCTTATGCCCCCGCCAGGCTTCAAAAGAAAATAACACGGTCTTATGTCCCCGCCAGACAGAATAAAATAACGCGGTCTTATGTCCCCGCCAGACGGAATAAAACAACATTCATTCAGCCACAGTCCACTTCATATATTTCTCAGAATAAGTCTTAGTTCATCACATCTCAAGTAGTTCAACATACTCATCGTAATTCTAATGTCATACCCAACATACTCAAGGGATTTATTTTAACAGGCTATATCACTTTACTACTCAGAATATAACATCTAACTTTAGAAACTATTTACGTACTACCATTAAAACCAATACTTATTCCATTCCAATTAATTTTAGCATCAAATTAAACATTTAAACCTAAGGAATCCTAGAGTACTTTTAATCTACCATATACTTGGAACTAAATATTCTATTAAGCACTATAATTCTTAAACAATTATTTAATACTAAAATCAAGTTACTAAATCAAATAATCATCCGTATAGCAATTTTTGGTTCTTTGAGAC
>PYAF01002675.1:95562-143735 GCA_007407185.1 Glycine tomentella | reverse complement strand
TTTATATTGTTGTTACTCTGCCCAAAGCTTTGTTATCTGTCTTATTATGTTGATTTTGATAAACTGGATCAGCAGGGGCGTGATTTTATGGTTCTGTTGTGTGATTCCATACATAATGTATCAAGAAAACGATCCTATGTTTCCGCTGAACTAATTAATTGATATTTTATACGCTAATCTGATATTATTAATGATAACATGTCGGAGGCCTACGGGGTGTTACAAGGAGCTTAAGGAAGCATGCCTTAATTCATGAAATTGAGATGTTCAGGATGAGCAATACTGAAAACATTTCTTAGCTACAAACAAGATTCACACATATTGTCAACCATCTTCTTGGTCTTGGAAAGACAATTGATTCTGAAGAATTGAATATCAAAATAGTGAAATGTCTAACAAGACCTTGGCAACCAAAAGTCACAGCAATCAAGGAATCCAAAGATTTATCAAAAATGTCCATGGCTGCACTATTTGGTAAGCTACGTGAATATGAACTTGAAATGTCACAACTAACCAATGCTGAAGATGCAGAAAAGAAACAAAAAAGCATTGCTTTGAAGGCTGCATTATCTAAGGTTGAAATAGAAGAAGATTCAAGTGAAGAAGATGAAGATGACAACATGAATCCAATTGTCAAAAAGTTCAATAAATTCATGAGAAGGAACAAGAACAAGAAGTTCAAAAAGTTCAACAAGAAAAGTGACAACAACAACAACAACACCTTTACCAACTTTACTTGCTTTGAATGTGGAAAGCCTGAACACATCAAATCTGAATATCCTATATTCTTAAAGAAGCAACAAGGTGAGAGGAAAATAAAAAGGGAAGGAAAGACAAAGAAGGCATACATTGTTTGGGAAGACAATGAATCAACTACTTCCGAATCAGCTAGTGAAGATGGGGAGGAAGCTAATTTTTGTCTCATATCCACAGTAAGTGATGATGAAAACTACTCAAGTGCTGAATCTGAGGTAAATTCTGAATACGATAATATAGGTGATGTTTTCCATGAAATGCATAATAAAGCTCAAAAAGTTAGGCAAAGCTAATAACAAGCTTAAAGGAGATTTAAGGTGGCACATCACCAAAATTGCAGAAATGCAAAATGAATTTTGTAAAATGAAAGAAGAAAATGAAAAACTTCTTTCAAGTTACAAAGTTAATCCGTGCACATGTACATCTTCTTCTAAGCTTGACAAATACAATATGTTACAAAAGGAGTTTGATGATTACAAAAGAATTCAAGGAGAAAAATATATGTCGTTACTTTCTAAAAACAGTGATTTGATTGATCTTTTGAGAAAACTTTTCAAAGGTAAATGCAACTTAGCAGAAATGATAAGTGCGCAAAAATATGTTGGAGATACTTCTGGCTTGGGATACAAAAAAGGGTTCAAGGTCCTTTGGCAAAACCAATTTTGTACCTCCAAAACAGAAGAATCAAAGAAACTTCAGTAATTCAAAAATCAATTGTAAGGACCCTCATTGTGGCGCGGTCAGCGCCAGATCCCGCGCGGGTAGCGCCGGGATCTCTCAACAGAAAACCCTGTGAAAAGGTATGGCGCTGATGGCGCCAGGACTGGCGCGGATGGCGCCAGACCCTCTGGAACTTCACGCCTGGGGCGTGAGATTTGGCGCTAGGGGCGCCATGTTTTCCAGCCCGCGCGGATGGCGCCACAGGTGGCGCGGGTCGGCGGGAAGTGCCCTGGAAAACCAATTTTCTCTGGTTTTCCACGTAGGCAGCGCCAGGAGCAGCGCTGGTAGCGCCAACTAGTCGAGGGAGGATGGCGCGGATGGCGCCAGAGTGGCGCGGATCGCACCAGAGGTTCGGGAAGTTGACGCTGTTAGCGCAGGGATGGCGCTGTTGGCGCCAGGCCACCGCCATTGTGGCGCGGATCGTGCCATACCTCGGGTGGGCTGAGTAAATAAGGTCTAGAACGCGAAAAGCTGAGGGAGAAAACAATTTTCTTCTTCCCTCAGCCCCTAACCTCCATTGTTGCCCTCCCCAAGCTTCCTAGAACCTCTTTGCTTGATCTAAACACCTCCCTATGACCCTAAAACGTGTGAGGAATATTTGAAAGCTATAATCCTTCAATTGTCTCCCTTGAAAACCCTTGTGAGTGAGATTGGGAATCTCAAGGAAAAGGCCTGGAACTTGAGAGTGGCTGAGACCCAAGGCTTGGAACAAACACCAGAGCTCGAGGAAGCTGTCCTGAGGCCTTTCTAGTCACCACTTAGGTAAGAGACTCAAGTTTCTCCAATTGATTTTAAGTTTGGGGGTTCCTGTGAATAGTGACCCATATGAGCTGGGGCTGGAATTAGCCCAGGGTCCTGTAGGGAAACTTGCTCAGAGCAAGGTTAGAATGAAGGATTAGCTTTCAGTTTTTGATTTAGATGACTTTGAATCTTGGCTCTGTGTTGCCTGTGTGGCCTGTGTAATGGTCAAATCTATGTAGATGACATAATTTTTGGTTCAACTAATCAATCTATGTGCAGAGAACTTTCAATTTCAATGCAGAGTGAATTTGAGATGTCAATGATGGGGGAACTCACATTCTTTATAGGACTACAAGTCAAACAATTAAAGAATGGAACCTTCCTTAGTCAAGCCATGTACTGTCAAGAGATGATCAAAAAGTTTGAAATGGAGAATTGCAAGGATGCTTCAACACCCATGGAAACTTCTACCTATCTTGACACAGATGATAAGGGCAAAAGTGTTGATGAGTCTAAATACATATGAATGATTGGATCCTTGTTATACTTAACTGCTAGTAGACCAGATATAATGTTGAGTGTTTGCTTATATGCTAGAGATATCAAGCAAATCCTAAGGAATCCCATCTAACTGTAGTCAAGAGGATCCTCAAGTATCTCAAGTCTACACCAAGAGTAGGACTTTGGTATCCAAAAGGTACACCTATCAACTTGATTGAATATTCTGATTCTGACTTTGTACGGTGCAAATTGGATAGAAAGAGTACAAGTGGAACATGTCACATGTTAGGAAGCTCATTGATCTCTTGGTACTGGAAGAAGCAACCATGTGTTGCCTTATCTACTGTTGAAGCTGAATATATTTTTGCTGGAAGCTGTTGTGCACAAAGTCTTTGGTTAAAGCAACAACTTCAAGACTATGGGGTTGAGATAAAGGAGATTCCATTACTGTGTGATAACACTAGTTCCATCAACATATCCAAAAATCCTATCATGCACTCAAGGACAAAGCAAATTGAAATCAGACATCATTTTATCAGAGACCATATCTAAAAGGGTAACATCAAAATTGAATTTGTTGAAACCAACTTTCAATTAGCTGATATTTTCACTGCCTTTGGATAGAGATAGGTTCTACACTCTTAGAAACATGCTAAGGATACTAGATGAATCTAGTGTGTGCTAGCTTGATATGTATATGCTCATTGGCATGAAATTGCATCATTGATTGACCATTAATCTCAAAATCATTCAAACTCGAAAAATGTTGCATAATCATTATTCACACGAATAATCTCAATGTAATAATCAATTAAGTATTGAAATAATCGATTAAATGAACTTAAAAAACTATTCAGAATGATTTTTGTACTTGTGTAATCGATTACGCCATCGAAATAATCGATTACATAAACTTAAAATCCTTTTATAAAATTCAAACTCACTGGAATAATCAATTATAGTGAATAGTAATCAATTATATTGTATGCAAACTGCTTAAAAAACTCAAATTCTCACTGTAATAATCGATTACACTTCAAAATAATCGATTACTGCCTCTGCTAAAGCTGATTTTGCTTATGAAATAATTGATTAAATAAGGATATAATCAATTATCCATGGAGGTATTGCAGAATCTACAATTTTTATCTTGAAAATTGTAACTACCCAACTGCCCCAAAAATTCAAATTTTGAATCTACTGTGCTTTTATTTTAGTGGGTTAATTCATATCAATTGTTACACTTTTCAAATTTCAATCTTGGAGCCAAAATATTCTATATAAACAGCCTGTGTTGAATGGGACAAAACACAACATTTTCATCTTCTATCTTAAGCCTTGCAATTCCTTATCTGAGTCTTGAACCTCTGTCCATATAGTTTTTCCTCTCTTAGCCATTATGTCTGCTCCTAAGAGAACCAAATCATCTGAGAGAAAGGCTGAAACCTCTAAACCAGCAATAAGTAGGTTAGACCACTGGTTTTCAAATGAAACAGAGAAAATGACCTATCTCCAATTCAATGCTACCAAACTGATATGTCCTCCAAAACATCTTGATCTTGGCTGGTTCAATAGGGAAGGCTTTCAATTCCCAGCCATGCTTGAAGCCCAAGGTTTGAAGAAATTTGTGGAGATGAAGAGTACTTTTTACCCTGAATTAGTGAAGGTGTTTTACACCTGTTCTAAGTTTTCTTTGGAGGGGCCAATATTGTTTCAAGTGAATGGAGTAGCCTTAGAAATAACCCCTGAAATTTGGTAGGAGGTTGCTGGTATTTCTTTTGATGGAGAAAGAAAATTTGAGGAAGAAGCTGAAGGATACAATAAGGTAGAGACCTACAGAGGGATGTTACTTGACCCTCATATAAGGCTGAAATTGAGGCTCAGTACAGGTCCTATGACTCATGAGGACAGACTCCTTCATTACATCATCACCTACATCCTACCTCCTAGGTCCATAAACCATGCTCAAGCTACTGATGATGATATTCAGATTGTTTATGGTCTAAAAAATGGAATTCAGATGAATTGGATCCTCATAATTCAGGAGATAATGCTTAAGTCTAAGAGATTGATGAACTATCCATTTCCATATGTTGTCTTGATTTCCATATTCATTGATTACTTCAAGGTTGATGTAACTAACGAGGTTGTGGATAACACAAATTCCAACAACAGCCTCATAAGGAGAAACATCTGACCAAACTTGGAATGGTCAAAACTCCTTATGGATGACAGATAACAAGGCAACAATTACCACCAGCTGAAGGTGCAGAAGAAAAAGATGATGCAGAAGTAGGAGAAGAGGCTGAAGGTTTTGCTCAACCTTCCTACAACCCTTTTGAGTCTCTTATGATTCAAAAGATGGATGTAGTGTTGTCTCTTCATCATGAGCATAGAGCTGAGACAAATTCATCTTTGGAAGAGATGAAATCCAGATTGGAGAGCATAGAAGCCAAACTTGTGCTTGAGGACTTTGATAAATTAGTTTAGGGTGCTTCTATTTGTCTCTATTGTTGTTATTTCATTATGCTATTGTTTTTTTCTATTTCTTAGTTTGATGTTTGCTGGTTGGTTAAGTATTTTAAATTTATGGTTGATTAATGTACTGGCTGAATTATCATGAATACAAGTGTTTTTGTTTTCTCTCTTTTTATTCCCATGTTTATCCCATAATCATTTTTTTGTCTTTGATAAGCCAAATAGAGGGAGAAATATTTGATTTAGGGGGAGTAATGATTGAAATATTATATGGTATAGAGGGAGAAAATGGTATGTAACATGTACTGCATGAATGTTTTTTAACTGTGAAAGTATTTACCCAAGGGGGAGCACATTATTAAATGAGTGATGCTTATGCTTGATCTTGCAAAAGCTGACTTAGACTTCAGGAATCAGTTATCCCTCTAAAGCAATCAAAAGAATAGACAAAAGGACAAATTGATTTGGCATGCTCAAAGCCAAAAAGGGGGAGATTGTTGAATTTAAAGAAAGCTGCAAGGAGATTGAACCAAGGTTGGAGACTTGATTTTGTTTTAGCTTTTTACATGACCAATCACTTGAAGGCATTTGTAATTTGCCTAATTAGTTCAAGTTAAATGCCTTGTGATCTTTCATTAGCATGTGCATTCTCACGATCATGCATTCATGGTTTTAAATCTCAAAGAAATCAAATGGTTTTACAAAATGTTAAGTTCTCATGGCTTAGTTGTTGTTTTTTTTTTTAAAAAAAAGCAAGTCTTACTGCTTTAATCAATTACACAAGCAGTTTAATGGATTAAAGACATTCAAACTTTTCTAGAAAAGCCTTGAAAAATAGTTTAATCGATTACATGCCCGTTTTAATTGATTACATAGTGTTAAAAGAAAACCATGCATTGTTGACTTAATCGATTATCATTTCTTATAATCAATTACATAGTCTATTTTTGGAAATCATGTTGTTATGTTTTAATCAATTACTATGAATCGTAATCGATTACATAAGTGTCTTGAACTTTCACGACTTGCTACTTTAATCGATTATAGTACAATTTAATCGATTATTTTGTTCATGAAACCATTTCCAGAATGCTGATGAACAATTTAATCGATTATTTAGTTAGTTTAATCGATTACACATGACAATTTAATTGATTACACCAACAAATTAATCGATTACTGACAATTAATTATGTTTTATAGAAAGCTTGGTGAGTCTTTTTCTTATAAATAGACTTTGAGCGATTTACTTACTACATAGAGTGACTTACCCAAAAAGTTTCTAAGCTTTCATAAGTGCCCAAATTGCTATTTTACTCTAAGTTCAAACATCATCTTGTGTGATCAAGATTTCTGAGTTTTTCAGAGAAGATGTTTTAGAAAAAAAAGGTTTTCAAGATTTTGATTCTGAGATATTATTTCTTACAACCTGGAGAGTGTGGTAACATCATTTCATTTCATTCATTCATTCATAAATGAAAGACCTCAAGTTGTGTTTATCTTGAACCTATCTTTTTAGATGTTCTAACAATTTATGTTGTATTGATATATATATATATATATATATATATATATCATTGTGTTTCTTTTCAAGCATGCTAGAGTATGGTTCTCTAGAGGTTGAGATTCTGTGCAGGGTCCTCAGTATCTCAGTGATTTGTATTCTAATAGGATTTTAGAATCTGTATCTTTGTCTAGTGTTGATAAAGAGGTCACTTGTAAACTACTTGTAAAAGATTCTTTGATATAGTAATTACTCTAACCTAGTGTTGGTTGGAAGCAATTGGATGTAGCCTCCAAGGTTATGAGGTGAACCATTGTAAATTGGTGTGTTCTTTGTTCTAATTCTGTTCATTTCTCATTGTTTGGATTTGGGTGATCAAGAAATTATTAACAAGATTTATTCTCAAGCATTACTTGAATTCCAAGGGTGATTTTGGTTGAAAGAAAGATTCTAATTTTAAAAGGTTTTTGAGTGATACAATCCGTCTAACAAATTCTGCAAATTCTTTTGAATAAAATTTTAAATCATTGATATAAACCAATTCATCCCCCTTATTGGTTTGTTTGATTAGTGTTCATTGTATTTTTAGAGAAGCTTAAACTAGCTAGAAAAAGACAAAGGAAAACAAGATTACCTCAATGAAACCAAAAAAGGAGGATTGGAGGCTTTGTTCTCTACCGGATCCTCGAGTTGAGTTTTGAAGATTCCGCTCTGATTAAAGTGCTCCTCTTCGTGCAGTGGTCCAATGGCAAGCAACGGTGCCTCGTAGTGGAGGATGATGGTGGGAGGTGCGTTGGCTATTGGGAGGAAGAAAAATCACCATTTCGTGATTTGGAGGCTGAAGTACGTACTTAGCACCCCCTTGACTCGCCCAGGCGAGCGCAAAACTGCCTGCAAAATTAGCCCTGGGCGAGCTGACCCAATTCTAGAATTTCTGCTTTAGTGAAAAATTAATTTCTCATGATTCAGATGTTATTTGGTCAATCCCGACGGGCAAAACTTTGATATGTTGGTTAGAAATCAACCTTTAAAATGTTAAGGAGATCCAACGGTTAACCAATTCAAAATAGTGATTTTACTAAAATAGGTTTCGGGTCAAATTTGGAATCACTCAATTACAATGCATCTCAACCAAACTTCACATAACTTTACATCTACACCAAGCAATTTGATATGGATAATTCACATAACATTTCAACTAATCCTAATTAATAAACTAATCAAATTATACAAGGAATACATCACACATATATTTTAAGTTATCGAAATTTCAGGGTGTTACACGCTATGCTGGAAGCTCAAGGACTGAAGAAGTTTCATGAATTAAATGGTACATTCTACCCTGAGTTGGTGAAAGTGTTCTACACTTGTACAAAAGCTAGCATGGATAGGGTTCTCCATTCCCAAGTGAATGGAGTTGCAATGGGTATTGATGAAGAAGTTTGGAATGCTGTGACTGGCATTTCCTATGAAGGTGTAAGGAGATTTGAAGAAGAAGTTGGAGGGTACTCCAAGATTGATACATACAAAGGTATGTTGCTGGATCCTCAAGCTAGATTGAAGACCGGATAGGGAGTAGGAAATATGATAGGGGAGGATACGTTGCTGTACTACATCATCACCTATATCCTCACCCCTAGGTCCACTATCATGCATAAATCACAGATGATGATTTGCAACTGGTGCATGGCATGAAGACTGGAACTCAGATTAATTGGGTTCTAGTCCTTGAGGAGACCATGATGAAGTCTAAGAGACTTCTTAGTTATCAATTCCTATATGTTGATTAGTTCAAGGTTTATAGACTATTTTGAGAATGATGTCTCTAATGAGATTGTGGACAACACAACAAACATCACCAACCTCATCACTAAGAAACATCTCACCAAGTTGGGTTTGATGAAATCCCCAAATGGGTGGTTGATGGCCGGAGAACAAGATCCTCTAGGTGGTGCTGGTGAAGAACAAGGAGATGAAGAAGAAGATGATGCATAAGTTGGCCCTGCTGAGCAGCAGTGGACCCTTTTTGAATCTCTAATGATTCAAAAGATGGATGCGATGATGGCTCTGCATCAAGAGCATTTTGTTGATTTTCATTCATCCTTGGAAAACATCACTACTAGGCTGGAAAATATAGAGACTAGGATGGCTCTTAGAGACTTTAACAATCTAATGCCTTAGTGGTTGTTTTGTTTTGCTTCTTTTGGTTTGTTTCAAGTCCCATGTTTTAAAATTTGTTACTTTTATTTTATGTTTTCTTGTTCTGAACCTATCATTAATGAATAAAATTATGTTTTATGTTGTTTACATCTTCCTTGGTTATATCATTATAATTGAATTTTTTTTTGTCATTGATAAGCCAAAAGGGGAGAAAAATGAACATATTGATGAACATAAAAATAAACATATGGGTGCTATGCTTGGTAAAATAAAATAAAAACAAAGGAGAAAAATGGATAAACATTTGCTCTGATTAAACATTGCTCTTTATCTTAACTAATATGAAATTACCTATGATAGGGGGAGCATATAAATACCTATGAATATATTGTTATGCAAAGTATACTTGACATTTGTACTTGGCAAGAAGCTGATTCTATTTTAGATATCAAGTATAAGCACCTAGAATTCATCTCCTAAAAGAACACTAAAGGTTCAACATGTTCAATAGAAGTTTCACATGATCAAAGCCAAATAGGGGGAGATTGTTAGATACAGGGGGAGCTTGAAGAGGATACCAAATGTATGACTCGTCTACCACACCTTATTCAATCAAACTTTTGCCAACTTTTGCATGACAAGAATAATCTCCTTAAGTTAAAGACGACATGTTAGTAATCTAGATAGTAAACCACAATATACCTTTCAAATAATTATTAATTCCTTTACATCTTCACAAGAAAAATTAGAACTTAGCCTAAACCTTACTCTTTTTTCAACTCACCATCCCAATATTTAATCACCAAAGCTAAACCACTTAAGTAATTAAACCTTTTATCCACATACCATTCAGCCTCTACTTCTTAAAATTAATTTAAAATAGTTCCAACATATATATATATATATATAAGCCAACAGTCCAAAGGTCATCAAAAAATCAAGTCCAAACATTAATAAAATTTCAGCATTTCAATCATCAACCCATCATCCTATTCTTAAATCAACATAACCACATCATAAAATACTTTTTATGATCTAAAAATTCAACCTACTAGGATCAACCATAAATCTGCACCATTGCACATAAAGATTAGTCCAAATAATTCCTTAACTAAAGATTGAAGCCTAGCCTAACTTAGGTGAACTTCTGTCCAAATTTTCCAAGTAGTGGCTATATCTTTTAATTCTTTGAAAGAGATGGGGCTTAGGATATTTTAGATTTAGAGAAAAGAAAGGATTATAAGTCTAGGACAAGAGAATATAGGTCACGGTTATTTAGGATGCAAGGAGAAAGTGTGAAAATGATAGCAAAGGGCAAGGGAGAAAGCTATTGGTCGTGTTCTTTGGAGCTAGCTTCTACGTGAAAAAATTTTGTGGTGTCCTAATCTATTTATATTAAGTGAATTTTTAGTTAGGATTTAACTAAGTTAGAGGTTAGTTTAGTCCTAATTCAACTAAATAATTATTACCTAAGGTAAAAATTTTAAAAGATTTGTTCTTATGCATTGAATGTCGTGTTATCTTTAATTAAAGCAAGATTCTTTGGTGCTTGGCTGGCTATAGCACGTGGAATTGGAGATGTATTAATCACTATGGAATGAGTTTCTTGAACAGTTTAGAAAACTTAGATTTTCTTTGGTAAGTCACTCAAAGATATGGAATAATTCGCACAAGTTCTATATTTATAGAACTGACTTACAAAGGCTTTTAAAAAACAGAATTAACTGACAATAATCGATTAAAACGATAGTGTAATAGATTATTTGTCATATGTAATCAATTAAAGTAACTAAATAATTGATTAAATTGTTCCTCAGCAATCTAGAAACAGATCACGAACATATTAATCGATTATTCCGCAATGTAATCGATTAAAGCAGAAAAGCAGAGTTTTCTAAAAAGCCTATGTAATCGATTACGAGAAATGGTAATCGATTAAAGCAGAAAAGCATGGTTTTCGAAAATACACTATGTAATCGATTAACTTAATCCTGTAATCGATTAAAGTGTTCTTCATGGCTTTTCCAGATATGAATAAGAACATTTTAATCGATTAAACTACTGTGTAATCGATTAAAACATTAAGATTTCATTTTTCAAAAACAAAGCCATGAAAATATGTTTTCCTTTGAAATCATTTAGCAACTTCTAAGATTTAATAGCACCAACTTATGCATATTCAATGAGACAAGCTAATGGTAATGCAAGGATCACAAAGCAATGTACTTGAATCAAACTTAAACACATTGCACATGTCTTCATACTTGATAAGACATGTTAAAGCAAAAACAACTTCAAGCCAATCATCAAGCTTCTTCTTCATTTTGCTTTTGATTCTTTTTACAACTTTCCCTATGTCCAACAGAGGTATCTGAAGCTTGTTTTTCTCCCTGAGCAGTAGATGCCAGGGGTGAGATGGCTGTTTGACCAGTTGTTGTTTGAGCAACCGGAGCCTTATCCTTGTGGGACTCTGAAAGCTTCCGCTTCTTTGACCCATGAGCAGACGTGGAACCTTTCCCAGATTCCAGAATGGCAAGGAAAGCTGGTTAAGGTCGCCGTCATTGCTTCGATGCAGTTAGGTTGCCAGAGGTCGAGGTGGAAGGCGTTTGCTTTCCCATACCGAAAGCCAGGGTCAAGGTAGAGACTGACCAAGTCATGTATGACAAATAAAAATGGCTATGATCATACTCGATTGTGCGGGAAACCGGGATCGATATTTGTGAATAAAGAAAGCAACGTTGGGATGGTCGTGAGCTTCCTTATATGAAGTTATTCAGGTAACCAAGAAAACATCAAAATCTGACAAATCTGTTTCATCGAAACGGTAGGAGGAAGGAGAAAACTCATGATGGGTATGGGACCAATAGAGTGGAAATTTCCACTCTACATCCTTAAACTCAGCGGAACAAAGGAAAAAAGGTTGTTTGCTGAGTTCCGCAACAACTTTGAAATACTTTTTTTAAAATTTTTTAAAAGAGTCCATATATACATGAAAGAGCTTACGCTCAGAGTGACCCCGGATGGATGTCCATCCTTTCCTATTCGAGGGTTCCCTACTTGTCCTACCAGTTTGGACAGTAAAATAATAGAAAAAAAGAGGAACAATACTGTGGATTTCCAAATGCTGACAAAAATGTTTGAAAGCTTTTATGAAACCCCAGTTGTTTGGATGAAGTTGTGAGGGAGCCAAATGAAGATGATTTAAAATACTCATTTGAAACTTGGATAAGGGAAATTGGATCCTTATTTGGGTAATTAAATCTTTGTAGAAAAAGAAAAAAGAAGGGTTACCCATGGGAACTTGGTAATCATGGAAGGGGAAGGGGAAGGGGAACCAGAATACGATCCACCAGATTGGGACTCGGCAACTCGTTCCGGTGACGACAAGTCCATAAATACCTAAGTCAAAGAAATAAAAATTAGTAAACTGTGACATACCTGAAGAAGGATAGTTTTGATTGGGGGGAGAGTTTGTTGGACTAGAGGTATCATTCGAGATAAGGATGATGTCCTTAGAGGTATCACTTTTACTTGGCTTGGCGAGACTCGGTTTAGGGACAAGGACTGGGTTGTGACAATAAGACACAAGCAGCGATTCTGCCATGGAGTCGCAGCTGGATTCAAAAAATTAGGTGCTTTGATAAACACAGTCGAAACACGGGTCAAACTGGGTTTCCAAGGTAGGTTTTGAGGTAAGGGTAACACTACCTTGGGACAACAAAGAATCCGGGCTCTTCAGTTCAAAACCAGGAGAAAAAGGGGAAGGATATATAGGGGAAGCCCTAGTGTCAAACCGAACCTTAGTCTTGTCTAAAGGAATTTTGTTTTCAGGAACTTTAATTTTCTTTTTTCTGCCAACCCCACCATTATGTAAGCGAAGCAGAGCCTTTCCCCTTTCTTCTTCAAGAAGGGGAAAACCAAATAACCAATATCCAACCCTAGGGGGAATGGCTTGGCGTAATTTTGCCTCTTCGAGAGAGAAATGTTCATTATAAATGATGGAAATAAAAACTTTGCAAGAAAATTGTCTGAATAATCGAAATATTTGCAGCAAAACAACAAAACCCAGAAAATGACCAAAGATGGAAATCACCCCAAGAGGAACCAACAAACTACAATCGAAGTAAAAGTGAAATCACGAAGTTTAATGGTAGTTGGGGTACCTGTTTTTGCGAGGATTTCCTAAAGCTTAAGCGACGAAATGCTGGGAATGGCAGAAATGAGGGCTCAGAAAACGCAGAGAGATACACAGAAAGAAAAAGCAAAGGAGGAGACAAATGCAAATGAAAATCAAAGGATATCTATATATATATATATATATATATATATATATACACACACACAAAGGGGGACACAAGTGTAACCGTCAGAGGGATATGAAGCGTCACGTCCGAGGGCAAAAAAGACAAATCAATTCAAAATTTCATAACTAGCGCGCATGGTGAAGTGACGTAGCATTGAATGCCTACAGTGTGCTACGACTAATGATAAGACAGCTACAAAAAACAACTTCAAGAAAGACGTTTCCCATTCCAGTTGTGAGACATGTGGAGCCCTTGCGACTGTCCAAATCCAGGGGGACCAAAACGCATGCAATACTCAGATATGGACATCCAGGGTAGCAATAAAGAAAAAATCGGAATATATGAAAAACCGGGATCAACCATCCCTATTAGGGATGGTCATATATATCAATGTCAAGAAAAGAACCTGTCAGAACTGGAAGATGAGATTGTATCAACTAATACACTCAGACTACCTAGAAGCCTCGACAATTGGGTTGGGGGGCAACTGTTACGGACCCAACATATGGGCCTAATAAGGTGTCCTCCCACTACAGTGAGGCTCATTAAGGCTCCGTTAACTCAAAATCTCAACAATAACTGAGGGATCCCAACAACGCGCATAACAACCATCGGAGGAGATCTCAATAAACAGATATTCTAATCTAAATAATAAGAGATTCTAGCTTATCCAATCAAGATGTGGCTGTAATTAACCTAAAGGTAACACCCTTATGAATAAGAGGTACGTTCACAGATATAAACATTCTCTCTCGACTCTATTATTATGCTGTCACTGTGCACACACACTACCCCATTGACTAAACGTTGTATTAATTCAAAGTGCACAGTGATCAGATTAATCTAGGAATTTATCTTCCATAAATACCTTGAAGAAAATCCTTGATCAAAGATTAACCTATTAACTATCAAGCTAGACATTCCTGTCTTTAAGGATTGAACAAAAATATTTAACATTATTTTAATTATATAAAATATTTAAATTAAATAAATAATCGTGTAACACAAATATATCATATAAAAAAATGAATGTTACAAATATTAAATATAAAAAACCCGTACACCTTACGGATTATTATTTTCATTAGTGAATAATTATAAAATTATAGATCATCTTTTGACGATCGAACCACTTATCAGAACTCAGACGAAAGAAAAAAAATCATCTGATATTTCTTTATCGCTTTATCCTCCCAAAATTCCGAAAAAATGCCTTAGTTTGAAAGAATTTGACCCAAATAAAATGTTAAGAAACAAGTCAAAAATACCTACTTCGCCACGTCACGTTATTAGTACACGTGCCGAACGCTGATTCGTAAATCCACGTACAACTTCTCGACGCAGCGCAAAAGCTGCAACTCCGCTTCTCCTATTAGAATTCACACAAAGCTTCATCCTTCATCGTTCAGATCCATTCTTGCCCTGTATTTTGTTTTTCTTTTAGATTTTTCTTTAAAATTCTCAATTGATCAAAGATCTTCAGCAAACCGGTAAATTCTTTTTCTTTCTCTCCGATTCGTTTCCGAGAATTTTCAGATTAACAAATCTCTGGCATTTCTGGCTTCGTTCGATCTGCATTTGTCATCCGTTAATCTTTTTCTGGTTCTGTGAATGATTGCATGTGCGTCGATGATCTTGAAGTCTCGCGCGCGTTGTTTGTGAATGAACATGTCGTGTGTGAATTGTCGATTGATGGCATGCGATTAGGGTTTTGAATTCGTGATCGTGTTTCGATTTGTGTTATTTCAGGGTTTGTCCTTGAATGCGTTGATTCAGATCTAGCTTTATCGAGTGTGGTGTTGCTTCGCATGATTTGATTTGGTGCGTTATCATTTATTTTGTTTTTTAAATTTTTGTTTGGTGATGAATGTAGTTGATACGTGATTGTCAGTGGGTTATCTGAATGGTTTGCTTGAATCATTATATATATTTTTTTTCTAAATCATTGATAAGGGAGTGTTAGGTTGCTTCGTTTGTATTAGTCTATGCATTTTACCAAAAAGTTTGAATTTCGTAATTGATTGTATTATTCAAGCTGCTAATTTAATTATTATTATTATTATATGAAACATTTGACGTTATTTGTGTTAATTCATGGGGTCCATGACTTGTAGAGATGACATTCTTTTGTTAATTCAGGAGTGATTTTTCCCCATTTGTTTTCCTTTTTTTTTTAAATGTAATTTTTGTTGTCATTGTTTCATTTATGCATGGTTGAATGCTCATATTCAATAATATCAGAAGCCCAAGTTTTTTGCTTTTTTAATGTTTTTCTTAATGATTGCAACTACTCCATGCATCATGGGTTTTCGTGACCAGATTTCATGTGAAATCTTCTTGCAGCTCCTGTTCCCTCCAAATTCCATCCAATAAAAGAAAATGAAAGAACTTAATAAAGAATTATTATGTCATGTCTACTTTTTCATTACTTGGTTTCTTTTTTTTTTCTTATTTTCATTTGGAGACTGAGGTGTGCTTTTTAAGTAAAAAAAAAGTTTTTGTTTTCCTCGCCTCTTTGGAAATCCTCTTATCTATGCCTTTTGACCATCTGGTGCAGGTCAAGATTGTGTAGTTTGGCAAGATGGGAGGTGGGTTTAGAGTGCTACACTTAGTTAGACCCTTTCTCTCGTTTCTACCTGAAGTTCAGACTGCTGATAGGAAAGTGCCATTTAGAGAGAAGGTCATATATACTGTGATCTCTCTGTTCATTTTCCTTGTTTGCAGTCAGCTTCCTCTGTATGGAATACACTCAACAACAGGTGCTGACCCATTCTATTGGATGCGTGTTATCCTTGCTTCAAACCGTGGAACTGTTATGGAGCTGGGAATCACCCCCATTGTGACATCTGGGCTGGTAATGCAGCTTTTGGCTGGATCGAAGATCATTGAAGTGGACAACAATGTACGGGAGGATCGTGCTCTATTGTAAGTATCTCTATTTCTGTATCTTATTTATTTTCTTGGTACATGTTTTTACATTTTTCCTTTTGCAATTCCTGTGATTTTAGCTGTTTGCTTGTGGTTGTCATTTTGTCGTTTTTCATACGTTGATTCATTTAGTGGTGTATACAATTTATTAGCATGTGCACTGGGTTATGTCTCATGGTTGTCAATTTTCCTAAGGAGGTTTTGCTCAGTCATATATGCTTCCTTTTCCTATTGGCCTTGACATAATTTCATCTCCTCTCCCAGAAATGGTGCACAGAAGCTACTTGGCATCTTGATAGCTGTTGGTGAAGCAGTTGCATATGTTCTTTCAGGAATGTATGGTAGCGTGGGTCAACTTGGAGTGGGAAATGCCATCCTCATCATCCTCCAGCTCTGTTTTGCGGGTATTATTGTGATATGTTTGGATGAACTCCTTCAGAAAGGGTATGGTTTAGGATCTGGAATTTCTCTGTTCATTGCCACTAATATATGGTAAGTTTTATTGTCCCTTGTTTTATTGTTAATAACTTACAATTTATTCCTGCATTGAGCTTGTGTCTCATAGCAACTATTGAACAAACTGTATGGTCTTTTATCAAAAAACTTATATGAATTCTCTCATTATGTTGCAGTGAAAACATCATATGGAAAGCATTTAGCCCCACCACCATTAACAGTGGACGTGGAGCTGAATTTGAGGGTGCTGTCATTGCTCTATTCCATTTGTTGATAACTAGAACAGACAAGGTTCGTGCCCTTCGTGAAGCATTTTACCGGCAAAACCTTCCCAATGTGACAAATCTGCTTGCTACCGTCTTGGTCTTCCTAATTGTGATATACTTCCAAGGATTCCGTGTGGTTTTGCCTGTGAGATCAAAGAATGCCCGTGGACAGCAGGGGTCGTATCCAATCAAGTTATTTTATACCTCCAACATGCCTATTATCCTTCAGTCTGCCCTTGTTTCCAATCTCTACTTCATTTCTCAGGTAGTGGAGTTTAATTATGGTACATTGTCACTCAGTAAAATTTTGTTACTGTTTTATCAAGATTTTACTGGATTTGTACAGCTTCTACACAGAAAGTACAGTGGAAACTTCTTTGTGGATCTATTGGGCAAATGGAAGGAGTCTGAATATGGAGGTGGTCAGTCTGTTCCTGTTGGTGGTATTGCATACTACATCACTGCACCTTCTAGGTAAGAGAAGTGCTCCCCATTGTATGGTTTATGGTTTATAATCATGCAAATTTTTGTAATTTTTTATGCTTGATGTGATCTAATAAAACTTCAATAAAATTATATTTTTACCATCCCTTGTTATTATTCTAGCTCAATTTTCATTTTGGAACTTTTTTTTGCAGCTTAGCTGATATGGCAGCCAATCCTTTCCATGCGTTATTCTACCTTGTGTTTATGTTGTCAGCCTGTGCCTTGTTCTCTAAAACTTGGATTGAAGTCTCTGGTTCATCTGCTAGAGATGTTGCAAAGCAGCTCAAGGTACTACTGACTAACATGCATTTTGGGAAATTTATTATTTATTATTTTTGTTTTGTATCTGCAACTTTAGTACTTATATTTAGCGAGCCTTTTTTCACATCATATTTGTTCATAGTAAAAGTTCATTTGTTTCCCAATTAAAAATTAATACTGGATATCTCCACTTGAAACACATGAAACAGAATAGATGGGATTGAGTCTAAAGCTTTAGAAGCAATATTTTGTCTAATGTAGTATTTAGCCCAACTTTTCTTTGGGTTTCACTTTTTAAAAGAATGAGTCACAACTTTAGAAATGCTCTTAAAAATAATATACATTTTTTTAGATAAACAAATGCCAAAAAGGTAGAGCTTCTATACAAGCCAGTTAGAGGAACTTCTACTTTTAAGAAGAGAAGCCCAAAAAAAAATGAGGCCAAACATTACCTAAAACATTTTATTTCTAGCTGCATTGCAGCTTCATAGTAAGCTGGTTAGTCTTATCTCGAAGCACTCTGTTTCAACCTATGGAAATTGATCTTTGTAGTTTGTAGAAAAATTCATGAGCTGGATCTATTTTTGCTTATGAAAATTTCTGTTGCCATAATGTATTTCTTGTTTTTGTTTTTTAATTCGCAGGAACAACAAATGGTAATGCCTGGACATCGGGAGTCAAACTTGCAGAAAGAACTGAACCGATACATTCCCACCGCCGCAGCATTTGGAGGCATATGTATCGGTGCCCTGACAGTGTTGGCAGATTTCATGGGGGCAATTGGCTCAGGGACAGGAATATTGCTTGCAGTAACAATCATCTATCAGTACTTCGAGACATTTGAGAAGGAGAGAGCTAGCGAGCTTGGCTTCTTTGGTTTCTAAGCTCTGTTTAGTAAATTCACTGTTGGTGACGCAATTCGGCTCTACCGCACCCACAGTTTTGTTGTGTAATGAGGACTGATTCTAGGTTGTTTAACACAGTAAGGGTCTCGGAGAACTTAGATTAGTTTTTTTTATTACTTTTCTCAACCGAGGAAGCCCCTAGTATATCGCTGTAAACGTCTTTGGATTTTCTCTGAATACACTTGCGTTAATTTAAGTTGTCATAGTCTGATATCATGGGCTAAAAGTGGGATCTTAATTGATAGCTTAGCTCTAGAAATTACCTTCTATTTGATATTATTAGTTTTGTGGACTTGCGTTGCAGTAGTTTTTAACATGAATCTTTTAATTGAAAGGCTGGGCTCGTATATGCTAGAGCTGATGTTAACGTGCAAAGTTTATGTTAGGTTTGTTTCAAGATATAAGAAAGAATTTCCCAAAAAAGTGAACATTTTTCATGTTTTGTACAAGTTTTGAAAATATATTTTTAGGAATTGACTCTTAGGAATATAAAGTACTGTTGTCACTTGCCTTATTGTAAGGTGGGTATTTTATGTTTTCACGGGAATGAAAATCAACTATAATATCTATTTTTATTTCATTCTACAGTTTTTTCCACTTTATTTTTTCAATTTTAATTACTTACTTTTTGAAAATGATTCCTAGGTTTTCAAAATGATTTTTTGAAACAAATGCCACCAAGGTGAAGTATCCAAATAAGGTGGTATGAATGTGAGGCATCACTAATTAGATTTTCTATCAGGTATATGGAAGTGATTATAAATTGGTTAATATAATTAGTACTCATATAAAACGACTTTTTGGCCATGTCCACCATCTTAAATTTCTAGAAATGACATTTTTATCCTCTTTTATGATAATATGTTACTAATAATGAAAATCGGAACATACATTTTCATTAGATTCTAAACTCAATAAAACCTTTTCATATAATTTTCTAAAGCATATCTTTCTCCTTTTTCATCTTCTCAAAGAGGAGTGCACTCCGTGTTTTTAATAGTGGCGACTGTGCCCTTAAGTGCCACACTTTTCGAGTTCTCAACTTGACCACTATGCCTCTAAGTTATTTTTTTGGAATAATGTAGTTTAACATTGTTATGGTCTACGACATAGGATGATTTAGATCGTGCAGTGTAAAATAAACTGAGTAAAGGAGAGAGTTTTGAGAGAATTTAGAGAGATCTTTGAAGTCTCATAGTATCGAGTTTTTTTGTCATGTGTTGGGTCGATGCAATTACAAGGTACTGGTTTATAGTGTTCGCTTACGTAACGCTATCAGGCATGTGGCTTATTACAAATATGTGTTAAATATCCTATTCTAAAGGTTATGTTGGACTTATCTTCATTCAGTTATTATTATGATGCTTCTTGCTTTAGTAGGTTGTTTAGATTTGTACCCGACTTACTATCTTTAAGTCGTCCATCATGTATTAGATTATGTGTCACATGTTCATGATGTGTGAAGCTAATATTTACCTCAGAACAATTGTCCCTAAGTTGATATTGTCTTAGAGAAACAATGTTGACTTATCAAGTAGAAAACTGATATTTATTACAAAATAGTTGCCCTTAAGTTGATATTGTTTCAGAGAGGCAATGTTGGTTTATCAAGTAGAAAGTTGATATTTACCCCAGAACAATTGTCCTTGAGTCAATAGTGTCTTAGAGAGGCAATGTCAGCTTATCAAGTGTGAAGCTAATATTTTCCCTGGAATAGTTGCCCATGAGTCGATATTATCTTAGAGAGGAAATGTGAGTTTATCAAGTAAAGTTGATTTTACCCTTCCTGTGTGTCTTTACCCTGACTTTTTCTGCATACAATCTTGTTGGAGCTATTACGTATTCTTTATATATCTATGTTACTTTGTCACCTTTATTCCTCTGCAACTCTTGTGAGCCTTGGTTTGGTGTAACTAACTTTATTCTTCATTGAATATTTCCACCTTTCTCTCCTTTTGAGAATTGCTCCCAGATTTTGCTTAATAAGACGGATTTTACATTTACCTTCCTCAATTAATGCTTATTTTTCTGGTTGGTTGTATCTAGCATTTTGTTTGCCTACAAATCCTTCAGGTTCCTTTTGCTTCTTCCTCAACTCTTCTTTGTTTTTTTTTTTTTTTATCTTCGTTAGCCATGCAAAATACCTTGAACTTTCTATGCTTTTTTGCTTTAAAGTTGAGTGTATTTTAGTGACTATTGACAATGTTAAATCAATTTTCCCGTCTTCTTAATTGCTTCTTTTTTGTGATGGAATCTGCTTTCATTTTTGCTTTCCTTAAGGTATTTTGTATGACTAGAAATGAGCACGAACAATTTCAAAGACTTCACATTTTTGTGTTTGTTTCTCTTGTTAAATTTGCCCACTTTTCCATTAGTCTTGGACGATGCAAAATTTGTGGTGGACTGGTTCGTCATGCTTCTTATAGCATACTCCTAGCAGCCTCTTGTGATAGAACCACCTCATCGTCAGCCTATATTGACGATGTAGATTTCACATTGGGGACGCCTTCCCCAGGACATGGTGTTATTGTGGCCATGCAATACATCATCCACACTTGTCACTTCCTATTGATGGAGTGCTCTTATTAGAGTTGATTGACATTCTCTAGCTTCTACCTCGGCTTACTTCAGTCGAATGACATAAAATATGTGTCTCCAACTAGTTTGAGGCAGTGGTGATCGGCCAAGGTAGAGGGGTTCTGGATACTCTAGTTGTCAAAGATCTGGACAACTCTAGAATTTGATGAAGGTATGAGAATGATTGTTTATGATCGTGCAGAAGCACCCGATAACTTTGTTCGGGCTTCTCAGACATGTGATTGGTAGTTATTGAAGTTGTCTGATATTTTCAATATTCGAATGTCTGTGTTTTGTAACTATTCTGAAACCTGTTCCTTTAAATGCAACAATCATGAAGTAAATATATTTATAAATTGTTTTAGTCATATTTTCTGACTTGCTTTGTAGGGATATCATTTGTATATTATTTTTGACTTATCCTATTTTTAAATTGTTTATATAAATAGTGACTATAGTAGAGATTTTTTTACCTTCGCTCTTGGTTCATTTTTTACCTTTTACCCTTGGTTGGTTGTCGACCTTTTAAGTTGGTTCTTATGTTGATCTCTATTGGAACATGTATCGGATATTACCTTGTAGTTGCTTTGGCTCTTTGTTTGGCTACTTACCAAGCTTTCTTGCAACTTTTTGTTGTTAAGAGGTGTACATAATCCTATTTTTAAAATGCACACTTTTTCATCTTTTAACTTGCATGTCATTTATTGGGTTGACGTGTCTATTAGCGTTTTCCCACGTTTTCTCTTCATTTTCGTAACTAGTGTGGTTCTTTGTGGCAATTTCTTTATTGTTTTGACTCTTTGTCTTTTTCACTTATAAATACGACATTATCTTTCTCTTTCTACATATCATCCCTTTCTTTGGGTTTCTTCTGCTCAAAATGTTTTTTTATTGTTTCTCTTTGGTTCTGATGTCCAGCCTCTTTTTCCTTCCATTAGTCACTGTAGACATTTTGGCACACATGTTTGTTACCTTCAAAGCGCTAGAATGGCTAATGTGAGATTGGAGGTTGTTTGCTTGATTCTTCTAAAAATGACTTGTGTGACTAAAAGTTCGAACACCAATAGGTCTCTTTGTCTGATTTTGGTGTTTGGAAATCATCCCAAGGCATTAGAAGACTTTCTTCTTCTAGCCCACTTGGATGATCTGAATGATGGCATTGATGATTCTATTTTGGCTTGCTCCCATAGAGAAAACTTCTATGGGTTGTGGACTTCTTTTTGGGATGATCTTCACCCTATCTATATTCTCCTTTCCCTTTGGGAATTTTGTTTGAGTTTTATACTAGATATTTATTTTAGTCGTCGTTGTTGTAAATGTAGGATTGTTTGATGTAAGGCTTGATTTGTTGCCGTTGTAATTTTGTCAATGTTGAATAAATGAGAAGTTTTTCGACCATTCTTTATTGTCTGCTTTGTATGTCAGCTTTCAAATTTTAATTTTCTCTAACTGATGCATATCCTTTATTTTTGCCTTTCACTTATACGTGTTGATCCATTTGTACAAACCTTTAGAGTAATTTTTGTCGATTTAGGAGTCTACTTACCATAGTGCCTTTAGACTCTATAGGTAATTTTTGTATTTGCAATTGTTGGATTTAAAGGAAGTTGCAATAAGATTGAAGTAAGGATAACTTGAAGTTTTAACTTTTTACATGCCCAATCATTTTGATGGCATTTGTAATTATCTAAGTGGCTCAAACATATTTCCTTATGATCCCTCATTGCATTTGCGTTTTCATCCTCATGCATACATGTCTTTGATTAATAAACTAAAAGTGTTTAAATGATTTTTCAAAGTTCATGTTCTCATGGTTGAAGTTTTTGAAAAATGAAAACTTGATGTTTTAATCGATTACTCAGTATTGTAATTGATTACAGTGTTCTTGTAATCGATTACATAGTGTAAAATCAAAATCATGCATTGCTGCTTTAATCGATTACCATTTATTGTATTCGATTACATAGGCTATAACTGGAAAACATGTTGCGTTGCCTTAATCGATTACCATGGATTGTAATTAATTACATAAGCCAAAAAGAAAACAATGCTTTGTTGCTTTAATTGATTACATGTCGTAATAAACAATTATTCTATTCATAAATATTTTCCAGAAAATTGAGGAACAATTTAATCGATTGTTTAGAAGCTTTAATCAATTACATAAGCATAATAATCGATTACATCATCGATTTAATCGATGATTGTTAGTTAAAAATGTTTTATAAAAAGCTTGGTGAATCTGTTTTCTATAAATTGACATTGTATGAATTGTTTAATATACATGAGCGAATTACACAAAAATTACTAAGATTTCTACGAGTTCAAGAGACTGATTTTTGAGTGAAAAACACATCTTGTGAAGATCATGATTTTTAAGTTTTTCTAATGAAGATGTGTTGAAGAAAAGAGTTTTTCAAGATAGTGATTCTAAGCATTAGAATTCATTCAACCTAGAATGTGTGGTAATCCATTTCATTCTCATTCATTCATACATGAAGGATCCCAGGTTATGTCTATCTTAAATCTTTCTTTTTAAGATTTTAATGATTTGTTCTATAATTCTTTTGTGATAAATAAATTTGATTCTATCTAGCATTCTGGAGAAGAGTTCTCTAGAGGGTAGACTAGAATAGTGTTCTCTAGTTCTTGGTCTTAGAAATCTAAAGGTTTAGATTTTGATTCTTTGTCTGGGTTTGACAAGGGAGACCTTTTGTAAATTACTTGTAAAGAATATTTTGATTTAGTGGAAACTCTGACCTAGTGTTGGTTGGAAGACACTTGATGTAGCCTCCAAGTTTGTGAGTGATATTGCTTTGTCGAGATGCATCAAAAACAATTTTACTAAGCTAATTCTGTAGCAAAGAGCTAACCTAGGTCGACTCAGAGACACTATCATTATGGTTCTAGCTTCAAATCATTGGTAATAATAAGGGGGGATTTTTGTCAAACAGTTGGTATGCGCAAATTAAAACATGCGAGAACACAAACTAAAATTAAAGAACAATGTGGAAATTAACAAGATTATCAAGGAGTAAAGTAAAACAGATTAGAAAGCATCAATCCAATTCACTAACCCAAGCTATTTGAATCATCATCATTCCCATAAGTTGATTCTATCATGAACATTCATTCAATCTCAATAGAAGTAGTTCAATCGATCCTACTCCTAAATTAATTGAAAGCACAACCACAACCCTAACTGAACTATCATTCAATTAATCTTGTGATTATCATTTGAAATTAGGACATGAATCCATAATCCTAACTCACTTTCAATCCTAAATGCATTCATAATCACGAAAACATGATAGAAATTGAAGAAGAAGGTGAATATTCAAGTAGAATTCAAAATACCGAACCGGAACTCCAATTCTTCTCTTGCTTGAGTTAGATCCTTGGATTGATTAGTGATTTAGCCTTCCATGATGATCACCAAGGAAAGCCCCATGAAATGAGTGCAGAAAATTGGAAGGATAGCAAGATGAAAATAAAGAAGATGATGAACAATGAAGAACACTTGAGAGAAAATGAAGAACAAGCTTTTGATCCTAAAAACTAAAGAAAAGAAATATAAAACTTGTTTATTGAATTGTAAAGTGTGCTGTCTAAGTTTCACTAAAGTCACTAATATAAATAGTGACTAAGCTCTGAAAATAAAATGGGTCATAAACAAACCCAACAATCTAATTATTCACTATTTACACCACTAAAAGTCAAATTCGCAGCCCAAAATTACAAGTGCAGAGGTACTAACTTTGAAGCTTAAAATGACCCTCTAAATGACAGAATTGGCCTCAGGTTATTTCTAGCAAACTTGTAGATCTTTTTGTTATCTTTCCAGGGACTCATAGAACACTCAATTCGGAGATTGATAACACTCTATAGTCCCTATGCAAGTCAGATACGTCAAGTGAGCAAAAATCCGAAAATACGCAATAATTAGCAATTAAGCCCACTTACTTGCCTAAGCCAAAAACTGAATTAGAATAGGAAAATAAAGGTCCAAGAGAGGTCAAATAAGCTAAGAAGGATAGAAAAATATTCAACTAAAAGCACTCTATCAGTGAGGTGAACCAGTATAAAATTGTTGAGTCTCTTATTCTATGTCTGTATATTTCTCATTGATTGTGTTTGGGTAATCAAGTTATCATCAACAAGATATATTTTCTAGCATCACTAGCATCTCAAAGGTGATCTTGGTTGAAAGAAAAGTTATAGTTTGAAAAATATTTTAAGTGATATGATCCAGATTTCAAATTCCGCATAAAGTTTCAAGAAAATTTTTAAATTCTGTTTTAAACCAATTCACCCCCCTCTTGGTTTATTTGAGGAGTGTTCATTGTATTTTCAACAATGCTTACCTCGATTTCAAAACTCATTTCCTGAGGTGATTGCAAATTTCGTAAACAATTCAAATTATTCTTTTGAAGTTTTTACCCTGATTTTGGAATCCATTTCCTGGGGTGCCTATAGATTTCATAGGTCTTTTTGAAGTTCTTACCCCGATTTGGGAACCCATTTCTTCGGGTGCCTACTGATTTTGTAGGTCTTTTTGAAGTTCATACCCCAATTTGGGAACCATTTGCTAAGGTCCCTACAAAGTTCAAAGGTCATTTTAAGGTTCTACCTCAGTTTGGGAACCCATTTCTTGGGGTGCCTACAAATTTCATAGTTCTTTTCAAAGTTCATAACTTGATTTGGGAACCCATGTCCTAGGGTGCCTACAGATTTCATAGGTCATTTTAAGATTCTACCCCAGTTTGGGAACCCATTTCATGGGTTGCCTATTTATTTCATGGGTCTTTTTAAGATTAACCCTAGTTTAGGAACCCATTTCTCGGGGTGCCTACAAATTGTTTTGGTCTTTTTAAGATTCTAACCTAATTTGGGAACTCATTTCCTAGGGTGCCTAAAAATATCGTAGGTCTTTTTGAAGTTCATACGTTGGTTTGGGAACCTATTTCCCAGAGTGCCTATAGATTTTGTAGGACTTTTTGAAATTATACCCTAGTCTAGGAACCCATTTCTCGGGGTGCCTACAGATTTTAAGATTCTATCCGAATTTTGGAACCTATTTCTCGGGGTGCTTACATGTACTTGAAAAAAGTAGGAATTTTCCTTCCATTACTTTTGAAATGATGTTTTGGGAACTTTCTCATTTTATTGATGTCCTTTGCAAAATCACTACATTGGTAGTGTGTGTTACTCGACTTTCCTGCGAGAATCAGAGTATCTCTAGGAATATGTTTTTGTATGACTTCTTACCCTTGTCATATTCCTAGTTTAGTTGTAGTATTTACACATGTTGGATATGTTCTAAGTGCGTGAAATTCTTTCTCCCGAGAGTCTCTCCAAAATATAAGCTAATTCTTTGTTTTTGTTATTACCCTATCAGGTCATTCCCAATTTTCTGCAAGTTTTCCTTGATGGTTATTTTTTTTGCTAACACCGTCTTTGCGCAAGACCAAGTCATCTTCCTCAAAGGTGAGTGGGATGACCATTTTGTTGTACCTGATCACTATTTTTCTTTTTAGTGCCATATCTCTTACGACGACCACTAAAGGTCGATTCTCGTATTTCCACAAGAATGGCCACTTTAGTTCCATATACCATCCTGAATGGTGTTTCTCCTGTGGCAAAATGGAGTGTGGTCTGGCATGGTCATGAGACATGTGGCAATTGCTCTACCTAGGTTCCTTTAGTCTCTTTTACTTTTTTCATCAATCCTCGTAGAATAATATGATTTGCTTCCTTGGCTTGTCATTTGTTTGAGTTACTCTACAAAGGTGAACCTTTGCTTAATGTTCACCCTTGATAACAATAGGAAAAATTGTCTATCAATGAACTTAGTGTCAATGCAAGTTACTATGACATTAGGAATTCTGAACTTGCAAATTATCTATCTGAACACAAATTTTCAATATTTTTAGAGGTTATGGTGACAAGTGTTTTGGTCTCAATCAACTTGGTGAAATAGTCGATCCCCCACCAAAGAAATGCCATGGAGATACCAAGTTGTGCAACTTGTTTGCTGGTGCATGTGGTATGTCGACACATTTCTGGCACCTTTCACACCTTTGCACATAGTTGACCATGTCAGTTTCAATGGTCGGCCAATAGTAGTCAGCTTTTAATATCTTCATCGCTAGATTTCTGTGCTGTGCCTAGAATGTTGGCCATAACATCCTTCATGCACTTCAGCCATTACATATTTTGTCTGTCCTGCTCTTGAGCATTTTAATAGTGGCTAAGCGAATCCTCTTTTGTAGAGCTTTCCATCTATTATACATAATTTGGTGGCTTTTCTTTGCAATTCCCACCTTTCCTTTTCTTCTTTTAGGATGACACCGTTTTGTATGTACTTTAGAATCAAAGTCAATCAAATTTCTTGATTCTCTCTCATCATGAAAATCCTCAGAGTGTGAAGTGTCTGGTGGACTACGTTTTCTATTCCCACATGTTCCTCTATGTCGGATAACAATGAGAATAAATTCGCTATTGCATTTTTTTCTCTTGGAATGTAGATGAATTTCAACTTTTTGAATTTTTCTTTGATTACCTCAATTTGGTCGACGTATTTTTGCATGATTGGTTCTTTGACTTCCTATTCTCCATTCATTTGGTTGATCATCAATTTGGAATCACTGAATACTATTAGCACTTGGACCTCCATGTCGGTTGTTGTAACGACCCGCCTCGTCATTACGATATCACTACTCCAAACGTATAATTTTCAAATTTTAAATGAAAACTCTATTAATTTGATTATGAAAATGAGGACAATTTTTTTTGCGATAATACTCATGTAAAAATGCACAAATATGTAAATAAATACATTTATATATAAATTTTAAACCATTACATATCATTCACATGCCAAATCATAATTCATTTTTTACATATATCTAAGTTTGGAATCTACATGCCTGATCAAGAAAATCAAGGAACCAACTAAGAAAGAATTGATAACAAAACACAACTCTATCCCAAAATAATTTCCAATGTTATCATGCCGGCTTAGCAGCTCCAACAAAAGGATTTCCCTCCAACATCACCTACTGTTGCTCATCTGCTCCCACAAACGAAGGTTTGCGATCATCATAGGCACCATGCGCACGGTATAAAATTGCAAGGGTGAGTTTATTATACAAGATCAACAAGCACCAGATGACAATAACTATCAAGAAAACTATAATAATAACTACAATCATTCTCAATAAATAATTAGTTCAACATACACTCAACAACTAGTCATCAATTTTTTTCCACAATTCAAATCAATTATGCTCAGAATGATGCATGCACCTGACTTAACTCTAAAATATGCAATGTGGTACCATTCGTCAGGAAATAGCATAAGCGTGCCCACATGACACTCTCACTTAGGAAAATGATGCAGTAGCTCATCAAGGTCACCCTATCGTGCACAGGCAACTCCTCCTCATGGTGATTAACCTAAGTCACAAGGGAGTTGCAAGCCGAGTGATATGCCTCCAAGTACCTGCATTTTTATACCTATGATAAATCACAGGTACTTAATGCCACCATTTATACTATTTCCATGCAATTATAAAGTATGAAACATGGGTACCATCAATGCACTGACTGTGGATTGTTAAAAATTCTAAGTAGTCCCTTTCCTTCTTTAGGGATGCTTAAAATTCTTAAACCAATCATTTTCCCTCTCCAGGGTTATCCAATAGGCACTGCACCCCCATGTACATACACAACATACATCCATCACAAAGGCATAGTCAACATCAGCATCATCTCATCTCAATGTCATCATCAACATCAACATTATCTCATATTAATATAATCATCAACATAATCTCATTTCAATATTATCAACATCACAAGCAATCACATCCTACATATATACATAGAACACATGTATGAGATTCACATTCCCCAGGTCTTCAAACAACACAAATCTCATACATTCACAATATAACGACCCGCCTCGTCGCTATGATATCACTAACTCTAATCTTGCAATTTCAAATTTTTATGAAAACTCCATTAATTTGACTATGAAACTGCTAGTAAATTTTTCGCGATAATACAATTATTATACACACAATACAATTACATAATTGAATACACATGTATGCATATATTAAACCAAAACATATCATTAGCATGTTTAAAACTTAATTTACTTTTACATGTATTTACACCTGGAAATTTACATGTCCACAAAAGAAACAAGAGACTAACTAAGAAAGAGTTAATTGACAAAACACAACTTTTTTCCAAAAAGAATTTCAACGTCATCAAGTCGGTTCGATGGCTCCATCAAAAGAGGATCTCTCTCCAAGGTCACCTACTATTGCTCATCTGCTCACACGAATGAAAGTTTGAGATCATCACAGGTACCAACCACACGGTACAAAACAAATGCAAGGCTCATTTATCATTCATAAACAACAAGCATCAAGTGACAATAATTGGAAGAGAACACAACAATAACAACCACAATCATGCTCAATAATTCATCAATTCATTACATACTCAACAAATCAATCATTCACTTTATTCCCCAAATCAAAACAATCATGCTTTGAATGATGCATGCACCTAACTCATCTCTCAGAATGCAATGTGGTACCATCCTCATGGAAATAGTCTTTCTAGGAAAATTATGCAGTAGCTCTCGAGGTCACCCTATCGTGCACAGGTTGCTCCCCCTATGGTGATCAGCCCTGAGTCTCAAGGGAGTTCCAAACAGAGTGATATGCCCCCTAGTACCTCCGGTACTTACTGCCACCATTCTATTTTCGTCTATGCAATTATGAAGTATGAAACATGGACACCATCAATGCATGACCTGGCTAGGAACATATTCTTCCCTACAAGGATAACCAGTCATGAACCCCTATGTACATACACAACACCCTAATGTGGGCTCACCGATGCACTAACCGTGGTAGGAACAAATCCTTCCCCGCAAGGATAACCAACCAGTCATTGCACCCCATGTGTACATACACAACATACAACCATAGAAACTATCAATACATGACCTGGCTAAGAACAAATCCTTCCCCGCAAGGATAACCAGTCATGCACCCTCCATGGGTATTTATGTAGATTCACATCACACAATGACATTGTTCACATCAACATTATCTCTCATCAATATCATTATCAACATCAACATCACGTCATCTCAATATCATCATACATATCAAAATCATCTCATTTCAACATCATCAAATATATCAACATTATCTCATTTGAACATCATCAACCACATCCTCATTCTCTCATTTCAACATTATCATCATATACATCAACAACATCTCCTTTCAATATTATCATTATAAACATCAATAATAAATTCATCGCATCTTATTAATCAAAAACATCATTTTTTTTCTTGAAAACCAGCACACAGCAGGGAAAGACAGTTATCTCCATAGTTGGATTCCCTGACTCTCAACTATGGTGTCAAAACTATAACCAAGGAATAAACTCCCCTTACCTAACTAGGAGTTCTCTCGTTAAAGCCTCGTGGTGTTGTTTCGAGATCCTTTGAATACACGTGTTTTTGTCCAAACGCATAGCTCTATATACCAAATTGAAGACAATTTAGTATAGATATCAAAGACAAGGTCAATGTCAATAGTTGGGGTCAAATACTCACTCAAATAAAAAAGGGGCTAAAATGGTGTTTTGGGTGTCCACATCAAAAGACATCATTTTGAAATTTCAATCACACCAATGTCATCACTGTTCAACAAGGATCATAGAAATGACATCAATTTCATAAAAAATGAGACTTTTACAATATCTCATTTTCATAGGGTTTTTCAAAGGATGTGTAAAACTCCCAACAATGGTACCCAAAATAAAAGAGACACTAAGAGAAGCTTAAACTAGCTAGGAGAAGACAAAGGAAACCAAGATTACCTCAAGGAAACTAAGAAAGAAGGATTTGGAGCTCCGGTCTCTGCCAAAACTTTGAGAGGAGTTTCGAAGATTCCACTTCGATTAGGAGGTTCTTCTCCGTGTCGTGGTCTCGTGGCAAGCAACGGCGGCCCATGGTGGTTGATGGTGGTCGTGGGTGCTGGAGAGGGAGTTTCTAGGGTTTGAATATGGGTTTTAGAGAGAGAAAACACAGAAAATGTGTTTTTGCACGCTGCTGGATGTATTTATAATATGCAGGTCACACTCAGTGCACCCTTCCTCGCTCAGCGCAACTGCAAGTCTCGCTCAACCCACCCTTCCTTGCTAAGTGCAATTTCTTCCCTGTAATGAAATATCTGGGAATTGTGCTCAGCGTGACAACATGCCTCGCTCAGCGCACTGGTCGCGCTTAGCATGGCATCAAAAGTACTTATTTTGAAGATCCCAACGGTAAAAATGTGAAGAGATGAGTTGGAAAGCTACTATCCAAATTGGGGAACGATCCAACGGTTAACGAATTCGAAAATGTAGTTTTTCCAAAGGTAGTGTGGGTCAAACTATCACTCTCGCATCATAACCATAAATCAAACAAAGTTTGGACAGTTTAACATTCGTACCACACAAATAAAAGGAACCCAGGGACCATATTCTTCTCCAATCTGAGTTTTGCTCACGTCTCGAATGACAGCCAATCAACTACTCCAAACTCATCAAATAATCAAATAACACAATAATTACATCAAATATCTATTTTAGTTATTGAAATTTCAGGGTGTTACACAGAATCCATAATACCACGAGACTAAATTTTAGAAAAAATTCTAAATTAAAGAGGAAAACTATACCGCATATGGCCTGTCTTTATCTATCCATGGTCATGCATTGATGGTGCCCATGTTTCATACTTTATATTTGCATAGATGGAAATAGAATGATGGATAGTAAGTACCGGAGGTACTACAGGGCGATCACTCTGTTTGAAACTCCCTTGAGACTCAAGGCTAATCACCAGGGGAGCAACTAGTGCACGACAGGGTGACCTCGACGAACTATTACATCACTTTCCTAAGAGAAGCTATTTCCATGAGGATGATACCACATTGCATTCTGAGAGTTGAGTCAGGTGCATGCATCATTCTAAGCATAATTCTGTTGAATTGTGGAAAAGTGGATGACTAGTTTGTTGTATGTGGGTGTGTAAATGGTTGATTTTAGGAATGGTTGGAGTTGTTATTGTTGTTCTCTTTTAATCAGTGTTATATGGTACTTGTTATTTTTGGTAAGATAAACTCATCCTTGCATTTGTTGTACCGTGTGGTTGGTACCTGTGATTAGGGGTGGAAATAGGCCAGGCCAGGCTAGGCATTGATAGGCCTGAGCCTGGCCCGCATCACTATCATTAAGTCTAATCCTAACTTGTTACCTGTTAAGAATAAGTTATTAAGGCCTGAGCCTGACCTGCATAAAGGCATGGCTTGGCCTGGAAGCCTGTATACAAAGCCTGATTAAATAAAAATAAATAATTAAAAATAAAAAATAACATAATAGATATGTTTTTCTTATAAATTATCACATATGATAATATAAGTTATAGACATGTTTCTCTTAATCATTTATGAGATTTTCAAGGTGATTTTTTAAAGTGATTGATCGCTCACCTTCATAATAAGAAAAAATATTTTTTAAAAAATAAATATATATATATATATATATATATATATATTAAATAGGTCAGCCTGATAGGCCTAACAGGCTTTTCAAAAAGCCTTAGCTTGGCCTTTATAATAAACAAGCCAGGTCGAGCTAGGCTTTAAATAGGCCAGGCCAAAGGCCCCTGATAGGCAGCCTGGCCCATTTCCACCCCTACTGTGATGATCGCAAACCTTCGTTCGTGTGAGCAGATGAGCAACAATAGGTGGTCATGGAGAGAGATCTTCTTTTTGTTGGAACAGCCAAGCCAGCGTGACGATGTTGGAACTCTTTTTGGAAAGAGTTGTGTTTGTTAATCAACTCTTTCATAGTTAGTCCCTTAATTCTTTTTGTGGACATGTATATTTTGAGTTGTAAATACATGGAAAACTAAACAAAGTTCTAAACATGTGAATGATGAATACTGATTTAGTATATGTATACATATGTATTTGATTATTGTAATTGTATCGTGTGTATGATGATTGTATTATTGCGAAAAACTCACTACCATTTTCACAATCAAATTAATGAATAGAATTTTCATTAAAATTTGAAATTCACATAATTAGAGTTAGTGATGTCGTAGCGATGAGGCAGGTTGTTACAGGAGGCTCCGTTCTCTACCAAATTCTCAAGTTGAGTTTTGAAGATTTTGCTCCGTTTAAAGTGTTCCTCTCCGTGCGATAGTCCAGCAGCAAGCAACGGCGGCTCGTGGCGGTCACCAGTGGTTGTGGATGGTGGAAGAGAAATGTTAGGTCTTTGGGTGAGGGTTTAGAGAGAAAAATGGGTGAAAAATGCATTTTTTGGCACTGATGAACATATTTATGGACTAAAGATCTCGCTTAGCGAGCTCGTCTTGCTCAGTGCAATATTCTCTTTGTTTGGATTGCTCTTAGCGCGCTGGTCATGCTAATTAGGACATCAAACATTATTATTTTGAAAATAGGAATGGTCAAAATGTGAATAGGTGTGTTTTGAATGCATAGTCAAAATTTGAAGGTAATCCAACGGTTATCGAGTACAAGATTAGTGTTTTACCAAAACAGGTTTTGGCTAAAACTTGAAATCACACATTTCAAACAAACTTCACATAACCTAATATCCACACTAAGCAGTTGCACAAGGATAATTTGCACAACACTTCAACTAATCTAAATTAATCAAATAATCAAATAACACAATAAATACATTAAACATATCTTTTTAGTTATCAAAATTTCAGGGTGTTACAACTGCTATTTCCAAACCCACAATGCATGCCTTGTACTTTGTATGATTGTTTTGTGAATGGGGATGCTATTGTCAATGCTTGCTCAACACAACCCCATGTAGGGATTCTAGCAACAATCATGCTTTTTTGATGGATGATTTTTTGACGAATAGAGTCCAAGGTAGCCCTTCTAGCCTTTTTTTCATCTTTTCTCGATGTCATTTTAGCCCTAAAGTTGGCTAGACATTAGGCCTTGAGCATTTGTCTTGGCTGATACTGCAAACCATATTTTGTCAATTCAATAGCCCAAGTTACCATCCTTCTTGCTAAATCAAGGCGATGCAGTATTTGTTTGATTGATTGGTTAGTCCTTACTACGATTAGATGTGCTTGAAAGTATGAAGGTAATCTACGAGCTAAAATTATTAGGGATATGATGATGATTTTTTCACCTCTATATATCGTAACTTGGCATTATGAAGGGCTTGACTTACAAAATATACCTGCTTTTGAATCTTATTGTCATTTGTGACAAGTGTGAGTTGATCGCTTCTTCGGCTATAATCAAATATAGGTACATTGTTTCTCTTGGGTTTGACTTTGTCAACGTTGGTGGGGCGAACAATGTTTCTTTAACATTTTAAAAGAAGGTTTACATTCTTCCATCCAGCTAAACATCTTGTCCTTTTTTAGAATTTTGAAGAAAGGAGGGTTTCTCGGCTGATTTAGCCATGAACCTTGTCAATGTCCCAATTGTCCATTCAACTTTTGAATATCTTTGGCAACATTCGGGTTTGCATTACCAGTATATCCCGACATTCATTCGTATTTAACTTAATCCCTCTTTCTAACACCTAAAAACCACATTTTTTAGGATTTAAGTGCATCTTGTACATTCGTAGTTGAGCAAAAGTTTCTGCCATTTTGGGGTGTTGCTTTTGACTATCATGTCATCTACATAGAATTCCAGGTTTTGGTCTATCTGCTTTTCAAAAATTTTGTTCATCATCCTTTGGTATGTAGCATGGCATTCTTTAATCCAAAAGACATGACCTTGTAGCAATAGTTTGCTTTTTGTGTTGTGAAGGTCGCCTTTTCCTGGTCATTAGAGTGCAATGGTATTTGATTGTATCCCAAATAAGCTTCCACGAAACTCAAATATCGGTAGCCAGAGGATCCTTCCACCCTTATCTATGTTGGGAAGTGGGTATGAGTCTTTTTGACAATGCTTGTTTAGTTCAATATAGTCAACAAATATTCTCCATTTTTCGTTTTTCTTTTTGACTAGGAGGACGTTGACGAGCCAATTTGTATGCTTGATCTTTCTCATCAACCTCACTTCTTGTGATTCCTTTATTTGTCTTTCAATTTTCTATAGTTGCTTGGGGTCCACTTTCCTCCTTCTCTGGCACATATGTTTTATTGATGGATTTACTACCAATCTATGACAAAAAAGGTTTAGGTCTCACTATCCAAGTTTGCTCCTATGGACATCATTTGCCCTTCTACCTTTCCAATTTGGAGGTTTTGGCAACTCCCTCTTGGTTTGAGCCTAGGTGCTCATGCCCTTATTTTTACATCGTTTCTACAATCCAACTCTGTGAGCATTACCTTGGACTATGTTTTAGTCCTAGGTTCATAATCCATTTCATCCAACTTGTCTAAGTTTTTTTTTTTTCGTTATAAGGATTCCTTGTAGCACTCACAGGTTTTCTTTTGACCTTCTTTCAATGTTATGAGTTGCATTTCATCGTTGAGAAATTTGATTGCCAAAAGGAACATCAAAATCTCCGCTCTTAATGCAATGAAGGTTGACCTGCCTAATATGGCATTGTATGATGATTGCAACTTTACCACAATCAATGAGTTGTACGAAAATCATTCTAGTTATTGGTCCCTTTCCAAAGGTAACATGAAATTTTACGTATCCTATATGGTGACCAGAGAAACTTATGAGATCCTCGTTATAGGGGAGCAACTCCAATTGTGGGATTGAGATTCTTGAATAAACCGTAAAATATTATATCTGTAGAGCTGCCTATGACAACCAATAACCGATGTATCTCCTTGTTGTTTATAAAAGCCTTAATTAGTAAGGGATCATCATGATTTAGAACAATCAATATGCCCATGTCTTTGTCGTCAAAATTCAATGGTGGAGGACTTCTCTTAGCTGACTCATATTTCTCCTGCTATGCGTGACAGTCAAGAATTCTCTCGCATGTCTTTTTCAGGCATTGCTTGAGGGACTCCTGTAACATCCCAAAAATATAAATATGTTAATTAAAGATAAAAAGAGAAATTTAAAAAATGCTTGAAGGATAATGACCATATTACCCTTTACTTTGATGTGAGAATTACCATAATACATTGGAATAAAATTACAATAATACCCTTAGAGTAAAGATTACAATAATACCCATTAGATATTTTGGAGAAACTTGGAGAAGAAGAAAGTGAGGTAAGCATGATGTCACCCTTGAAGA
This sequence comes from Glycine tomentella, assembly GCA_007407185.1. Taxonomy (NCBI): domain Eukaryota; kingdom Viridiplantae; phylum Streptophyta; class Magnoliopsida; order Fabales; family Fabaceae; genus Glycine; species Glycine tomentella. The sequence continues at coordinate 107,389 of PYAF01002675.1, read as the reverse complement.
AGAAAATACAGTAATACCCCTGGGATGACAAATGACCAAAATACCCTTAGTAACAGATAAATATCACAAGAAAACTAGGAGTAACTAGACTGACCAAAAATTTATGATAAGATAAGCCAGAAGATAAGTCTTTAAATTTTACTACTCAATATAATAAATGCAAGAAAATAAACATTACAGTAAAAATGATGGAAAATCGCATGAATATCTAAAGCTATCATGAGCTATAGTTTCAGACCATGGGATGATATGATGAGAAAAATTATCACATGAGAAACACCTATGATGGTAGTGTGATACAAGAAGGATATGATAGAAGCTAATGGATCCAAGTGGCAAGTTTATAAGTGCTTAGAATATATTGTATCGTGATTATTTAACTTAAAGACAGAAACCAATCCTAGCCATGTAGGATTTTGGGCAAAGGCTTAAGATTTTAGATGTATGGCACATAAGTAGCTAGCATATTAATTGGGAAACACATGAAGTACAAGTGGTATAAACACTAAAACTAGGTGAAGCCGCATGTGCTTGTATATGTGACATTTTTTTAGCAAAACCAATAGGAAATTAAGTGTAGCCTTGCATGATTACATGACATGATTACTTAGTTGAACTAGAACTAAACTAAGGTATAATTGGACTTCCATCCTAACCAATTTTGTTTCTATAGATATTCCTTTTGAATAAAAAATTCTGCATGTTTCCAAGCGTCCTTTCTCTCAACCTCAGCCAATTCTCTCTTTTCTCTCTTCACTCAAACAAAGCTCTCATCTCCTTCACTAAACCATGTCAACCACACTTTTTGTTCTAGCTTTCTTCACTTAGTTCTTCTAGATCTAGCTCCTAAGTAAGTTGTTCTTGGAGAAAAGTTGTAACTTGAAGACCTTGGAGGTATGTTTCAGTCGTGATCTTCAAAAAGCAAGGAGACCTATTGATTCAAGCTCAAGTTAAGAATAAAGTGCCAAGGAAGCTCAAGGTAGGTGTAGGTTTAGGTTTATTTATCACTTGATTCTTGAGATTATTTGATTGGTATTTTGGTGTATCTTAGTCTTAAGCTTGATGGAATGTGGAAGTTTAATATCTTGTTTTATTGAAGATCTTTTATACAAATTTGCTTCAATAAATGAGTGAAAGAGTTCAAGTAACATCAAGGTAGGTGTAGGACTAAGCTTTTGGTGGGTATTGGTGTTGAAGCTAGAATGGCTTTGAGCTGAATTTTGGTCTGTTTTTAAAATTCTATATCTCCCTTTGTACTTAACCAAAAGAGGTGTTTGACCACTCATTTTAAAGCTTAGGATGTCCTCTATGTTTTCCCAAAAGATGAGACCAAACTGAGTAGTGAATCGTGCCCATAATTTATTTAAACCCAAGTTGTCCGAAACTGTCCACACCCAAACAACTACTGCCACCCGTTTTTAAAAATTTATATCTCTCTCATTTCTTACTCAAATCAGGCTTATGATTTATGGAATTAAAGATCTAGATGTAAACTCTGACATATAAAAAATTTAGCCAAATCTGGATTGTTTACTGCTTGCATCCGTGAAGACAATAAGAGATGTTAGTGTCCCATTTTGAGCCTGGTGACAGATTTGGAGTTTTGTTTTTAAAATACTATATCTAGAGTTTTAGAACTCCAATTAAGGCATGTGATACTTTGCTAGAAATGTTAGGAAGTCTAGTTTAGAATACTAAAATATGGGAATTTAATGACTTGTAGATTAGGACAAATTATAAGAATAACCGAATCATATATGGTGAGAAATCTTGTTGTTATGATGTTCTTGAAAAGTGTTTTTGTATGATGGTGAAATCTTGATGTTTTGTGGCATAATTGCATGATAAGAGTTATGTAGCTTTGCATGTCATTGTGCATGTCATATGCATTAAGAAAGCTAAAAAGACCTACCTAGGGGCGAAGCAGACAAGTTCGTGAATAACCTTGATGGTGCCCAAAGGGTGATACAGTTGAGTTGAGCACAACCCTGAAGGAAATAGTTAATAAAGAATAACCCAAAGGGTGATATGGTTAAGCCGAACATGACCCTGAGGGAAAGACTAAAGAAAGATAAGACCTGAAGGGTGATACAGTTAAGCTGAGCGTGACCCTGAAGGACCCAACGGTTATACGGTTAAGCCGAGCACGACCCTGCAGGAAAGACATATTGACCCAAGGGTGATACAGTTAAGCTGAGCACGAGCCTATGGGACCCCCAAAGGGTGACACAGTTGAGCTGAGCATAACCTTGCGGGAGAAACCTAAGTCTAGTAATGAGCTCATTATCTAGTTTAGGGTATTAAAGAAGAGATTAATAAAGAAAAGCTATGCATTGTCATGATTGAAAATTATGCTTTCTCTAATGATGAAGTATGAGATTATTTTTAAGTGTTTATGAATAAAATGAACTACTTCGGGTTATATGTTTATGAAATTAAAATCAACTATGATTGTTCACATGTTTTCTCAATAAATTGAAGTAGTTGAAATGATGAGGATGACATTGTATGATAAGTCATTTTTTGTCGACTAGGAATTATTTGGAATTCTCACTGTTTTAGTGTGTTCCCATGTCATTCCAGATAGGTAAATCGGGCAGAGCAACTACAAATTGGGGATAAACTAGAAGATTTCTTTTAATGTTGCAGTTTTGTAGTATTTTCCTATATGCTTTGTAATATATGGACATTAATATTATAGTATGAAATATTATTTACAAGTTATTACTAAGTTTAGAATTTATTAAAGAGACCAAAAAGTCTCAACAGGCTCTATATAAGCGTAATTTTATAACACAGTTAAATTTCAAATATTGAGACAAGTTTTTCTTAATCGGATTCGGTTAAAAATTCTATGTTAGAAAAGTTAACATCTTCTAGTTACTTATTATGACTTAAGCATAATATAGTAATTGGAAGGGTGTTACAACCCCAACCGACAAACGCTCCTGCTATGACCTATATCACCTTGTGCTCATGCTGAGGAGAATTTGGTCTTCTCTTAGGAAAATCCATCCTATGTTTAAACTTGGATTCATCACGATGTATAGTTTACACCTGATTTTCCACTTCTCTCTTCTGTGTCCTATGTCAGTACCGTGGAGATCGTTCCCTAGAACGTCCTCTTCTTTGGTTTTGATTAGGACTTCTTGAATTTTCTATTTATTCGTCATGAGGTGGCCGATTATATCAAGGTCTGAAGTTAACCCTCAACATTGCATGTATCTGTCCAATTTTCCTCAACGAATAAGGATTTCAATAGCATTTTTTAATTGAAAACAATCGTCAGTGTCATATCCAATTGTTTGATGATTGATTAAGCATTTTTAGTTTAATATTTTTCTATTCTTTTTAGCTTATTTGACTTCTCTTGGAATCTTATTTTCTCACTTTAACTCAGTTTTTGTTTTAGGCAAACAATTGGACTTAATTGATAAGTGTTGCATATTTTCAGATTTTGTGCTTACTTGACTTATCTTCCTTGTACAGGATGTAGTGGATTCTACATAACTTCAAATAGAGCATACGAATAGTCCCTGTAAAGATAAGGAAAAGAGGTATAATTTTCTTAGAGATAAGCCAAGGCTAATTCTGTAATTTTGAGGGTCATTTTAGGCTTGCAAGTCAGAACCTCTGCACTTGAGCTTTGGGCTGCGAGTTAGGCTTTGATTAGTGTAATTAGTTAGATTAGATGGGCCTAATTAGGCCCATCCTTTCCTACTGATTCAATCACTATATATTAGTATAGTTAGTTACTTCATTTGGTACAAATAGAATTTTTAGCTTCTTGTGCAAGTTTCAGAATTAAAATCTTTTCTCTTTTTTCCTCAATTGTTCTTCAGTTTTCTTCTTCATTTAATTTCTTTGTTCTATTTTCTTACACAAATTTTGTGGCTCTTCTAGTGATGATGATCTTGGAAGGCTAAACAATCAATCAATTCAAGGATCTAATTCAAGCACGGAGAATTTGAGTTTTGGTTTGGTATTTCAATTTCTGTGTGAATGTTGATTTTCTTCTCCAATCCTTTCTTTGATTTTCATGATTATGAATGTGTTTAGGATTGAAAACGAATTAGGTTATGGATCCATTTCCTAATTTCAAATTTTAATCACGGATTGTTTGGATGATATTTCAATCTAATTTATGATTTCAATTGATTTAGGAGTTAATTCGATTGAACTGCTTCTAATGACATTGAATAAACCTTCATAATATAATGATTATTTGAGAACTATGATAATTCACATTGCTTGGTTTTGTGAATTGGATTGATATTCTTAAATCTGTTTTACAACATCCTTTACCAATTCTATCATTTTCTACATTTTTCTTCAATTGTAGTTTGTGTTTTCGTAATTTTTGTTCATTGTCTACAAACTGTTTGATAAAAGTCTCCCTGTTGAATGAATTGAAGTTGAAACCAATTGATCACATCTCTGAGTCAAATTAGGTTAATTATATGCTACAGAATTATCATAGTTTTATTTGTTTTGTAGCGATTCGACATCCATTATTAATGATAGCGACAATATTTTGACTGGTCATTTTTGCCATTTCCAGTTCTTAACGGCTTAGGAACGTCAAGATTGACATCCTTAGGATGCACATTCATAATTTCATTCAATATTCTACCTCAAGACACATCCAAGGGAGTGTACTCGTTCCACTTCAACTAGTTTTGTAAGTCGGTGTGTCATCAGACTTAGGCGGTTTGTCATTTTTTTCCCGTGCCACACTTTTTGTGTATTATGATTTTCTTCCATTTTTAGTTTTTCAACTTCTAAAATATTTTCATAGTTAATATACTTTTTTGCCTTTTTCAAGAATTTCTCCAAGGTGTTAGGTGGCATTTTTGAAATGGATATGAAGAAAGAAGATCCTTCCTTCACACCGTCCTTAGCCAGCATTAGCACGACTCCTTGCTGGAGGTTGTCTACAACTTTTGCTTCTCTATTGAATCGCGAGATGTATCCTTTGAGCGGTTCCTAAGGTCCTTGTTACATTAGCTTTAGGTTGGCCTCCATCTTTGGTATTTCTTTAGTCGTTACAAAGGCAAACCTAAACTTCTCCCTTAAATCTAGCCATAAATCGATGGATCTCGAAGGGAGAGATTGAAACCACTTCGGTGTCATAGATTTCAGCGACAGCTGGAACTGTGACACATTATCGAGGCTAAAGCTCTTTTGTACAACAACGCCTACAAATGATTGCACGAATTGGATGATCCATTGCAGGAAGCTGTCACAACTATTTCAGAACTTGAAGCTCCACTGAGCATTTAGAAAACCACATGTTGAAAGGAATAATCTCATCAGAATCCACCTCTTCCTCCATCCTAGACGATGGTGATCATAGATTCTCTTTTTCTAGACTTTGGTGAAATTTGTAATTTTGATTTGCTTAACTTGTACTTTGTACGTTTTTTTTTACTAGCAAGACTCTCTCGTCTTCCATTGCTTTTGAATGTTCGTTTTGTGCATCATCCTTTTCTGTCCATAAATCTGTGATCATTTTTTGATATTCTTCTAGCAATGCTTTCTATTGTTTAAGCATTTCTACTAGCTCAGCTAATTGCACACTCATGAATGCTATATTCTCCTCCATCCTTGGAGAGGTCGTGACTTCCTTTACTGGTGAAGAATGTGTTATTGTTGTTGAAGCTTTTCTACTTTGCGTGCTCATCATAACAAAGATCCACGAACTATGATCCTTTCATCCTAGAGAATCAACGTTTCCGACAAAACGATGCCATTGTTATGTATAGGATACAAAGGGTGGTTTGGATTGTGCAACATGAAATAGACTACGAGAATTTAGAGAGAGAGAGAGAGAGTGAGTGATCTTTGAAGTCTCATAGTATTCAGTTTTTTGTCATGTGTTAGGTTGATGTGATTATAGGGTTGCTATTTATAGTGTTCGCTTATGTCACATTATCAGCCACATGGCTTATTATAGATATTTGTGTTAGATCTATTTTGAAGATTATGTTGGACTAATCCTCGGTTGATTATTATTATTTCTTGCTTTAGTCGGCTATTTAGATTTGTATCAGACATATGATCTTTAAGTCGTACATCATGTATTAGTAGGCCACGTGTGCCATGTGTTCGTGATGTGTGAAACTATTGTTTACCCCAGAAGAAACATTATTAAGGATGAGCTATCAGTATAGAGTTTGCAATAAACATAACAAAGACAAACATATATGAAGAATTATAACATAGTATTTTACATGAACTTTTTCTTTTGAATATGTCACTTGTCCGTGATAAAATTTTAACTAAATGCCACACAACATGAGGTAGTAATGTATTAAAATAACGTAACATTTTCTCAATATCACGAACTATAATTTACGTAATATAATGGGCGTGCCAAATTGAGGTTGAGCAGTTATAACTGTGAATGGAGCATGAGCATATGATGGGGAAAGCTCAAACGAGAAGTTCTGAAGAATCAAGCACAAAGCCATTTTGGCTTCAAGTAAAGCAAAGTTTTGTCCAATGCATATTCGGGGACCCCATCCAAATGGGAGAAATAAAACTTTACCTTTTGTTGCTTTTAAGATTCCTTCAGAGAACCTTTCTGGTTTGAACTCTTTGGCATCACTGCCCCATAATTCAGAATCATGGTGCACCAACACGATTGGAATAGTAGCAAGTGCTCCAACTGGTAAAGTCAAATTCCCAACTCTAGCTTCCTTTCTTACTACTCTTGTAATAGCAGTAACCGGTGGGTATAGTCTTAGCACCTCATACAAAATCATTGTGACCTACGAGAATGCCACATGAAACTATAATAAACTTTTTTTATTAACAAATATTAGTTGTTAATTTATTAATTTTTATTAGTAAAAGAATTTAACTAATAGTTCTTTTATTCTTTCCTTCTTCCTTCACCACAAGAAACTACAATGATTCGACATAAATAACATATTTTAAAAGCATGGGATTTAATTTCTTCAACATATGAAAGCATATTATAATAGTTTTGCCAAACCGTCAATTTCCGAAAACTTCTTATATGAATACTAAATTGTACAAAATTGAGGTGTGACAATTGGTAGACTTGATTTAGATGAATTAAAATAGAAAAAAAATATTAAGATAGAAATTAAGGCTTAGTTACAAGTATGAAGTTAAGAATATTTTTATTTCAAATCGAATTTGTCTTAAATAATTTGTCGAGACCATATGAAGAGCAACTAATGATATATTTATAAGTATATGAAGTTACCATTTGCTCGGTGTACAATGAATAGTCAATTAATTAGAAATCAATTAATGACTAAGTACCATAACCTCAAGATGATGATGTAAAAGGTTCAAAATTTTCTAGAAAGTTTCAAGGTATCATAAGTTGCAAAACCCTTGATGAAGAAAAAAAAACTAAGGGCATCGAGGCTTGAAGGACAAGCCACCACTTGCATATAAAATTTCCCTACCCTGCACTTAGTGAAGTGCATTGCCATATATAAAAAAGAAAGAAAAGGAAGGAAATGAGAGAAAGAGCACGAGAAAATAGAGGTCTCAAACTTACAACTTTTAGACGATTTAATCCATCATAGTCTGGTTCTTTTGTGCCAAAAATTTCGATGACCTCTTCCCTTGCTAGTTTTTGCCAATTGGGAAACTTACATAATAACACCATTGTCCAATTAAGTAGCACCGACGTTGTTTCTTGTCCAGCAAAGTAAAATAACTTGCACTCCTTAATTACATCATCGGTGTTCATTCCAACATCTTTTCTATGTCCACGATCTTCGATCTCTTTTTGATTGGATTCCAGTAATAATCCTAATAGGTTATCATTCGGAGCTTTGCATGTCTTCATAGCCGCTTCTTGTTTTTGGATAATTCCACTAAGTACGTTTCGAATTTCAAAATCAATCGCCTTCATCCTCTTATTCAATTTAGTTGGTACAAACCTTAAAAAAAGAGGGAAAAATGTTAACTTGAATCTTCTTCAACCTCTCGTTCAATTTAATTGCTACAAACCTCAAAATAGAAAAGGGAAAAAGGATGTTGGCTTGAAATCTTCTTCTGATTCAGCTTTCTTTTTCATCTCGTTTCTTTCTTTTAATTATTTATAGTAGATAATTTATAAAACATGCAAGAAAATTGTATAAAGATTAATTTGAGTAAGCTTATACAGAAAAACTTCTAACAAAATAAAATAAAAGAAAAAAAAAATTAAATGACCTTTTTTTATAAGTTAAAATTAATTTATGTATATATTAAAAGTTAACTTTTAAAAAAATTATATGAGAGAATTTCTACAAATTAAAACTTATACGTAACCTAATTTTATCTCAGAAAAAATAATTTCATCTTTTCTTCCTCTAAAATTACTTATGAATAAACTTACCTAAACAAACCCAACTAGTATTGCTATTACAATAAAAACATCTTGATGTTCATGCCTCTAAACTATATTACATAGAAGAAACGTAATAAGTAATTAATTGACAACATGGAACTAGTCTCAAAAAAGAATGAATTAAGCTTATGGGAGATGTGGAGAGGGACCATTATGGAAGTTTCTATGGTAGACGAGTTGGTAGGAACAATCATGTTATTAACTTTGTTAGAAGTATGATTTGTCAATCTACGTTATGGGTGACTTTAATATCAATTTATTTCTAATATGGGTTTAATTTATATATCGCATTTTAGGCGTAATTCACCTCGTACAGACCAAATGATTGTATGAGTAGAGCAAATGATTGCATGAGTAGACTTGATTGTTTCTTTTGTATTTAATATTGAAATTAAATTTGGCATAATTCTAGTTATTCTTAAGATAATTTTTAGTGGTAGATCACATATTAGTATCATATACCATTTTTTGGTGGATCTCACAATGCCATGTAGAATTGAAAATTTTTCAAGATCTCTCCCATTTTTTTCTTTAGTAATAAATCTCATTTTGAGATCTTAAGGAGAGAAAATAAAAAAAAGATATTCTTTTTGAATAATGTGTAGATTTTTAGAGTTCTTCTACAAGAACCCATTCTCTATGTTGGAGATCTTTTCACCTCTTTTATTGAAGATCTAGTGAAAATCAGATCTTGAACTCAAGATCCTTACTCAAGATCTTACACTAAAAATGTTCTGATAAGGATTTTTTTTCTAAAGATATCTTCTTCTTATTAGGGTCTAAACTTGTTTTGATTTCATAATTGTTGATTGTCTAATGGAAGATTTCACAAGGTAGTTCATGATTTTTGGTCTAACATGGTAGATGAAAATATTGAAAAAGAACTCCTTTTGAAGTAATGTTTTACTATTAGCAACAAATGATCAAGAAGTAAATTTCCAAGTTTTCTAGACTTAAACTACTAATGCTTTCATTTTTTTTTAAGTAACATGATAGATGCATATATTTTTCTTTTGTATGGGTATCATCACTCTTGCATGTTCAAACTTCTTGTGCAAATAGATCTTTCTTTGAAGTTTTTTGGTTGTGTTTCTTATTCAAAAGGGTTGGCTTTTACTTGGTTGATGTTGTTGGACAGGATCCCCCTTACCATGAGGAGTATATATAGTTTGTGCAATATGTGAGATGAGACATCTTTTCATTCCTTCTTTGGGTGCAGAGTTTCAGTCTACGTGTGGTCTAAACTTTTTTCTTGGTTAGGCTTTTTTATCTGTGTTGTTCACACTTTTTTGTCAACAGCTTTGGTTCATGGTAAAAAATTTAAAATTTGTGGATGTGTTCTTGGTTGACTACCTCATTGCCTATTTGGAAAATAAGGAATAGTGTAGTTTTTAAAAAGATTTAAATATTGTATTAACATGTGCAATTACAAGATATTTTGGGTTTCACCCAGCAATTTTTTCTAAATGGTGCTTGTAAATTTCCTTTTTCATTTTGAATCTTATTAATATGTGTAATTACGAACTAAATTAAAATAAACCAAAAATTATATGGACTAAAACAAAAAAAAATAGATATATTATTAAGATTAAAATATAAAAATAAGGACCAAAACTAAAAAAAAATAAAATTACAAGCACTATTTAAAAAAAACAAAAAAAAATCAAAGTCAAAAAGAAAAAAAAAAGCCTTTTAAAAATAAGCAAGTTGATGTTGTTATGTTATGGATCATCATGACAAGGTCTTGGTCATGGGTTTTTCAAAACTAGATAGATCTCTCCTTTTCTCCGAATAGTATATTCCCTTTAATTAACTATTTTAAGATTTTATTAAATTTTGTCTTTATAAACTCTTAGCTAAAGGGGTGGAGACCGTGGAGTAACCTTGTACTCTCTAAATGGAATTTTCTGTACTGAATAAAAATTGACAATATGAAATTGAAACTATAATTAAATATACCTCCATCCTGGAACATAAACAGATTGAAAAACCTTGGCTGTAAGCTCAGCTTGTTCTTTCTGGAGTTGAAATACTATTTTCCCCTCTTCATAGCAACTTCCAAAAGCTGTACGAGAAATCACATCTCCTGTCAAGCTATTTAGGAAGGGCCAAACATCTACCATACGTGATTCTTTTTTGGATACTAACATCTTCAATTCGTTGATCATCTGATTACAACAATGATACATGGCAGGCAACACAAGCTGCGACAAATTTTACAAGCGAAAAAGATGAAGATATTAAGTTAAAAAATATCCAAAGGAATTCACTAATGCTAAAAAGAAGAAAGATTTTTATTTGTGTTTTTGATATAATTAGGTTCTCCGAATTGGAAGAACAACATTTTTCAAGTAATTACGATTTATTAGTAAGAGAAAACGAGAATTATGTCATTTTTATGCTGCTATGTATTTTCATAAGCACCTTTATGTAAAGTCTTTTATTTTCATATATGTTTTCTTAGTGGGAAATAGAAGTATAAAAAAATACATTGAGTCTGACAACTTGAACAAGTCAACAAATGCATTGGTTGGGACAACAAGGTAGAAGTAAAAAGATGCTTTAACCTAATACCTCATGCCTAGTCTTATAATGCCATTCTTAAACCCCATAAAAATGCCAAATTAATCAATATAATCATAACTTTTCCAGATGCTTAGACGACCATTCTATGGAACAACATAGACCAGTTTTTGGAATAACATATTTAACTTAATTTTATTATGTTATACTTTCCTTATTGATTTTACTCTTATGCGATGTATAAGGTTCTTGATGACATGTATGATATATGTTTCTAACAAAGATATTTTTGCATTGTTAAGACTTATATCTCTTTGATTTTTTGGTTGTTGTGTACTTTGACCATAATTGATATGCTAGTCTTGAAGTTCCTATATCTTTGTAATTAATTAATACTATGCAAGTGGAAGATTGTTAGGTTAATTATTTAATTTATTAATTTTATGAATTAACATAAATATTATTAAAAGTTATTCTTTAATTAAAAAAATTATGTCAAAAACCTAATTAATTAATGAATATTATATTGGGCTTGTGCTTTGAAAAAGCCTTTTTAGGTTGGGTTATTCAATTGATGCTCAATGAGATGGCTCCAGATCATATAACAAGTTAATTAATATTATCTCATCATACTGTTAATAGAGTTTTCTTTTTAATTAGAAAACTAACCATGATTGAGGTTTGTTCTTCTCTCATTCTTGTTCAATAAAGCAGTTCATGTATGTTGTAACACCCCAATATTTTACTTATTGAATATGGATTGGAAGAAATATTTTAGGATGATTAGAAAATTAGAATTTACTAACTAGCAAGATTTTTAGAATTTAATACATATTTTGAAATAAAATTCAATTTAAGTTCTTCTAATCACTAGAAAATTAGAGGAGAATGATGAATATCATTTTAGGAATTTTCTTGTGATTA